>LD688935.1:1572630-1586549 GCA_003118335.3 Papilio memnon
CTTTTGTTCGCGACACCGTCCGAAATCCCACGCGAAAGAAAATAAAAGTAAAAAGCCTATGGTTTTTTTCAGGCTTTGCGATATATCTATGCCAAATTTCATCGAGATCCATATACCCTTTTCGGCCGCAAACTATAACAAACATCCATCCATCCATCTAAGCTTTAGTATTTATATTAGTATTCAATTATACTAATATAAATACTAAAGCTTAGATGGATGGATGGATGTTTGTTATAGTTTATATTAGTATATAGAAGTTGTTTTAGAAGGTTATCTTTACAAATTAAAATAGAGTGTCAATAATTATTTATTTTAATATTTCATACAATGGGTGTCCAGACTACAACTGCCCTAAAATTAAAGTTTTTAAAACATTAGAAATAAATGTAAAAGCTATCAAGAACTGAGCCGATTTGTCTAAGCTCAACTATTCGAAAAGAAAACGTGAATAGTGTAATCTATACTAGTTAATATTATAAAGAGGAATACTATGTTTGTTTGTAATGAATAGGCTCAAAAATTACTGGGCCGATTTTAAAAATTCTTTCACCGTTAGAAAGGTAATTTATCTGTGAGTAACATAGGCTATATTTTTTCATTTGTTTATTTTTATTTTTAAATTTCACGTGGACGGTGTCGCGGGCAAAAGCTAGTATCCTATTAAACCACGAATATAGCTAATACCTACTATTGTTAAGAAATTTCTTAAGTTGTCAACATTTTTTTCTATCACAGACTGACTAAATCTACACTACAATATGTCTCGCTGAGTTAGAATGTTAAGGCAGTTAGAATATTAAAAAAATAAATACAGTTAGTGTTATTTCAATATGGAACGAATCAAAATCCATTAGCGCAAAAAACGTCAAGTCATGTTAAGTGTCATGATGTGATTACAAAAGTGGCAAAATGGCACAGTAAATGCAGCAGTACGCGGACAAAGGGCCGGTTGCACGAAGGTTCGGGCATTAGCCGGTGTGATAACGGCGAGCTTATCACCGCGCCCGCGTCCACCGCGCAACCACATTCACTCCGAATGTACTCCGACCACCACCTCTTAGTACTTGGCCTGTTTTTATTAAATGTGTCATATTTTATTAGATTTGGAGACAATTTTTATGTCATGTAAATATTATGGATTATAAATGCCTCTATAAGTACAAATGTTTGTCGGAGAATAGGCTTTTTAATAATGACGATGCAAAAATAAATATACAAACGTAGAAATAATATTATTTTGTATTTAAGTACGGTTGTAGAACTTACTGATATTTGATTATAGAATAGACTTAAGATAGATTTAAGTTATAATAAAGTTTCGATTACAATTATTCTATAAAAAAAAAAACAATAACAATATCGTTTTTGTTACAGTTTTGGATTACACGTTTAAAAAAATATTTAAGTGAACAAACTACTCCTGGTAAAATTAATAAAAGTATCAAGAACGATTGGTTAAGCTGCAGAAGCGGAGATCATGCGATGCTTGACGCTGGAGTCAAGGAGAGCGGCCGGCGCCGGCCACGCCCGCGCCCCCCGCCGCACACCCCCGCACGCCTGCCGCTGCACCAACACATCGATACAGACAATTGTTATTCGTTCTATATCCTGCTTTTGCTATACCATTATCGGTCATAAATGCTGTATTTAATAGCATCACTAGTCCTCTAATCATACACTCCTCAAAGAGCTTGTTCTAACGAATGTACTTAAGAATTTTTATTTGTAACTAGCTGTTGCCCGCGATTTCGTCCACGTAATAATAAGATAAAAAGTGCATATAATATGCCCGTATATGTCAGCTGCCCTTCAGTGAAAGTCCGGTCGAAATCGGCCCAGCCAATTCGGAGATTACCCGGAACAAACGCGGCTTGCGGACAGACACACAGAAAAAAAAATGCCATTTTCGTTATCAGCAACGCAAATACATCATCTTCCTGAAATCTACAATTTTTCCTTTGATATCAAAAACAGACACTCCAATTTTATTATATGTATAGAAAATAGATATAGATTTGAAATTCTATAAACCAGTCGGTAGTGAAAGATAAATGCTAATCAATTGTATCACTGGGAATTTTTAATATATCATAAATAAATGAGTAAGTGATAAAAGAATAACGAATCACTCTGAGACACACAGACATCCGCGATTGTTTCGCGGTAATTTACACATTAATTATTAAATCAGATCACATTCTGATCATTACGGATCTGTTTTGTGCTCGATCACAACGATACCTTTCCGGCTGACCAAAGCGGATATTTATTAAAACTAATTAATGCACTAATTAATATACGGTTATTTCTAAACAGTAAAGAAGGAAAATGGATTAGTTCGAATACAAACAAAACGAAACCTCAAACAATTATTTGACGAACAACTCTTCATAACTTTTATGGTTTTTATTATACACTGCCTTTAAAGACAACCTGACCTTAATTACAAAATAAATCTTCGCCAGTGGAGTCACCGGTACGACATGAGTCTACCCAAATTCTGCGCTAACAAAAACCACACGGAATCATTCTCATCTTCACCATTTCAACAAACAATTAGTATAAAATAACCATAATTTTTGCGAACAGTGGCAATACATTTCTCCTCGTATAAAAATTAAGCCGTAAAATTTAAAGATACGATCTCACCAAAAAACTTAAGGTCCACTGAACATAATTTATAATATTATTTATTTTTTTGCAAAAGAAAAGCCGTCGAAAGGGGCGCGAGGCATGGTGAGTCGTGAATCGACATTCGAGCTGTCAAAATACTGAGCCTCGGACCCGTTGGGCTCTTTGTGACGGTAATGATTATTATTTTTCAAGTTTAATTTCGGCGCAGCGGCGGCCGGCTGACCTTTTCACTCAAGCGTTATTTTATTTCAGAGTCGGTTATCATCAAACGTCGATCTGGAATGGTGGCAGTCGGCGGGGAAAACGAGGCTGTTACATCCGTTCTCTAAGGTCTTTGGCGACCACGCCTAGCTAAAATGGTTGCAATGCCTACAACTCGACTATAATACACGCTACTGCGCATTCGAAGCCGTTCATTTGGAGCTACTAATCTACGAGTTTCGAACGCCCGCTCTAAATATAGCGCGCCCACTTGTTTTTTATATAGCAACATTCTTAATATACGATTATTTCGTAAAAACGTTGGTGGATGAAAAAGGAAAGATTATGAACATTGTATTAACATCTGGTATACCCTTTTCCATTAGAGGTACTAAAATATTTCTAACGAGTACGAAATATGTATCAAATTAAATACAGCTACGAAAATATTTGTAGAATGCGTTCTAATTATATTTGTATGTATTTGCAATAAGATTTTATGGTGTGAACTTTACAAAATAGATTTTAAAAAAAATCATAAAATGTGTTTACAATATGAATAAAAATTGATGGAAATAAACCTCTTTAAAGATGTGTTCAACGCCATATAAGTTAATATCAAATATAATTTTGCAGTCGAAAATGTCATATCCAATTTTAAACGCTTCGTAAGTCTGCGGAGATGTGAACCAGATACTCGCCTCGGGTGAACTTGATTGACGGGTTTTAATGATTTCGATGCGTTACTGTAATTCATACTGCTAAGACAAAAGGTAAAAAAGCCTATCACTATCAAACGACAACTACTGGTTAAATTTTTGTTCGCATAATCGATTTGGATAAAGTAGAAATAGTTTTTGATCCTTATCTTTTGAGATTTTTGTCCGTAAAGGACATTTCAAACTCATAGTTTCTCCAGTGCGAGGCGCGACGCGACCGCGAACAAAGCGAATTAATACTCGCCCTGAAGATGGACCCCCGAAGGGTCCGAAACTAGTCGGTGCCGTCACCGGAGGATAAAACGTGAGTTTAGCCGTTTTCAATTTTCGATCATAGTTTCTAGTAATTAGCGGTAATATTGACCGCGTCTGACATCAGGTCAGATTACTAACTTATTTACTCCAAAATAAGAAAATAATTATTACAAGTTTTCACTATTTCAAAAGCCTTTTTAACGTAAAGATGCAATAAAATAAATAATATTCCATAATATCATAAATCCAAGCCACAATTGACTGACTAAAAGGCGTCAAGTTTATCCAAATTGAGATCGTTTCACCTCACGCTTTAACTGGCTATTCAGAAACGCGGACATGTGCACGTAAACCACGAAATCTGCAAGGCCTTTTAATTTATTTCAAAGAAAATGTACGAATACCCAACTTTTATGATGCAGGAAACTTAAGATCGAAACCGCCAATGTCATGGAAGTAAACCAAATTCGTACATAGTAAAATAACCCTTGTTTCCATTTAAAAAAATACATTGACCATGATATCAATCACATAAAAAATTACAGACGTGGTAAATATTTATTTTAAAACATACAAGTTGAGTATAGGTTTAATTAATTTTACGGTTTTAATTTAATTATCACATCAAATGGAAAGGTTTTTATTAAATTTAGTACAGATTCAATATTTTTCCAAATTGACTTAGTTGACATGTGTAAAAGAAACAATAAAACGTGTTTAAATTCTTTACACTAACATTTTCATTATATTTACATACTAGCTTCCGCCCGCGACTCCGTTCGCGTGGTATAATAAAAACAAAAGAAAGTAGCCTAGTTGTTTTCCAGACTATCTCTACATCTATGCCAAATTTAATCCAGATACGGTCAGCCTTTTAAGCTACAAACTCTAACAAACATCCATCCATCCATCCATCCATCAAGCCATCCAAACATTCACATTTATGATATTAGTAAGATAACTGAGGCATAGGAGCGTTTTATTTATAGATAGTAACTCAATAAGTATACAAGAATTTTATTTGTATTAAAGTCATAAGCAGCTTTTCTCAGTAAAACCACAATTATGTAAAAGAATTTATATCAGAAATGATTGAAACTTGTCGCAAAATATTAAATGTATTATTTTCACTCACCCTGTACTTAATTACATGTAATTACGTTAGAATTCTCAGAAACATGTCATATTTAATATAGACTAAAAAATATAACTTAATGCTATTATAATACAAAATAATTTTAAAGTGTTTTATCTTTAACTGTTGACTTTTGTAGGGAGATGTATAAAATATATTAAATTGTTGCATCAAAACGACCCTAAAATAACGCATCTTAGAAGGCTTGGAAGCTTTTATTTTGGAAAATTTTTTTGTTAAGATGTTGTTATGTAGAAGAAGCGAGAGAAGTGAGGACTGCGCCATATGAGGATCCATGTCTACCCACCTGGATTATAGGCTTGAGTTAAGTTGTTGTTATTTGTTAAGGGTTTAATTGAAAAGATACTGTCGTATAAATTAAGTGACCTTCTTCCAACGTATAGTAATAATTCTTAAATAAAAACTAAGATCGCATAATACTAAAATTTACGTTAATATTCTGCTAGAGTTAATACTAAAGTTTGGTCAATAACTTGTAAAAGCGTAAACATCTATTGCTATCTCTGTCTGTCCTGACGCAGTTAAAAAGAAATGTATAGTTTTATTAATTTATTTTCGTAAGGTTACATACGAAGGTACATGGAAGTTGCACAATATTTATTTTTAGAGTACTGTAAATTCCGATAACTTTATAATCTTGTATTTCCTGCTCTCCTTAAAGATATGACTATTTCGATTTTTAAGTCAAATTTTTACTTACATATCAATTGGTGAAGTAAACACGGCCAAGGAAGCCTATAAACTGTTTACCATTTATAAATGAAAATAAATGTGTTGTTTGTTTAATTTGACTTTGTATTATTTAATAAAAAATTGATTTAAGATGATTTAAATTCATTTTACTCTTAATAATTGACTTGTTTGTTTGCACTGAAAGACATATGATTTGATCTACTCTCGACGCCTATATGTTACAAGTTAAAGAAAATGAGACTCGCGTGACCAAAATTTCGAAACCTTTAAAAATTTCAAGTACAGCGGCCGTGATACACTTTTTAAACTTTTCTTGTAAAATTATTCGAACAAATTTTAAACTTACTAAACTCTACTTAACTGTACCGAGTTAATAACAAACTTTTCAATACGAACTCGGAAGCGTTCAAAGATTAAAACGATATTATTTTCTCGGTGATTTTTTCGACGACTTTTCGCGGTCACCGCAATAAAGAAGAGTTACGACAGTGTTGATTTTAACATAATGAGCTCAGTAATTTCACAACGGCACCTTATATTTTACGATACGCACTTATTACGTGATCTGAACTCGAGTCGAGACTCGATCACGCTTTTTTTTCTGGAATTATGCGTTTCGAGTTCTATCTCCATCAAGGCACGGAAAGAACTGTAAAATAAATTACACGCCCTCACATGAACAAATATTTTCTTAACATAACAACATTATAAGGTCTTATTTTCGTTTCTGGTAAATTATCTTATTAGAGAAACTTAAATTGAGGTATGAAAATTAATACCGTAGCAAAATGGTTTATGAAAATACCAAAAGCACAAATGTAAAGTAAATATTCTTAAGCAATACGTTAGGGGTTAAGTCCATAGCTATGTTAGAAGTCAAAAATTATATTAGATATAAGTATAAAATAACTAAGTTAATACATCTACTTTGAATGACTATTAGCTAATATATCTCATTTAACGGCCAGCCCAGTATTTAGATAATGCAATAATGTTGTACAGTGTTACCCCGCTCAGAAACTCCAAGGTAATTTAAATTCTTCGAAATTGTAATTTGAATTGTGCTATTACTAGGAACTTGATATTCAAATCAAAATATCTAAGTGTTTTAACATTCTTTAATTGTTACACAAAGTAATAGATGTATTTCGTATCGTTTACTAATTTAATTATATTTTAATTGTATTATAGATAATCAACACAAATTCGAAAAAAAATTAAAACTTCAAAATCACTACGTTCATTTTCCCATATATTAGACTTCAACGGGAGAAATGCAAGTAGTCTACAAAGCACTGACTTTTTACGAATAAAAGTATACCAAAACAAAGCAATAAAAATTAAAATTAATAATAAAAGTAAAACTATAGTAGATATGGAGCAAAACCCGACCAAAGTTCGCAATGTGATAGCGATGTAGAAGACGCAAAACGGCGGGAAAAATAAAAATTGCCGTAGTAACCTCTATGTGCAGACAAGCGTACGGGGCGGCGTCGCTTTTGCGACTAGCGCTATCGTTCAAGTCGTAGCCTGTACCGTTAGACAGAGAGAGCGAAACGGAGGCATATATTAAAAAGGGACGACCGAAGGCCCGCGCCCCGTCCGCGAGCCATCCGGAAGCCTCTGAAACTGGACCGTTTTCTTTTCTTGTTATTATTGAGATCGAGTCTCAAGTTGTGTTGTTGTCGCGCGGCGCGCAGCTCGCGGTGATAACGCGATGCCACGGCGACCTGCGCACGCGCACCACACGTCGCTCCGCAGCTTTAAGCTCTCGCGCCCTCGCCGCCACCACCCCTAGTGTTGGAATGGATTTACAAGTGATAGTGCTCACTGAAAATAAAACATTGAATGATTAGTACTGTGTATACGATATTTGGAATTGAACAAAGTGTACGAAGGAAAGTGAAACTGATTCTGTGCGAAAATTCTAATATAGTAAAGGGATAATTTAATTAAACTTTTTAATTAAAGTGTAAAAAACGAAAAACTGAAAAACGTAATTGGTTGTTGTAAGGAAATTTCCAATAAAAACAGGTAGGTGTCTGTAATTAACTTTGATTTTTATTTTTTGCAATTACTCCGTTTTATTTCTTATTTTTATTAATCACTATTGATAAACCTTGATACATCAAATCATTTCAATGGAAATGTCAACACAGGATTTAAAACAGTCATTCAAAATTTGTGATTTTATAAATAATTCGTACAATTTCGCTACTTTACGTTGTTGACTTTTTTCGCTCGCAATTCATTTAACTTGTTAAAGACGATACCAGCATTGTGATAATGAGTTTTTCATCGCTATGCTACGTTAATTGCAATATTAAAATATTTCGAAACCGATCTATAATTTTTACTTTTACAAATATTCTAAATAGCGAATGTATTACATACTTAAAATAATGCAAAACAAATTCAATACTGCAAAGAAAACTTAAGTGTGCATTCCCGCGACTTTCTTGTTTTTTACTAGTTGCACTTAAAATGTCATAGTGTTAGTTACAAATAAATTAAAAATAAAATAACGAATTAATCAGAAAAAAATATTTATCGCAGTAATATGCATTACGTTTTGGAAAGAGCAATACATTGACGAACATTAGTTAAAACTTATTTCTTTTAATTTGCCGATTAACCTTGATCAAATCCCATAAAAGACGAAAAATAAAAGTGAAGGGTACAGTTTCACCGCAATTTTCACTTGCTGTAACAATCAAATAAATAAAAAATAAAATAAACAAGATTATTCGACCTAGTAAACCAGAAAGTGAGTTACGCTATGTCGCCCGTGCCTGCCGCACGCCGCCGCACCGCACGCCGGACTCCGCCGGCCGTCGGATAAACCTTTTTTTGCTCGACTTTTATCCGTTGTGCTATAGTTAACTTGAAACCAGCCAAATTCTTAATATATTGACCTCATTAAGAACATTTTTAATAATTTGTTTGGAAAAATTAATGGAAATTTTCGGAGAAATAAACCTTTTAATTTAATTGAAGTGACAATTATGTTGATAAGTAAGATTTGTTTGAAACTTGTATAACAAGACAGAGAATATTATCCTTCATGTATTTCAACTGGTAAACAAATAAATTAGCAAATTAAAATTCTTCAAAAACAAAAATACACAAGAACTGGATCAACGTCATTATAGCGCGTTGTGTTTCCCACATGTATAAACTCCTTATACGGCAATCGTAATATCGCAGACAAATAAAAATTAAAGCGGGCGGTCTCCGTTTAATCTACATTTATTTCTTTATCATCTTGTTAGAGGTTTGTAAAAAATAAATTCTGAACGGTCATTAATGCGATCAAAAGTTAACACAAATTACGCCGAAACTGAACTTTCTGTTTGCATTATTAAAACACTCGTAAAAAATTCCCGTCCCTTTCTTTCTCCTTAAAATAAAATAATACATTTTGCACTAGTTTCGGCAGTATTAGAAAGTGTATACTAGTATGACATAACTACTGCAATTCAAATTACTAGTCTAATAAGTACTACGTTTATCAGAGATCTGAAATAGAAGTCAATTAAGATCTACCGAAAGTTTTTTTCTACTGTTACCGACACTTACGTTTTTGATACTAGCAACGCATTGATTGCGATTGTACCGTCAGAAGTCAATCATGGTCGTTTTCTTGTTATAGACTCCGTAGACCGCAGATGAAGATTGCGTTTTCGAATGGATAAAAAAAGTCTCCCTACTTTGAACTGCTATGTCATCTCTGTTATAAAAAAATAGACATTTCGCTTTCACTGCTTGCAGAATAGGTGCGTAGAGTTAGGTAACTGACAGAGTTGCCTGTTCTTATATCGATCAGGTGGCAAGAGACATTCCGGTTTCTTTCTTCGTCTATTTTTACTTAAGCGATGTCTGATTTTTTGTTCAGCTATTTTAAAAGCTGTTAATTAATAATCGTTAAATAGTGATGTAATAAAGCAATTAAAATGCGAAATACACTATTAGAAATGCGATTTAATCTTATTTCAATACAAAAGTATAATTTAATGGAATTACAATTTTATGATTGCATGAAAATGCTTACGATGTTGATTTCAATATTTGTTTAAAAGTAAAATATGAATACAAGGTTATAAAATAAAGTTCTAAGTTAAGTTAATAAAAGTTTTAAACACTGAGAAATTTTTTATTCTTAAGGAGTCGCATAATTTAAACATTCATAGAGCGGGCGCACACACTAAACTATCGCACAACTCTTGTGCGATTGTCGATTATTTCGCAGCAAATTCAACTGTTCAACAACTAAGAATGGAGTAGTGTGCGTACCTCCATATAAGCTCATAGGAATCAAACGCGACCAAACAGTTGTGCGATAGTTTAGTCAAAGGTGTGAGCGCTCCTACATCTTATACCTAATTTAAAATGTATTGCAAATATTACGTATCAATTTACATACATTTACTTACACTGAATGTGACAAAATTATCGAGGGTAGGTGTGACGACAAATATGTGCTTGCAAAACGAGCTCACTTGACATGCATCTAATTTGCATATAATTGCAGTTTACTACTAATTACCTACGCGGGTTCTTGCGATGATGTTTATTGCTTTTATAGTTCTTAAAACATACTAATAAACATTATTTTTATAACATATCTGATAAGTGGAATGTTTTCAACGGGAGTATAGCCTTTTGTTTTTTTATTTACTATGTTTTAATAATGTACTGAATTGACAAGTTCTTTAATTTATTTAATATTAAAAAGAAACAAAACGTTGAAAGCATTTCTTACACTCCTATCTCATATAAGTATATAAATTTAAAATAATTACAAACTGCATGAGGTATTTTTAATACAAATATCACTATTAGATATTGAATAATATTTTACAAGAACTAGTTAATGCATCTCAGCTGCAACGTGAGTATAATGCAAAATAACAAAATTCATAAAAAGTCTATCCGTCTGTCGCTAGGACACCGTTATAAATGTATTTCGTCTACTGCATCAAACACATATTGCGATGCAATAAATAAATTCGACATAACAAGGGGTGTATTTATAATTCAGCAATAAGTGCGAGCAATTTTCAATCTAAACATAGACTTTTATGATGACAAAAAGGACCGAAATCGCTTGCACCTTCGATAGACAAAGCAATAGTTCGCAAAGAGCATTTGAGACAGAGACAGAGATCGCTAATAAAAATTCAAGGAAATTTAAAATAGTCTGCATTCAAGTACATCAGTGATGAAATTCAGATTGTAAAAAAATGCACAGACGGCGATGTAGACGGTGTCGCATAATTTTTAGATTCATTTTCATAATGTGCAGTCGATTTGTTGAGGTCAACATTGGAAATATAATATATCTAAATCGGATCAGTATTACGTCGCAGTACATATCTACAAGTCACTAGCTTTAGACTGCGACTCCTTCCGCGTGGAATTAAAAAAAACAAAAGTGAGTAGCCTATGTGTTCTTCCAGACTATCGTCTACATCTATACCAAATTTAATCGAAATCAGTTCAGCCGTTTAGGCTACAAACTCTAACAAACATCCATCCATCTAAACTTACGCATTTATAATATTAGTATTAGTATAATTGTCAATTTAGCAAATCTAATTAGTATTTTGCAACAATTTGATACTTTACCTAAGAAGGAATTTCAATTATAATAGAAAGTTTTTTTTTAATATTCCAAACCAAAGTGCCTTATGTCATTCAGTTGAGGCAGGTCGCTACTTACATCGCGCCTATATCAATCTCGTCGATTAAAACGTCTCTAGTAGTTAAAATGTTAAATATGTGTTCGCTTTAAACTGATGTAGATATTTAGATCAGATTAACAACGAATCCAGTACATCATCTCCGGAAAGAGTAGATTAAACGATAAGCCATCACTTTAGACTTCTCTACAACGAAATTTTATTTATAATTTAATGTTTCCACTACGTATACGAACGATTTTTTTATTTAATTATTTTAAAATGTCTAGTTAAATTGGTGTTTATTTATTTTTCACAAAAAACTTTCCTTTACCGTCGAAATGAAGTTAATTGGAACGTCTCAAAACTAGAGGTAGTTCACATCTATCATTTAAGGCGAAAAATTCAAGTCACAAAAAGAAAAGTGAGTATTATTCAAATATATAACTTACTAAACGCTCGTATTGCGTTATCATTCAATCATAATACGCATTAAACTCGTGAGAACGTCGTAAGAATTCCTAAAAAACGGCCTAGGAAAGTCTCGATTAAGTTAACAGTTGAGTTTAGATGCTTATCAGTAATGCTGGATGAATCTTAAATCATATTAACTACGTAAGTGACGTCACCGTCCGCTACAAATATCATCGGCTGCTACATATCTGGTTAAGATCAGAGCTATATTACCCAGAGACCTAGTTTACTAGGAGCCATATAGTTCGCTCACACGTGTTTTAACTGCTTAAAAAATATGGCTTTCATTATCTCAATATATGTCTTCAACGGAGGGCAGTTGCGTAAGTCGAGTTTACCGCCGAGATGGCAATCGAGTGCATGGGAAGTCGATTGTTCTTCACACAAAACTCGTTCACACACATGAATGCCAACGTTTGCGCCTATATTGTGAGTCTTTCGATCGCAGCTAATTCGATGCACTAGGAAAAGGGAACGAGGTTGATATACAAAATGACCGAGCCAATTTAATGCTGCGTTTGTCACTGATCGGCGAATCTATCGTTAGTCAATCATTATTATATCGATCAATCGTTAATCGAACTAAACATAACATTGACCGATTAATAGAAAGGAGATAGAATTTTGAAGCGTCAATATCCATTAGCTTTATAATAACAATTAAATTAATGGTACACGACATATTTAAGATTCAACTACATTCATGTCATCTACGTACATCCCTAGATGAATAAATTACGAAATGAAAAATGTTATATGATGGAAACAGTCCGTTAAACGACCGACTTAATTTTTTTCAAAGTTACTGTTTATTTAATAAAATAATACCATTATGTTTGATACATTTCTTTTTATTCTTGCTTAAATCAATTTTACAACCTAACGAAATTTTATGTATATCTAACTTTTCTTCATCTTGACATTTTTCCTTTTTTCTCTTTATTACACTTGTCCTTGTTGGTGGCCTGTGTTAAGAATATAATCCAAAGAGTCAATATATACTGACCAGTTACACTGACTCCTACTTAACATGAACATAAGCGTTCACTTTGATCGTTCAGTAAAAGTATTATTAACCTTATAAATTATCGATACGGTAAAATCAACCAAATCGTCCATGTAATATAGATCCTTTTTACACGTAAGCCTTACGTAACAAAACCATTCAGGCGGAAATTTATGGAAAACGATACGTAAAAGTAATCTCAATAAATAACCTTGATTAAAAAGAAACATCACTTGCGCTTTCATTTATATGAAATCGACCGCTATCGGCATTGCCGTGATCTCGGACAATAAAATTCAGGTCTCCCACAGTCGCCGTACGAAATCGACAAAAATTACTATTGCATAATAAACAATCGTCTAATTGGCGTTACCATTTTAAAAATCAATTACGTAGTTATTTAGTAATGAAATAGGCTCGTCACAATTGGTATAATTATAAAAAGTATTTTTACTTAGGCGTGACTGCGTTAGAATAGAGCGTGATTAGGCAACCGCCCATTGCACTGGATTCCATCTTTAAAATTCCTTGTTATTTATTTCTCGCATATAATTTACTTATTTTCAATATCTAAGAGCGCGCGCTTATGTGTAGATGCGCACACTACTCGATTGTTAGTTGTGCAACTAAACAGTTGAATGGGCTGCGAAACAATCCACAATCGACAACCGCACAACAGTTGTGCTATAGTTTAGTCAAAGGTGTGCGCTCTAGGATAAGATTTGAAATGTATTTTATTCTTCATCTATCCACCACCAAAACTAACCAATACAGAAGTTGGCTAAAACCATTTTTTGTAACAAACATATTTTTCTGCGGTATCAAAGTCAATGAGGATATGGTCTCGGCTCGTGACGTAATGTTTTACAAACAGCCGTAACCACTTAATTTTCAATTCGGATGTGATAACCGTTAGATTTAATTAATTGGTGCTTAAGCAAATTTAATTAACCGCCTGACAAAATCACGATGTGATTTTTTTGTACGTAGGAATCTAATGGTCCATATTTTAATTACATTCCTAAACTTATAAAAATATCTAATAAATCTAATTATAGTTATTGATTAAATTTTATCGTTTTTATTGCGATTTTTTT
>LD688935.1:1592675-1604467 GCA_003118335.3 Papilio memnon
GTACCTCAATATAAGCTCATAGGAATCAAGGCGTGACTAATCAGTTGTGCGATAGTTTAGTCAAAGGTGTGCGCACTCTTAATCGTACTAATTTTTACCGCAAAAAAGATTGAAGTAATTACAGTCATGAATAAAACATGAATACAATTAGTTTATCGTCACATAACAGAAGTAAATAATACAATGATTCAGTTACGAGTTAAAATATTGCGGACGGGAATAATTTTTGAATTACGCGCGGTTCACACTTGGCGAGTACAGTTGATCAGTAGCGCACCATAACTGGACTGACAATCAACTGGCACAGTGTAAACGGTAACTAGTGCCAGTGAGTCTATACTATCTATGACTGGCCGGCGGCCGGCGACACTATTCAACTGTACTGGCTAAGTGTGAACCGCGCATTAAGTAAAATTATGGCCACCTTTGTTTTTGTATTTTTTATACGTACAACTACAAGCTCCCTTTTCCGATTTTTCATTAAATTAAAATAAGACAGAGATGTTATGTGCGTTTTTTTATTAACTGTTTAAACCTTGTCGATGTTTACTGGTATGATATCATTTTCACGGAAAATGTGGGTAGATTTTTTTTACGAGCGAACGTAAATTAAAACAAACAAGGCAAGTTTTAACTATAGTAATTTCCATTGAAGTTGTAATATCGTCGAATTTTACAATCCGTATTGTATTAAAATACTATATGTTAATAAAATAAATTAAGTAGGTGTGATTGTATGGTTTTATTAACGTTAAGGCAAATTACGAACCAAATTAGCACCAACATTATATTGGAATGCTCGACAATAGCTGGCGAATACACTCATAATTCTTATAACCTGTTATACAAATAGTAATTTATGCGAACATGAATTATTTGCTATAAATTAGTAGCAGTGTGTTACGGTCAGTCTTACGTCAATCACTAAAAAGAACATATCTTTTAGCTAAAACGTTATTGACGCTAAATATCTTGCTCTGTTATTTGTTATAATTTATAGCCTCTTTGAATTGTGCGGTCGCATTGGAATAACTCAGCTTTGTGCAAAGATTACTAGAGATGTTATCGCACATAGCATAATGGATGTGCATTAAAGAGACAATGTGAACGTCAGATTGATAGATCTTTTTATTCTAAAACTTTAACCGAGTAGTATCGGAATACATTAAAAATGAAATATAGAATTACACTCATAATTTGAATACGTAGTAGCCAAAATAATAAGTATGCTTCAGTGATGGCATCCGATAGGTAAGTGGTTTTCGTAACGCCCCTCGAGCGCTCACGATACCATCGGAGGCTGCGCGTGCGCAAGCCGACCGAGCGCTGCTCACTAGGCCGCTCTTTTTTTTGTTTGAGTTTTACGAACAAATACTCGGAACGAAATACTTGGACGATCGTTATCGGGATCGCCGCACGTACCGGAGCATCTTCCATTATTACTAATTTCACTAATGACATAGATCGATTGCCCGCTCCGAGTGATGGGGATAAATCGCCCTAATGGATCGATATAAACACCATCGATCATATGCATATCAAGGACAACCATTAACCTCGATCCCTAAAGGACTTTATTGACCTTCGAACGACAAATGATAAAATCATTCATTACTTTCGATTCGGTGCTCACTCGTACATATCGATCGCGTCTTCGATTGTGTCAATTTTGACAAGTAACGCTTAAAAGGAACGAGGTTGTTTCATTACGAATTAAATCTTCGTCGGTGTGTTTCGTTCATTACCGCGTACAATACCAGCTGCGAGCATTTCAATTTGTCGGCGTCCAGACGACGAGTCTTAATTATAAATGAGATCAGCAAAATCTTGCAAGACCTTGGAGACAGTCGAGGAAATATCTCATCAATTTTAATTGGTTTTTGCAAAGTGGTGTGTTCCTCGAGAGTAATCTTTCGATCGAAGTGGAAAGCAAGGTTACAGGGAGCGGTCAAAGGATACTCGGATTAACTGAAAGACTTGATGAGTCATAGACTATCTGAGGTATTGTTCAGCTTTGATAGTGACGCCTAGGGGCTTGCAACACGCTCGCTAATTATTGCTTTATACATGATGTTAGCCAACGGTCCTAAGGCGCGGGTGCCGCGACGTGACGTCGGCGTTGGGAGCCGCTCGCAGACAGACATCTGCTACCCGATATCTGATCGTAACGTTTCGTAATTCCAAGCACCGCAAGGCACGCATCTCGACCGATCAAAAATTCTTTGTACGGGTGGCCTTGTTGAAATCGTTTTCTTTATTATCTGACTCACCAATAAATCAATGACTTTAAAAATTTCATTAGATAAAAGAAACTTCATGCCATTTTGATTGCGATGTTTATAAAAAGTTATATTTACTAACAATAAGTGAACAATTATTAACAATAACAAAATAATGAAATAAACGTTATAAAAACCATCGTTCTTAATTTTGATAATACATATATAACTAGGAGCCAACACAACAATTGGGAGTATTCATTTATCAAATCCAGATAACCAAGAACAATAAGATGGTATACTACGGCTACAATGTAGTCGTTTAACTATCTCGCTGAAGTTTGGATCGCCATTCTTGATACATGGATACAGAGGTGTCGTTAACAGAACATCAATTATCATCAATATTATCTAAATCTATATTCGACGACAAGAGAACAAAGAGCTTAAAGTTTATCTGTACAAATTCTATTTAAACCATGTTTAGATACGAATCTAATGGAAAAAGTAGACTTTGGGATATGACGCCCAAAGGATGGCAAAGGGAAATAGAATATGACTGGGAAAATGTCAGTTGATTGAAGACAGATAACGCATCTGCAATTGGAAATGTCGGTTAATGTATCAAATATGTCAAATGAACTAATTTTGTTTCTATTATATGAAAAATTCAAGTATTTCTAATTTCGTGCCTTAGAAAGAGTGCCGTTGTTTATTACAATCTGTCTTCAATATATCTACGACTGATATTAGTTGTAAAAAATGTTACAATTATTTTAGTATTTCTACAACTTAAAAAGGATTTCCCATCAATACAACATTTCTATTGGACTTAAGCACTTTAAAAGGCGTGTCAGTGAAAAGCGGTCTGGCTTATGTACGTGTTTTTGTTTTAATAATAGCTTATAGAGAGGTGCCATAATAGGCCGTGACTGTTCAACTTTCTTATACAGAGCTGTAGGAATCCATCGAAGAGTTGGCACATCTGAAAATGATCTACATTTATTGGGTCATTTAAAGATAAACTAACTTTCTACATAGCATTTTATATTAGCAATAGCAACTTTTTTTTAATAATTTTATTAACGACCTTTTTATTAATATATTAATTAAACGCAACTAATACCTCTCTTCTGCAACATATAAAGGAATCAATTACTATCATATTATAATAGGAATTATCAAAAACCAATTAATTACGAAAAAATATTCCTAACCGACGATGATTACAGCAAACCAATTAACCGCAACAAAGATCGAGTAACCTTTAATAAACCACGAAAGCAACGAACTATAAACTGATGGGAATCTTTATCGCATTGTTAATCTAACTAAGCGTATTTTTATGATGAAATCTAACCACATACGTTACGTAGCCAGTGAACTCGTTAATTATTAAAGGATTGTCGAAACGATCCGCATACGACCACCCGGGCGTCATTTCTTACGTCTGACGTATCCAGTTACCATCGCCATTTCCTAGTAATTGGCTTTTTGCTCAGATTTTATGCATTAGTGTCGAACGATGATACGTGTAAGACGTCTTTATAATAATCTTCAATAAATATTTTCATATAGAATCTACTGTATATTAAAGTGCGTTTAAAATAATGATAATAGATACTTGTTTTTTAATATGTGACTTATTTATGACTAAAATTGAATAATTGAAGTTATTTTACCTGCATTAACAAAGTTTCCAATAAATTAATGAATTAAAAAGTGTTCCTCTCAACACGATGGTAACTAGGCACTAATAAAGATTAGAAAAAAATAAATTAAAAACATCTCAATTAGTTGGGTTCTTCTTAAATTCTATCATAATAATGTCCGGTTGACACAGTTGTGTCGCATCGATCTCGCAGATTATATGAAGGTCAATGTACCTTCAAATTAATTCTCACGAACCACGCACTTAAGATGCTTGAGACGGAGATGAGACCTGTTATTATTCTAATTACATAAAATGATCATTCAAATTTCAACTCTAACTACATATGTTTATAATTGATATTTCAGTTGCGAGGATTTACTATAAATTATCTCAATTTGATCGGATCAGCTGTCACTCCTGTCGAGACTAAGTAGTGTGATCTTGGATGTCGCCACATACGTCGTCTACTCATTGAATTGTTCACGAGAATAAAATGTCTTCTACAGTTATTTTAATTGTTAGTCATACCTTTTAGTAAACCAAATACAAAATTATTTTATGTTTTATTGCATACAAATAATTAAGTTTGTGATTTACAGGCCAAATACTAAAACAACATTTAAATAACGCCTTAAATGAAATAAAAGTAAACAACTTAAACTTTAATATCATCATAGTAAAATGATACTTAAATATGAATAAAAAATAATTCCATTTTACACCAGGAACAGATCGTTAAAGTCATCGTAAAAATATACATTTTAAAACATTTTGTGTCAAAACAGAACACTTATTTCACTAGTAATATAGATAGGTAGCAGATACCTAAAATAAAGATAACACTAGACGAGAAATTTAAGAGCGCGCGCATACCTTTGACTAAAATATCACACAACTGTTTAGTCGCGCTTTGGTACATATAAGCTTATGTGCGCACACTACTCGATTTTTAGTTGAAACTAAACAGTTAATTGGGCTGCGAAACAATTGACAATCGACAATCGCACAACATTTGTGCGATCGTTTAATCAACGGTGTAACCGCTCTTTTTAATACTAAATCCTATTTCTTTATTGATATAGACTTATTAATATAGAAGACCCTTAAATGCTACCCTTCAGATATTTACTGCTATGTAACAATAATACGTTTACCACTTGCGAGGTTAAATTTTATTACCTGTGCGATATTTCCAGTAATATAACCACCCAAGAGCATTACAGTATGTTTATGAGTCTGTCCTTTAATGTATCGGAATTTACGTTAATGTTCAACGAGTCTTCAGAGTTAACTTGATAGAATGTAATTTTGAACTACCTGAGTTTAAATCTCAGAGGAAAGATACACAAATTGATTACTAAAAGCCATAAGCCTTGCCAGTAGATAATCTAGAATTGGTCTAGGACTAGAATCTAGTGTTGAAAGCTTCCATTAATATGGCCTTATACTAATTAGTGTTTATAACATTTATTCTCAAATAAAACAAAGTTTACCAGGCTTAATTCTGAAAACATCGTATAAAATCGATTCAAAATCCACATTTGTAGCATTACAAAAGAATGCGGTCTTATAATGTAATGTTATTTTAAAATAAGTGACGTGAAACAAATATTTATTAAGGTGGAAAAAACGGTCATGATCATATCATGGCTAAGGAAAAACAGGAGAATAATGAGTGAACAATTTTGATGAGCCCTTAACTAACGTGAAGTTCGCGAGGATCGCGATATTTTTCGCGCTTAATTGGCCTCCCAAATGACCGGAGCCTTAATTTAAAACGAGGCGGCACATCAAAGTGCCGGCTTAATTTATTGTGCGGTCTCCGCCTCACTACGGGCCAGATTAGACTTGACGTCTGTGTGTTTATTTTCGTTACTTAAATCACACTACAAATTAGTTCAATGACACTTATCGTCTAATATCTAAAAAAATAAAACTCAGAATTTCAAATCTTGTATCATAAACTACGATAATTCTCATTATTTTTATCTACGGGTTTAATTTTAAAAAAAGCAATCAAGGAGTTTTATATTCATTGAAGTTGAAAATTGTGTGTTATAAGCTAAAATTGCTTGAATAGTTGCTGGTTGTAAGATCTTTTGGTACATTCATTGAATGAGGAAAGTTTAAAATATGATAGTCGACTAATGCAGTCGGTATGTAAGTAGTGGTACATCAGGTTTCGACATTCGGCCCCATCTGACGGCACGCTAATATCTCATTCACGCATGCGTCATTCTCGTTACAATCTTCTATATCAGTTTTCAATCACGCTTGATCTCCATGACCCTAGATTTCGGCTACCGTAAGCACGATTTTTTAATCCATCTTAATTAAATATATATTTTATGCTACTGATTTAAAGTTGGAATTTGATTATCTATTATAAAAATTCGGCACACCTTTGAAGCTTCTTATGTTAACAATCAGATTAGTATGTTAAACAGCCATGTCCGTTAAAATTATAATAGTATTTTATTATTCATAAAACAAATAGTTATTTAATAATTTTGTGGTCAAATCGTGTTAAATGAAATATTGTTTAATTTATTGATACATTTTAATGAGCGCAGAATTTAAATTAAAAACTAGTTATAGAAATGTTGAGATGTTTCTCACATAAATTTTATTACGTACGGATGAGTCGTTATATTTTTGTCGTGTTTCCAATAGAGATGAACATTTTGCAACGGTGCCGGTGTCGGAGCTAAGGCATTAAGTAAATGAATGGTGAATATGGAGCAACATCCTGCGCTCGTAGGAAGTGAGACCTGTTTGTGAGTAACGCGGAGAGGAGCCGGCCGATGCGTGCACGCTTTAAATTGTACAAAATGATGGCGTAAAGTGCAAGGACGACTTTAATGCACTCCCGCACTTAAGTGCCTCCTGAGGTCAATATTTTACCTTTAAACTGACTCTAAATACTATTTGTTATATTCCAATTTCATATTAAGATAACAAAAAGGTGTATTCACAAATAAAATGTGTAAATAGTAACATTAATGGTGACATGCTAAAATAGGCGATATGTAGCACAATAATATAAACAATATTTTAAAAAACTCTGAAATAAGCTATAAGTAAATATGTTTTACACTGAATATCAATACACCATCTCAACAAAATTAATAAACAATTAAAAATAAGAAACATAAGATTAAAATTAAAGGAGTAGTACCTATAAAGGAAAATTACCTATAATTGTTTTTATATTCTATTATGCATTGATCTAATTTTAATTTATACGTAATTTAATGGAAACAAAGACATCACTACACAAGCATGTCAGCTAGGCATGTGCCATCGTGGAATCCACATCGATACTTTATCATAAATAAATCACTAATAGCAACAAATTATTCATGCGCATAATAAAGAGGCAAGGATCGTGAGTAGGACCCATGCATTTCTTAAACAGTTATCGTATTTATATTATTTTAGATTTCCTGGTTTAATATTGCGATTGATTTTCCCTTTTCGGGTTTATGTGTTGTAACAAACAATAAATCGTTTTACTACTTTAAACATTAAAAATGATAACGTAGAATTTGAGTATGGATGCTAAAATTAATATATGATAGCGACTCCGTACGCGTGGAATATAAAAAAAAAAAACCAAGTAAATAGCCTATGTGTTTTTCCAGACTATAACATCTCTCTCCATCTATAACAAAGTTCATCGAGACCCGTTCAGCCGTTTAGGCCAACTCTAACAAACATCCACCCAACTTTCGCGTTTATAATATTAGTAAGATGATAAAAATCTCGTAAGTCATTCAACATATATTCACAATAACATTCAAAAGATTGATAAGTAAAACATTTCAGCTATCTATGTATTACGTATTTCAGTGGGGGAACCGCTTTCGACTTAAATTTAATGCATTCACACATTACTTACGTTATTCCATATTAAATGCTTAAAGTTTTAACGAATTATGCTAATCACTAGTCTTTTACTCTCTCTTAGGACTCCCTAGACTGTTGGACATTATTTTTTTTTAAACACAACTCATTAATAGTTAAGTAATAAATAATCATTGTAAACAATAAGGATGACTCATAGTGATTGAAATATACACGCATTTCTCAGATTTCTTTAGACAAAAAAGGAATGTTTGAAGGTTAAACACATTCTCTGGTTCCTGCCATGACAGAACTCGGAATATCATGCTTTTATTATGTTGGTGTAAATATTTTTTGTATAAATGGGGTCAACAGTTAACCCTTTGAACGCACACTGTATGCAAAGATCTCAAGAATTACATCGACCGAGCCACGTTATATGACGCCCATTAAATTTGTCACACGGGCAGCGAGAACAAAAATTACACCGGACAGACGACGAACTACTTTTTTACATCGTCGCTTAATGCTACTGTGTAATAATCACGTATTTACGTACCAGCTGGTACCCGCAAATGTCAACTTCGTTTTTTTTTTCTGTGTCACAAAAAAGAATATAATTCTTAAAGATTATGCAAGCGTGATTTGTTAAAATACGTCCTAATTTTAACGTCAAAGTATTTCTCGCTAACCATGCTGTTATTGCTGCTATATTTAACGAAGATCTAGATATAAATTAAGAGACAGTCTTAAATAAATCGTACATTTAAAATGAAAAATGTTGTTGACACCTGGAACGACGTTCGCAAGACGCCTTTTAACACTTCCTTGTACCCAACGCATACGGAAAAGCGTTTTAATTGGACTGACTAATGCAGTTTCCATGAAATGTGACGTGCGGGATTATTCTGATGAATTATTTTTTTTTAATTTAAAACTACATAGGACCGTTGTACCATAAATTATGCGAAAAAAAACTTTTTTTTTACGATAATCATAACATGGACATCCCGAGACATAACGATTAAAATGTTTTCTTAGTAATAGTATATCTAGGCTTATTATACTTTCTCTAAGTAAATTATCGTATCATTGCTCTTATTAAAACTGTATCAGCCTGTTCAGTTTGTCATTAATGTCAAAACGGACTGGCAGAATAGACTTTTTATTCAATAACCTGTTTGTTCCCACACTAGTATACTTATTTGATGTTTCGGTGCCTCATTCACATACATAAATAATCATACACACGCGAATAGCGCAAACGTTATAATTTTATTTCGATCTAGTTACGTTTAATATTAAAAATGCCTGTATTTTAACAGATGTCTATCAGTGACATATCACTTGTTTGGCCTGTATCTGGATAATTTGAATAACATGTTACTAAATTAAGTTAATAAAAAATTCTAGAATTTTCTCTGTTACTGACGACTTAGTTTATTCATCGCACTTGAAATTATTTGCAAAGATAGTACACATACATTTTTGTGTGTGTTTTTTTTTGAATTTCGCAAAAAAGAAACAAACCATTGGATAACTGTTGACTTCTGCTACAAGCATAACAAACAAAAGAAACGTAATAATGAAACTTCTAAGGACAGCTTAATACTTTTGCCACGTTTGGAAGTTTTAAAAATGTGTGTTCAATTAACACTCATTAGTGTTTTCGTTAGATACATCAGTCAAACACGTGTTTAGTAAAAACCTGTCAAATACCAAGCTCCCTAAGCAGTCAGTTAAAGTAGGCAAAGACACGCGCGTTTACCATGTTAACGCAAATTAATGTATTTATTAGTACTTGGTTAACTGATTTCTTAACGATAATAAGGGTGTCCAGTGAATACGACTAAATGTTAAAACAAATTAATCTTACTAATATTATAAATGCGCATGTTTAGATGGATGGATGAATGTTTGTAGCCTAAACAGCTAAATGGATCTCGATGCAATTTTCCATAGATGTAGAGGATATTCTGGAAGAACACATAGGCTACTTACTTTTGTTTTTTTTTTTTAACACCACGCGGACAAAGCCAGTGTTTTAATAATTGTGTAGATTGACTTATCTATACTAACATTATAAAGAGGAAAAATCTATATTTTTGTATGTATTGAAATAACTCAAAAACTACTAGGCCGATTTTAAAAAAATCTTTCACCATTAAAAAGCTACGTCATCATTGAGTAGCATAGGCTATGTTTTTTTATTATTTTAAAATTGCACGCGGGCGAAGTTGCGAGCCACAGCTATTTAACCATAAAATGACCATAGTTACGGCAACATCTTTTTTAAATATTTTTATTACTATAATTTATATTGGAAAAGTTCAATTTTTTTGCGTATAGGAAATTTGAGAAGTTTTTATTTTTTAAAACCTTTGTTGATACTTTCAATTAATACAAACAATACATCATACGCAGTAATGGCCGGTCGGGCGCCGCATTTACGACGAACGAGTCCGTCCGAAGGGTCCGTAATCTCAAATTGCAGGCCGTAAATTTTTTTATTACATTCGAAAGTGATTTTCGCTTGTTATATAATACGTGACATTTATGTTGTTGTGAATAGAAGTCGAATAAAAACATATAAAAATTCATGACTTTCTAGCAGTCTTCAGTGATGGACATTTCATTAAAAATATTAATGCATAAAAATTTTGTAAACATCATTCTCCGATGTGATCAAATTATATAATTCTTACAAGAGCTTTAACTAATAAAAAATGCAATCGTAAACAAAATAAAATGCGTTTGGATCGCTATTTGAAGCGGCCAAGACGGCAATAACTTAATTATTGTTATTTGGTCCCGACCACTGTACGAGCGCTATAATTGCACCCCCTATCGTCTATAATCTGACCACTATAATATTATGTTTAAACGAGCCACTCGTTTCCAATGGCCTTGCTTACGGTTTTTAATATATTACTTAATTTTGCCAACATGTTTTAATCAACATTGATTTTCAGTACAACTTTGGTACGTGATTTTTTATGTAATATTTAATTTATAGCCTTCTTTTATAGTGTCCAAATTTGTTAAAGAAATAAAGACGAATTAATTCTTATTTGTATTAAATCGAGAAGAAGAAAGTTAATCGCGACAATACAATAAGAATTACAACGAAAATTCTGGTTAACTAAACCATTATTATCAAAACCGACACCGAGAATGTAATTATACTGTTTTTGATTAAAAATTAAGCATATATTACTTCAATATAATACCATGATGGACTACGAGTCTTTAATGGAATCGAACTATATTTAGACGAGCGTAATTATAGCAGCTAGTTATCAGTGAAAGTTTTACCGAGACCGGTTAATCAGACCTCATACAGAACCAGATTAAACATATAGGCCTTTTCCTTCTTTAAGCCAATAAATTGATACAACTTTTCGCGAGTACTCTCCAATTTTTATTAATTAAAAAAATCAAAACGATCTTAAATTCAATTTTATCTACAGAATTCTTATGATGTTAAATGAGTTCAGGGCGGGTAAACCACACGATGTCAAGTTGTGCAAGTCTAGAAGTCGGCGAAAACATACCACGTAGATTTATCCCGCATCTCTTACTTAGCAATAACTCATTTGAGTTTATTTCACATTACCTCAGTATCATGCGTCATAGCACTTGAGTCACTAACGTATGGAGCCCTTCTTTATAACTGCAACCAGTTTCCTTGAGTTTTTTTATTTACCACGTACGTCAAACAATAATTGTGGAGTATCCAAAATTCTAAACAGTATTAGTGCCATAGTTGTTCATTGGTCACCAATGTACCCTTAAATGTACGCTAAAGGACATATTAAGTAATAATTAATCGTCTATGAGTAGTTAGGCATTAACTCAATTCATATGCTCCCTCAGAAGCTTTACAATTTGGGTACTTCGATATTTTTTACAATAGTTATTAATGGTTTTTATTTTATCAATTGTCTTGTATACCGCAACCTTAACCTACATCAATGTTACACAATGTCGCATCAATCTCCAGCGCCTAACAATCAAGGAGGCTCCCATAGTTTCGTATTGGAATCATCGCCTATTGTCCGCGATATGTAACG
>LD688935.1:1625858-1653964 GCA_003118335.3 Papilio memnon
CTTAAAATATCACAACATATTCATTCATTGAATGTTAAATAATTTATGTTAAACAAAACAATATATCATTCTCATCAACGTTAAACTCATCTAAAATAAATTAATGATAAAGATATCATTAACAAAAAAATATCATTAAAATTCAAAACGATAAACAAACGAGCATCGGTTTCCAGTAATAAATTAAACGGTGCTATAGCAACATTAGAATAACGATCTCATTTCTATTCATAAACGATA
The DNA here is from genome assembly GCA_003118335.3 of Papilio memnon. Taxonomy (NCBI): domain Eukaryota; kingdom Metazoa; phylum Arthropoda; class Insecta; order Lepidoptera; family Papilionidae; genus Papilio; species Papilio memnon. The sequence goes on from LD688935.1 coordinate 1,626,099, forward strand.
AACAATGAGCTTTTAAACGATTCGCTACCATTTCATGTGTCATCTCACACACCAATCTAGTGATTTATCGTGTATTTAATATTAACTGAGTGAAAGGTCGCCGCGCTTCACGCCGCCGCTGCCTTACTAACAGCTTAATGTTATTTGATAAACTCATCACTTTACGATCAATTTACAACGTTTTAATCCTTACTTCTATACTAATATAATAAAGCGTAAACACACTCTACTTTATGGCGTAGGATGTCAGCAAACACAGAATATTTTTGCATAACTCTTTCTTTAATAAAATGCCCTACACTTACGATAAGTTTTAGGCTAAATATTTTCATGCTATTAAACTTAGGGGGCAAATATTTTGGATAAAAACCCTAATGTGGGAAAGAAATTATAAGTTGCTGCCAATATCAAGGAAGCAAGGTTGCCATAGTAAGGTAATGGTATTTTGAAATTTGCAATTGAGAATTTGACAGATGTTAACAATAACGTTTTTATAATTTCATGCGGACGAAGCCGCATGGGAACAGCTAGTAAGTTTATAAAATCAATTATGTTAGATTTAACAAATATAATTTTTACACATCGGTTCAATAATCGTTACTTTACAGTCCCTAGTATACATTTGCCATTTAAATCCACACTAAGGGGGACTTATCGACTTAAATAAGACATTCTCTTCGGTCAATAAAGAAGATCACAATCCGATATAGCAATGTGGTATCATTTCGCAAAACAATGGAGGGCAGTACAACAAGGAAGTGGTCTAATACTATCAAGCCATCGATAGTAAGTGTAGTGGACAGAGGGCAGCGGTGTCCCAAGTGGCCCGCTTGCATACTTTCACCGCTCGCTTCCCGATACATCGATATTGTTTCGTTTAAACAATACCAGTTACATGCTCCACTTGCTAAGCCGCACGGAAATAAACTCACTTACTTTTATTAAATTACATCATTGAAGTATTTAAATGTCATTAAAGACTTGTTATTGTCTTATTTAACGCAAATATTATTTTAATGTATATCCAAACATTTCTAGATTAAGTAAAATACATCATTGTTCAATAATTTAACAAAAGATGCATTCCAATCATACTTGTGTTTATTAAAGAAACTGTAGATATCCAATTTTAGAGATATTTAAGTAATGAATACTCGCTAACAACCAGTCGACGTTAGGCATCAGTTATACAGATCAACGAGGACCGTAGGAAACATCTGAACAAATGCCCACAGGCTATCTTTATTCCAAGTCTTATTACTCGTCCACAGAGTAATTTAGTTACAGAGTGGAACTGAACAAAGGAAAAGGCTCACGTCGTTCTGCCACATATTTCACAGATAATATTAAATCACATACGAGATGACATAATTTAAGCATGTTAATGTGTTTTATATTCTCTACGTTGTGGCGATCATTTAAATTATAGATATGATATGATGATTAAAATAATTTTTTCACTTATTCCTTATACCACACACTCAAAGACTATATACTCAGAATGAAAGTATTAAGATTTCTATACATCTTTATTGTAATGTGAAATTAACTGACCGATATTTATTGTTAAAGTAAAACAATTAAATATTCAATAAGTTTACTTAACAACTTTCGAAAGCCGCTCCAGTAAGAATTATATCATTTTACATTTACGATGTTACACTTCGCCACTAATTATCAGGTTTCACTCGCAATGCGGTCCTGGTGATGCAATTATTTAATATTTCATTATTACTGAATTGTAAAAGTTTCATGCAAAAGCGATGTAATCTGTCAGAGAGTGGACAGGCCTTGTTGCGCAACGACACTCGCAAACGGAGCATTTCAACATAACACTAAAGTTCCAAAATAATTTCTCGACCACCCTATAAAACGCCGACTTTAAACGCGATTCACTTTTTAAAGTCACTTTCCTTCAACGAGTTGACTTCTCGAAACTTTATGATGTGATTAAACTGTTGTCGACTCCTGCAATGCGAATACTTTGAGAACGGCAATCCGGCGTCGGCGTTGCACCGACCAGATGCATATCGTCAACGTCACAGCTTTGCTCAAATTATATCAATTACTTTATGACGCCTGCCTTCATTATCAGTAAAATTCTTACCTAATTAGGTTCCAAAAATCTCAATACTTAGTACTAAAATAGAATATATATGACTCGAGACAAAATGCAACGGAAATCTTTTCAGAGATTTAGTTTTTCTTTAGTTACAGTAAATGTATTTTTAACCATCTCTAACAACTCAAACTGTTTTATCATTTCTTCCATTTATGCTTAGTGTTTAATGTCAAATAAAAATGTCAACTAACAATATTGTATTATAAATTGTCAATATAGATTCAGTACAAGCACCGGGATTCTTTTAGCATTTTATTGATCAACATTTTAGTTCGAGGTCCGCATAAAATTTCATGAATATAGCGGCTGTTAAAAATCGATTGATAAAATTAGTTGGTGACAGGCGGTTATTTAATTATACCTTTACTTTCTTATCGCGATTGTTACAATCTTTTCACATTAACAGGGCATACTTTACTTTCATTATGGATACTTGGAGATGATATTTGTAATTGTTATATTTTACTTGTGGTGACATTTCCACAGGTTGAAACTGTTGTTTGTGAAATTCCATTTTATATAAAGGAAAACACTATAGTATAGAAATAAACAAACAAATCAGAAGAATACTTAAGCCAGCTAGCTACACATCTACTGCTTTAATTGAACAGTTAGTGTGTAGGAATATTGTAACTGTCCTTACAATTCTCAGTTTTGACTACTCATTTACGTACAAACTGGACAGTTGGACTTTTTGTTCAAACTGTGAAGATAATACTGAATGTGTGTAGCTGGCTTTATGTGTTTTAAAATAAATCAATTCTCAGTTATCAGGCAGATGTTATTATAAATTACTCATCCCGTCGCCGACAACAAATTAATTTAATTTAAAAAACAAATTGCGTTGCAAGACGACAATAACATCAAGGATATCGGATTGCCTTAAAAGATTGTTTATTAAATGAAGACCTCGTTTCGTAAATTGTATTTAATATTAATGAAAAGTTAACGTAACTACCATATTAATCATTGACAATTCACTTAAGGCTGATGGATCGCTTTTTAACATATTCTGGCTAGAGGCAGATAAATGTGGATACAGTGTCCACGTTACCCTTTATTAAAAACTAACTTTCGCCCGCGACTCCGTCCGCGTGGAATTAAAACAAAAACAAAGTGAGTAGCCTATGCGATCTTCCAGACTCTCCTCTACATCTGTACCAAATTTCATCTAAATCCGTTCAGCCTTTTAGGCTACAAACTCTAACAAACATCCATCCATCTAAACTTTGGCATTTATAATATTAGTATGATTATAATCGAAAATTTAAATTAAAATTACACGAAATTTAAATTACATGACAATTTTTAACTTTGTTGTGTTTACCATATTCCAATATAAAAATTATTTTTAGTTTAGAAAAAAAATTAGCAAAACTCGTCTTCAAACGCATTGAATACGTCAATCATACTAATTTACAGTGGTGTTTGATTTATTGCTCACTTTAATAGAAATCTAACGACGTTTCCGGTCCGGCAGCCTCCGAGGCGATGTTTTTATTATTCAGTTATATCAATAAAATAAATAATCGTTATGTTTACGTAACAGCGGATGTTTCATGAATACAATTGTTTTCTATAATAATTAAATGGCATTAAAATAATGACTATTATGATGAAGTTTTATTCGACGTATATTTTCAAAACTTACCATGCAAATATTCGTAAAATCACCTACTAGGCGCTCACAGCTGTTTTTGTAGTTACGATTTGTTGCTTGTTGGAAAAGCGATCTAAGTTAGTTTTAAACTAAAGTGGAACACAAACCGGTCATGTGTTACCCAATTCGGTAATCCATTGACCAAATTATTGTCCATTATCAATTACGTTCGCTTATTTCAACGTCCGATAGATTGTCGCCGGATGTTTGCCTCAATGTATTGATGGGACCAGTTGGTCGTGATTCGCACTCGGCAAATTTCACCTCCGCATCGCCGTTTTAATTGCACCACATTATGTAGGTGGACATAATTGGCCTGTAAATCACATTCGCCCGCTCAATCGATAACACGTCACAAAAGAGCAAAGAAAGTGCTGATATTTATGTGTCCAATTAAATTTAGACCTGAAATGTCTGGTAATGAGGCAATCGACGAGACTCAGTCATTTGCCACCGCTTTTCAGTAACAACGATTACATTTTAGTTCAAATTAAAGTTTCGTTAAAATGCCGCTCGTAATCGCATACTGTTTCAAGTGGTTAATGGTACACATAAATTTGACAGAAGCCTGTTTTTCTTGCTACCGTACGGCGATTTAACGAGACAAGTGATTCGCGGACAATGGGTGGTCACCGCAACTTAATTGATCTGTTTCATAAACTGTCCGTATTTAAAATAAAATGATAGACTCTCAGTTCAGAAAGAAATATACAGATGTAGACGTTACAATAAGCAATATCTTAAATAATTACTACGTGGTAAAGTTGTGGATGGCACAACTACTCAAAACTTCTGAATTGTACTGTGTCATTTTTTTTTTCTTGTGCTATTGTTCTTTTACCCCAATAAATGAAAAAAAAAAAATGTTAATAAAAGTTGACATCAGGTAAAGACATATTGAAAAGTATATGATCTCGTTACTTATAGTGTATGATTTTTTTTAGATATCCAAAAAGCAACATAATGTTTTTGTTATTATCTCAAAGGTAGAGACTCATTATTTAACAAATACGTCATAGATAACTTAGTTCATATATCGCCGTTGTTTGCTAAAGCTTTATACGCATGAAATAAGTCCATTGTAATCTTCGAGACAAAGCGATTTGAAAAATTTGATTACGAAGTGTAACTCAGAAGTATTAATATAGAGGTAACTCGGTCTGGGCTATCGTAATCCTTTGTGATATTCCATTATAAGTTGGACGTATGATACATTAATATTAAATCAAGTTTACCTACATTAAGGTCAGTCTGTCTCAAGTTCAAAGTACCTCACGTGCCTTAGTTGGAAGTGTGGAAAAATTTTAATAAACTTTTAATATCTCTATTTTATTGAAACATTTAACTTGTCTGACTTTCCGAAGTCAATGTCGTCGTTACCTTACGTTAATTTTAATTTCAATTTTCCCACGGTTATTTTTATTTATTACACACATTAGCAATGTTAGCTGTCGCATAAATATCCGATGCTTTTAATATTTCGTTAAAAAGTTATTTACCAATTTAATATATCGCTGATTTTTAAATAAGTGTTACTTTGTCAAGAATAATTAAGTACAGCCTACAATAAGATATAAGTTGGCATTATTAAAAACATAAGACATAATATTGATAAGTTTCAATTCTATTTGTTTCTTGAAAGTAATTTTAATCAAGTAATAGTATTCAATTTAAAATACTTATGTGACGTGATATGTTTCCATAGGTCTTAATAACCATAAAGCAATGCACTTAACGGGCCAATTCATAGCGCATTAACGGTTCATATAAATATCTGAGCAGATTCGCGGCGTCGCAGCAATTACCTTGTTACCACCGCCACATTATATCTCATTTATTACTTGCAAATTTATTTAACATAGCATACTTCGACAACACTTACATTACTCAACTGTCTTTAAAATTCTTAGTTAGGGTTACCAATAGGAGTATACAATTTAAAGTGTCTAACTTGTTTCGTATCTTCAATCAGAAATGTGTTTCCACCACCGATATACCTGCACATAAACTATCGTTCTCTTTATAAAAACAGTAGTATTTCCTTGGATATAAACGTTATGGTTTCTTTACAATTATCAATAGTTTTAATTCTGTATATAGTTAACCCCAGTTGAAATAATGAAACCCACTAAACGTGAAAACTGTAACCACCATTTAACGTACTCGTCTTGCAAAAAAAATGACCATCACCCGGCACAACTTTCTATAATTAAACGAGATATATATCTCGCATATTCATAAGATTGTTACGGAGATAATACATGTGCATGTATTACATAAAGAGCGTACGGTGAGTGAAAACGTATGTCAGAGGCACGCGCAGACGTCCCTAACAAGAACGAGTGTCCGAGCGGTATCTAAATTCCGCGCCAACATACCGCCAGAGAAATCATATCGTTGTACTCAACCTTCCTCACACATTTATCAAACACACAATCAAACGTGTGTCCATCGACTATACAACACACTGTTATAGATCAATGAGATTACAATTAGTTTTAAAATAACCCTAGTCTAAGTGTTAGGATAGGAAACCTATGGTTGATGAGAGTGAACTCTTCTATGATACAAATTCATGTTGTGGGACAACAAAACTGTGAAAATCAACCGTAGCAGTAGATATTATCTGGAAAAACTAATCATATAAGTGCAACGCGAATATATATTAAATAGACATGTAAAAAAAATTGTGTACACCAGGGAAAGGGTTGAATTAACTTCAAAGTTATAGTGAGCAACACTAACTTCCATCTTTTGTTATTTCCTTCGTCTTTAAAGCTTTTAAAAAATTATGAAATAAAAATCATTTAATATCGCAATAGCAGAAGATATGTGTAAAAGAAATTACAAGTAATTGCTCCAAATGGTTGACAACCCCTGGCCGGTTTCACCGCAATAACCAGTCCGCAATGCAGCATCGATCTTCGCCAATCGTAATTAACGATACCTGTTTGTGAAATCGAATTATGTCGACAAATCGATCGACGACTATCATTCAAATTTGTAGCTTATTGATACAAATTTATGAAAGTTTATAACGCGATTGACAACAAGAAATCGATTATTAATAAACATTCGATAATGAAGTCCTGTCTTTGCAAATTCTGTCAAATTTTAAAGTAACTTCGTTATTTAATGAATCTACTGTTTTCAATTTTCTCCTTTTATAAAAAGTTAATTTTTGTCTTAAATTAATCACCAAAGATGGCAACATCCGAACCAATTACCTACCTGCTGTGAATAAATGTTTATTTTATAACGGAGCATTGTATCTACCCTCTGAAACCAGGTAAATACCATTTTACTTTGATCCGCTTTTTTGGTGAACATTTTAATAATTCGTATTACAATTATACGAAAGCGGAGCTCATCTTTAACTGGTGGTTATCGGCGTGTGGTCTTTGCATATGACCGCATCAAGAAATTTTCGATTTCAATTCCGCGATGACAATTACAGTCAAGCGAACAGTTTCAACGCATTTACATATAAACGATCTAGTTTTTCATCGACAACTTTAATTAACTAAGCAAAAACATTGAGAATGATGGTCCACTTATACTGAATGATAATTATCATGTGGTGATATTGTTTTTTCAATGTCGATATAGTTAATTGTATCGATACATAGTGATGGGACCATGTTAAACAAATGTTACGATAAAACTATTATTATAAAATGTATTCTTAAAAATTGTTTAGTTATTATATAAAAATATGTTTAATTTTTTGGAGATATTTTATACGTTTTAAGTATTTTTAAGGTTACTAATTTTTTTGATAACACTTGAAATACCTCTTTTCGATATCTGTTATTTAAAAACATGTTATATACGAAAATATATAAAATTAATATAATATGTATACAAATCCCGGCATACAGTTTTACATCCTCTCAGTTATCATTACTTTTATACTTACAACTGCGGTTGTTCCGACTATCGATATCAAGGAACGACGTTCTGTGTACATCACTTGGAATAAGAGCACTCTCTAGGGATGGGCAAGATCAGTATGTAAAGTAGGTGCGGGCTTGCCGAGCGTAATGCCGTCGCTCCGGGCTTTCCAGGAGGGTTTCCTTTGCTATCTAGAGAAAGTACACATCACTTATTTCTTACCGCCTATTAAAATAACAACTTGTTTTACTGTAATAGTAATTTAGTTTTCATACAGACTTAATAATTCTGCACTTCGTTTATTGTCAAAATTATCGATATCGATAGTTAAATACTGGATTAAAAACACCAAAAGCATAGCGTCTCTAATTCTATCATTATAACCTAATTCCCGTCTATATTCTTTTAATTTTTCCGATTCCGTTAACTGCGTGATGCAAATTCTTATTTTGAAGTGTTCAAGTACATTTGTTTGTAATGAATTGATAGTAATGTTAAAGATTCGACACAGAGTGTAGCCATTAAGCAGTAGTAAGCTACCGTGTAACGAGCTGCCTGGAGAGAGATTATTAAATTTATGTTGCACGCCACAAGCATGCCACCAACGCGTATATACGAACCCGCTTCTCAGCAATTAGCAGCAAATCAAATCCAACCATTCAGTATAGCTTGCACTATTCATGTAATAGAAGTAATAGATAACCAATCTCATATTAATAGAGACAGGGGTAAACAACCTTTGTAATAATGTCTTGGATTTTCTTCTACAATATTGTAAATACCAAAAAAATGTGCCTGCTCTTGTTCCTACGGAGTCGCACAGTATGTATTACTCTTTTATACGTATCTCGGTCATCATGTTTGAACTCACTCCCATCCTACGAATATCCTTTTTCATACATTCCATCCATACTTTTTGTGTGCGTCCTCTACCTTTGTAGACATCCATCAATCTCATTCCATATTCCATCTAAAAAAAGATATGTTTTACGGGACATTCAACTTATAACAATTTGACCTGGTATTAGTTCATATTTCTGAATGTCATCTGAACATCTAATAATGATAATGAAAATGTGAATATGGTTTTGAATTCATACGCATTTATACACACCAACTTGTACGTGCTAAAGCGTGACGATACAATTATTCGACCATACACCAATTTAAAAAGTTAAGTAGCTATCACCAACAAGGTTTTAACTAATTACATTGATGATTTACTTTGCATTATTTTTATAATTGCCTCAACGTCCAAACACAAATTACAGAATAAAACTAAAATAAAGTAAGCCTGATTGTTGGGTGATGTCGAAAGAGTTCATCCATCACAGTACCCGTACAAACCGACAAGTGAGCAACAATGGCTACGGAACGATCAGTTATTAATTAAAAGAAAAAAAAACATTCCTATTTAAACGTCCGCTTCGAGGCGAGCCCCTTAATGTTTTTGTATTCCCTTAATGAAGCCCATACATGGAGTCAACTGTTCCAGAATTTGCATTGATCTTCTTATTTTAATTGCACCGACATTTGGAACATTGGTGACGTAAAGTTTGGACCATTCAATTTGACTTGTAAAGGCAGAAATTAATGTATAGTCACATAACAAAATTTGTCTTGATGAGAGAAGCAGTGCTGTCGCGGTTAGTTCTGTCAGAAAATATGTGAAACTTAGATGGACATAAAAAGACATTAAAAAGAAAAATGACAGCTGTTTATGACACTGACATTGGGCTAGTGAGCTATCATATTTTACTCTGTGATTTATGCCCAATGGGCTAGATAATTTTGTTGGTCTATACAATTAACTAATCTAAAAGAAAGAAAAGAAACAAAACATACCGTGCTACTGCTGTGAGACTCTTATGAATACTTGTGGTCTCTTTTTGTCAAAGGGAATGAAAACGATGGTTATATTAATGCAAATGACATGATCTTGGAATTCTTCGCTATATCGACACGTTTGTTGAAACATCAACCTTATGTATCAATGTGCTTTAAATTTAATCTCTTATCGCCTTAATTAATCAACTACCGTAGCAAAGAGAATAAACATTTATTGAAACATCTTATATAAACCAATTAATTATAAAAGTGAACGTACAGCCCTTATTACATAAGTAACCTTTGTGGTTTACAACGAACAAGTTTTTTATCCAACACTGAACTAAAGAACAATAAAATTAAACTTTTGTTTTGATTTCTATCGTATTTAGTAATTAAAAAAAAATAAGTTTTGTGTTTCAAATACATTAATCACAAAACTGCGAAAAGTAAGCGAATCGTAGATCTTGTGCTATATTCAGTCAAGTCTCACGTGTCTTTATTATGCATATAACTCTTAAAAGCTCAATAAAAAACAATAATGATGCGTCAACAACAAAGAGATTGATACATGCGCCATCGAAGTAAAATGTCAGAACCTACAGTGCATAATTTATGTACGATAATGAGTAAACAAAATAACTCTTTTTAATCACACAGCTTTTATTCATGGCTCAATAATTCTTAATAAGAGACTCAACTTGGACACAATAATCTGTCGAGAGTTCAGAGTTTTGATAATCTCCATTAAAACCTATAATTGTAATAAAAAATAGTAACTATTAACTGAACTTCAGAGTTTTTTTTGCACTGCCCTTTTTCTTAAGACAGTCTAAAGATATTTGCTCACTCATATACCATTTCGATAAATTTAAGAGCTATCTTGGAGTATCCAAATCGAAATAACAAAGAAAACTTGAATGCACTTAACGCATCGTATTTTCCTTCATAAAGTACAAATTTCCGTATCACCTTGGTTTATTTTTATAGCAACATAATACAGGTAAGAAACATATCTCAAGCTTATCGAATGTCGCTTATAAACACATTAACACTTCATTCGCGACCGTATCATCCTCTGGCATCTGCCAGACGTTTTGACTAAATGCCAAGGTCTGTATCACAAACAATGTGGGCAGGAACTATGTAAATTGTTATTGATCCCATATGCTAAACGTGTGATTCGAAACGCTTTGTAATTTGTAATTATAGAGCTTCTATTAAAATATTAAAGAAAATAAAAACGGGCTTACGTCGTTTTAGCAGATTAGGAAAATAAATAAAAAAATATGTTGCACAAAAAAGCACATGGCTCCTAATCTCCTATACAAACTACAAAATTTAATACAGAAAATTCTTACAATCCATAAAACTACTGCGATATTTTTCATTCTATTACATTTTAGAAATAATTTCCAAAGTTTAAGAACACAATATATATTAAAAACTGAAACATAATTCGGCGTAAGCGTGCGTAATCCATTATCCCATGACCCGCATTATGTCCCGTAAGCACGCTATTATAAACAGCGCCGCTATTACGTTCCGCCCTCATAGAAGCGCTTCGATAGGGCTTAATGACAGCCCACTAGTGTTGGACTAGATCTGTACTATCTTTGTGGAAGGTCGATTACAGGTAATACGCCCGATTAGCAGGTGGATTATTGTTCTTGGAGCTTAATTGTGCAGTTATGTGTGACCTTATTATTTGCTATTACATTAATGGTTCTGACCGAGTTTTCAGTAATCGGTGAGACGACCCTTGTGTGAACTTGGAGGTATGGTAAATATTTCTACGATAAATTACAAAATGTAGTAAAGTGTAGCGTGATAATACACGTTGATTAATTATATTACAGTAAGACAAAGACAATAACGAGAATGGATTTTTACTAAACCAATAAACAACTGTAATCCCATAATACGTAATGTCAATAACCAACAAAACCACCGCAGATGATATCATAGTTCAATTGTGTAAGTTTATTGTGAAATGTAAATCGAAAAGTAACATTACGTTGGATCTTGTCAAGTTAAATTTGTTTTCGTACGATCGATTCGAAATACAAATTGCGGATTCATAAATTACAGTACAGTCAGAGAAATAAATACACGTCCCACATAAGATCGAATATCATACAACAAACCGTCTCTATAAGAGCTATATTTCAGCACGTACGTATGTTGCTATGACAAGTTTTCGACTTAATTGCATTGTAAGCGTCAAATGACTTCTCCAAAACGGGTAGGAAATAAACGTCCTCGGCTAGAACACGTTTGTGCGCGGGCGCATTTATTGTGGCGTGTTTTCGAGCTGAATAAATCAAGTGATATTAAATATGCAAGTGTAACATCGAGTGAATACGTATTGGTCTCGTTAAAGGCGCGGATGCACTAATGGTATACAATTATGACGGTCACAGCGGCCAGCGCGATACTCTGACTATAGAGTCATTTACATACACGTTTTCGGTTTACGATCAAACCTCATGTAAACAAGCCTTTTATTTTAATACAAATAAAGTACACTGTTACGAAATTTCTTAAGTAATACTTTAGAAGGTACACAGAAGAAACGTCTAGAAAGTTTGTCGTAATTTTAATTACCGTTAAATTATATATTTTTTTCTATATGTAAGTTCTTTTATAGTAGAAGAGGCCAAAATAAAACCAAGCTAACGGTAAAAGGATCGTCTTTGCCTGCTAATCTTTCCCATTCAAACAAATTTTAAAGCTCTAAAACATGGATGAAAAGAGAAAAAAAGAAAGAAAAACTAAAACTATTATTAATGGCTTTATTTACAGTATGTTTAATATAACGCCACAAACATTTATCACTTTAAAAAAATAGTTTGCGGATGTTTGCGGATGTTTATTAAATTTAAATCAATACTGACTATCTGACTATTCTTATCTAAATAATTGAAGTTATTGCGACGTGTACAGTAATGCTTTATCAATGCAATAATGTATAGTTGAGTCAGAATAATTTGTACAAGCTATTTAAATAAGGTACTTTATTATATCAATCGGCATTCCAATGTTATTTATATATTTAGTGGTATATATCAACTAGCTGTTCCCTTGCGGCTTCATCCGCCTGAAATTATAAAAACTTTATTTTATTGTTTACATTTGTTAATTGTCAAAATTCAAATGCACAAACGACAACTATAAGGTCTTTGACATTGACAATCTTGCTTCCTTGATGTTGGCAGCAACATATGGTCTCCTTCCCACATTAGTATTTTTATCCAATTTATTTACCCCTTAAGTTTAATAGCGTGAAAATATATAGCCTAAAGCCTGGCGTAAGTGTAGGGCTTTTTATTAAAAAAATAATTATTCAAAAAATATGCTGTGACTGCTGACATCTTTGGCAACAAAGAAGTGTGTGTTTACGCTTTATTATATTAGTATAGATGACACAATGTCTATAAGAGAGTAGACAGACAACCTTGTCGACGTACCTGTAATAAATATTTTGCAGGGACTGATTATATTACTAAAGCAATAATAAATAATAAAAAGATATTTTATACTGATAAATTGTAGATTAAACGGACATGTAGCTATACAGGGTGTCACGTCTAAAGCTATTATAATTTGGATAGAAGTAAATGGAATGATGAAATCACCATAATTTCATCCGAGTAATATGTGGTCTTACGTTGTACACATCTTTTACGGACATTATAAACTTTTTATTAAATAATAATCTAGAAATTACATCTCATATCTCCTAAGAATCATTGCAATTTAATTTTTATTTCCTTATGTGAATAACAATTTATTTGAATAACAATAAATGCAATAAATTGTAAAATAAACGTAGATCTATTATGTACAATCATGTATTCAATATAGACGTGCGATTCAGTTTACATATGAGTACATAGTTGTACTTCGGGGTCACAGCCATACCGACTCCTCTGTAACAATGTTAACTACTCTATTAACATAATGCTGATGTTATAAGTGGAACAAATGGAAGGCCATCATAATATCGCATACTATAAATCGCTATTGAATGAAAAAATCATAGTAACGTACATATATCGATTTATTCAATGTTAAGCTGTGTGTTACAATAAAAATAAACTTTTAGAATATGTAAAACGATACATTTCACAACTATTGCCATCTCTATCACTTATTTAATAATAATTTTTTTAATCAAGATAAAGTAAAGCAATAAAACCTACGATTAAATATTTAAAATATCTAGAGCTTTCATCTTCTTTCTAAAGTAAAGTTTAATCGGTATTCTGTTACGGAATTGTGTATATGAGCTTAAAAGCTTTACAATTTAAATGAAGCTTTATTCAGTTTATACTTAAGATAATCAAGTAGTATGAGACAATGATTACCCTGATATTTATCACAATCATACAGTTTATCAATAAATATAATTTACCCGCCTTGACCACTCCTCAACTCGACCGTGAGAAATGCCATTTAATTGTCTATATATTATTAAAGATAAATCGAGTGTGAGGCAAAAAGTAACTGCAAAAAAACACTATCCATAAGAAAATCTACATTTTGCAATTGCTTATACATGGAGGGATTTATAAACATGTTAAATTTTTCCACGGTTAAATAAAAAACAGTGATCGCATACTTTAATTCTAGATAATTTGTACTGAATTAGAGTATTTTTACATTTATTGCGGATCGATTTGTGAATGGTCCTCTTAACGCCGTATAGATAATAGAAATGCATCATGGGTGTGATCGTGGTCAAGCGCTAATTTTAACAACCATAAAAAATTGCATCAACCTGATAATCGTATTTGTCCCTCGAGCATTCTTTTATAACTCAGAAGCGACTTTACACTGAAAAAAGAATTCAATGCGATTTAATTTATTCAAATATTTTCCACATTATTTAACATTGTTACATACATACAAATGTCGCAAACATCTCAATGAGTGCGAGGAAAAGTTGATGTGACAGACATGTCTCACTTTCACCCGTCAAGAATATTTAATTGCAATTAACCGTGCTATTTTATTGCGCAATGATGTACGCGGTTGTTGCGACGTGACACACCGAGTATCCGGTCCCACGGCACGCCGCAAGGTGATGTCCTGAGGCATGTTCTTGACGCCTTTGACAGTTACACTTTGTAGATTACATGCGTATTACTGCAAAGAGGTTACTTAGATACACATATGTAATATCCTATACTTCACTTTTAAGGTTATAACATACTTCAATGTATTGACTTTTTGCAACATAATCGTCGATCGTCAAAGAATCTTTTAGATTAACTATAGACTAGGGAACTGTTTGAATAAGTCCTAAACGACTACTAACTTTAAGTGGGAGTGTTAATTTTTTAAGCTTCTTTTATATGTTTTGTTAAAGCCCTATGACAAGATCTAGATATTCTATACCATGCAAGACTATATTTTACTTCTAGTACATTATAAGCTTCGGTACTTAAAGCCAAAACATATCTTATGAACCATTTATTACAGCTTAAGGTTTAATACCTTACATAACATTTTACCTTCAGAATACCTTCAAGTCGCTAGCTTGTAGCATAACATTTTCAACGGATGATGTCTTTGCAAAACTAACGTTGTCCGCGACATATCCATTATTTATTAAGGGAATGTCAAATAAAAGCCGAGAGGGCGTTCGCTAGTGGTATTGTGGCTGTGATAAAGGCATGGCCACCTACGTAAGGCTCGTGCGTTGGCGGGAATCGTGTCGGGATTTCACTAGTCAAGATTATAGCGCTGGTATGCCTCAGCTGGGGTATCGCTTTACAAACAACCTGTCTCTACGTAAAATACTATCGAAATGTTCGTAAGGTGCTTAATACTAATTTTACTATGCACTTCGCGTAAAATAATACGGACAGACTAGATAAAATAATAAGGTAGATAGAAGTAGTTTTGCCTTCAAAGGTTAGTTAAATTTTCGCCAACAAACTTTAATATTATAGGGTATAGAATTTATTGTAGAAGAGCCTACACGATCAAGTTTTTTGTCAAATCTTGATTAAAATATTTATCGAACAAGTACATGTCGGACAGAAATTTTATTGTTTATCGGGTACTATATATCATCATCATCATCACCAGCTGCTCACTATACGTCCCCAATGAGGGGCTCGAAGCCTATCCTAAGCTAGGGTGACTAGGCCATAGTCAATAACGCTGGCCAAGTGCGGGTTGGTTCACTTCACACATATTTTTGAATTTTTTCTCCAATATGTGCAGGTTGCATCACGATGTTTTCCTTCACCTAAGAACGTCGGGTAATTTATGTACATATGAAACTAGAAAAATCACATAGGTACATGGCGGGATTCGAACTCAAGACCTGTAGATGTACAAGTCAAGTGCTTAAATCCCTGAGCCTGATTAAATTATACTAGGCTAGCATATCCATGCAGTTACAAACGTCACCGTAGCGGCCCGTCCCGCGCCGTCCGCCGCAATCAGAGCCCCATGCATCATTTTAATACTGGCCATGTCACCGCAAATCCGAATCACCAATGCAAATGAAACGAAGCCAGTTTGCAGAGTTCGCTCTAATAGCGAACTATAAATTATAATACTCAGAATTTTGTTATCTATACACAATTTCGTAGAGATTTCGTATATGCTGTATGCATAATAGAATCTCATTTATTGGTTGTGTTTAATCTTTATACAGGGGAGAATATTAATGAGTTTTAAAAATAACATCTTATTTGTTCGATCCTAATATGGTGCGAGAGACGAAAATAAGTATACTCACGAAAAAGGTTATTTCTTAAGTCTAAATCTTATCTCAACTTTAGTTCTTGCGATGTTTAAATTGCAATATGGCGACTTATGTAAACTTACGCGTAAAGGACGCCAGAAGTCTTAATTACATTTTAATTATAAGTCATCTAAAGAGCTGGAAATAATAAATGACGGTACTTACGCTAAAACGATCTTGTTATCAAAAAATTGGGTCAACTTCAAAGATACGCGACTTGCACGTAATCAAATGTACCAATAACCGTTCAATTAAATCACGTGGTACACTTAACGTCTTGCAAAATGATCTGGTTTAATAAAAAAGCGCAAATTTCCGGCGTTTCCCACGAGGCGTCGCCCCGGTTCCCACATGCGATTACTTTTTATTTGCAAGTTTGTCGCAGGCCGCGCGCATGCGTCGCAAATCTGACAGCTATTGGTCGGAACCTATCGCAATGTAACTTAAAATGTTCACACTTGAATACTTCGGATTCTGTACATATTGGTCCATAAAGGAACTCTCTTATAACGTTAAGATTGAAACACTTGTTTTCCAAATATGAAATTAAATATTATTACGTATAAGTTCTGAAACATATTTGAAATATACATTTCGGATATATGGTATATGTTACCATCACATCCAAACTTAGGAATCTGATTGAACTCCATCATTTCACTTTTTCAAACTACAAAACACACTTTGGTCTCTATTTAATGGCATTGAAATAGTTTACTGCTTTTAAATGCCTGACAAATAAGGGCCGATAATCACACGGGATAGCTGTAATAGACTAAAACATTTTAATTTACCATTAATCGTTACGAATCTGATCAACCAATTAATCTGTTGCGACTATTAAACTGTGATCATTTTATAATTATTATAAAGTTAAGAATCAAAGCACGATCACGTGTGAGATTAAAGATTCCTGTTAACGCTCGACATCGCGGCCGCTCGGTAGTCACGTTCATGTGTGGCACAGATACCAGAGTAATATGTACCTTCATCACATAACCTGCTGTTCCATTATACAACATACCTTCTATATTAAACATCTCTTCGTCGGTAATCATATTTTATATTTTGAAATTAACGGCACTAAATAATGTAAATAGACAACTTCAAAAGTGATTAGTTGTATCAACTTGAATAAACCTTTCATGAAAAAAATACTTGAATTCTAAATTGTCTCGTTTTTTATATGTATTTGTTACCTTTTCCCTGTCATACAATTTTCTCTTTATCACATCTTCACTATTAAAGACAAGATGCCTTTTAAGTAAAATCTTCGACATCGTTTTGAAGGATTTATCGGTAGTTTTTTTATATTATGACATTACTAACTTTACCGTAGCAATTTAGCATTGGTCGTGAGATCGCTTAGAGCCTTTTACCGAGGTTCTTTTTTACAGCAATCGATCGTTCAGTCGGCATAAAACATCCAATAACGTCATCGATATATCTAAAGCCCAACTCTATATAGCGTTCATACATCGTAGAGTAATTTCATATCTCGTCATAAGGCGATCGGCGCGACATGCTACCTAAAATAGTATTGTGAAATAAATCAGAGATTGTCGATGTCGATAAGTTGCGGTTTAAAAAAATGGCGCGTGTGAATCTGCTCCGGTTGTGATCTTATGAGAGAATATACGGTATGTCGGTTATTTACACATATGACATATGAGGCCGGTCGATATTTAGTTATGCTCCTGCAATGCCTTCATAACTGTTGCTAAGACTGCCACTCACTTATAGTATCATAATTTTAAAAAGATAGAAACATTTCGCATTAATATTAAATTTACGTTAGTACGAGTAGTAAGACTTTATTCTGTTGCCTTTTGATTTTAATAATCATGAGCCGTTTACCAGATGGCATTAACTATTAAATTTTTAAAATTTTCATTACTATTTACTATTTTTATTTTTCACATATATTTTCTGAAACGAAATCTATGGAAGTCCGCAATGAAAGTGTCAAATTACGACAATTATGTGTTTATACGAATTACATTTATAGAACAAGGTTTACGATAGATATCGCAACTTCTAATGGTTTCTGTACATGTGGCGTTGCAAATTGCAGCGTGAAGCGCCACCCATATGTTCCGCACTGGTAGCCAAGCGGCACACGCTGTATTGGTCTTCTGCTGAATATAAAATTAGTAAGGCCCTCGACCGTAAACAATGCTATCTTTATATACATATACCTACTCTGCTTATGGCCGGTTTCCTAGCTACAATTAATCATTAGTGTTTTTGGTTATTACGTAACTTGTGTTTTACACTGTCGAAACTTAGGTCAACCTATCACTATAGAATCATTAAGTAATTTTAAAATAAATGAAAACTTCAGCAACCTAGCATGAATCTAATAGTTTACCTACTATTTAACTGAATGCATTCTACACTTAAGTTATAAAGTAATTGAAATATCTATATCGGTACGTCTATAAATTAACTTACAATATCGCTTCGCTTTTCACACCTCGCAGTGAATATCATATACACATTATTAGATGTCTAATACATCGAGTCTCCAACACTTTATCATGCATTGACTTATATCGATAAGCTATGTCCGCTACGGTGAATTACGGTAATTTATTACTATCGAGTTTACATAACAAAACCCGCAGAACGAGTCGACGCGCCTATTCGAAATGCATAAAAGTCGACAAAAGTTTACAAGATATATGATTCGAGTGGCGTCCGTGGTAGGGGCTGCGAACGAATAAGCGATTCAAATGCTAATATATCACAAGGCGGCGTGGCGTGATGCCGCTCATTGGCTACGCTATTTCCATTAACATACATAACAGTGGTCGCCCCGCCCACCGCTGCACGTCACGCCGCTTCCGAACGTTAATTACCGGTAATTAGCGGATCGTGACTCGACTCGCGATGGACTCACAAATATGCAATAACCACTCGAACGTACAACCTTATGTGTACACTCTATGGATACAATTAACTGAATCGATAACACAAGAATTCAAATCGATAACCACTTAAGTAACGATATAAATTACATCTTAACGCACATATAAATTCTAAACAGATACAAAACTTAATCCATTAATTAACTTAATAAGAACATAAAAGTATTTATAAATATAACATAAAACATTATAGAAATATCTAGAAAGTTTTTGTAAAGACTCCATATATCATTTGTGTTAACCGCTTTCCGTTTATGACAATTTTTCAATTATCCAGATAACGAATTTTGCAAATCAAAAATCGTTATCTGAATAATCGTAGAATGTTTTTTGATATTACTTTAATAAATTGCTTTAAAATTCAATCTTGCTGCGACAAGTTGATTAAGGAAAGATGGAACAAGTTGTGCGACTGTTTTCTAATAACTCGCCCTTCAATCCGTTTATTCTCAGCAATTACAAATTAGTTCTTAGTAATGTATCATTACTAAGCACGAACTTCTAGCAATGCCGGATACTGGCGTCTGGCTTTAGTAACAAATCATAAACAAACTGCTCGAGGCTCACGAGCTCACCAAATAAGGTACTTAGGATGTCGATGTTCGGTTGTACAAAGGATTTATGCCGGCTGCTTTTGGTGCAAATTAACCGAGTGTCAAACTGTAGGCGTGAGCTAACTAATTTGTAGCAGCACTCCAGTAATAATGTTTTTTGTTTATCTCAACTTGTTTGTTAACATTCAAATATGTAAGATATATAAAATTCAATTTTTTATAAAGGAAAACCACACAGCCATAGGCATTTTTAAACATCCTAGAAACTCGAAACTGAACAACAACTGCAATATAACCCTTAAATAAAACAAAAGTTCCTACAACTTATTATTCTTTAAGGTAAGAAAATATGGACAATCAACTATTGATTCCCACATTAGAGAGATTGCAACATCACATTACGTACTCGTACTCGACTTTATTTAATGTTAGCCCATAAAAAAACAAGCTAACAGACAAAAAAATGATTTCTTTCTTTTTTGAACAAACATTATTTGCTACCAGTATTAATCACGGCGTAGTCATATCGATCTGTCAAAATTATTGTGCTATAATGATATTGTAAGACAATGCAAATTCATACACGGCGTTATCGTTAACTAAATCTTGAATGGACAGCATTGGCGGCCGAAATGTGCGTGGAGAGACGTGGGTGATGCACGCAGCGATCAATCATACGGAATGGAGTTGTCCAATCGACCGTACCATACTACCGTACCAATTCTTAATACTTTTTTGTATTACCTTTAAGTGTCGTAACCTGAAGAGATAATTTGTATTTCTTTCTTCAACAATATTTTAATTATATGATTTCATAAATTGTATTTTTGTTATGTTTATATTATAGGTTTCTAGCTGTCAAAATAGATTCTTATCAAGTGTCATTGAAACTCATAAACAAGAGAACATTTAATTTAAACTAAAACTGATTAGTCGTATGTAAGAATTCTGAGTAGATAGTTTCGAAATATGACAATATCGATATTGAATCGAGTGCGGGACTGTTCTAGTAGAGATTAAAGCTGTCACTACAGATAATGCACAGCGTCTGTAAGGAAACTTGTTCCCGCGTAATATGTATTTACAGCATAATAAAGTAGCCAATAAAGTTATGTCAATAATTAATTGAAAAAACGTCGATGGATTCGGTACCGAGTGGTCCAGATTGCGATGTCGCAAGCCGGTGGGCGTGCGCGGCGCGTAGGAGCCGGCATCGATCACGATGGTCACCCTGCCACTGCTCGCCTTATTTCGCAATTACTGAATACGTTTTAGCGTACCGACGTTTCTCCGATGTCGAATAACCCGACAAAGGTGACAGCTCGAATTTCTTAATGAAACTAATTAGCTGTATTTATTATTTTATTTAGACAGCATTTAGTATGCAATTTCATCAATTACCTACGCATGTATGCAATCCATTTTGTGTGAAAATTAAAGTAGCTGATAGATAAACTATAACTTCATTTTTTATTGCAGGTCGGTGGCGCACGAGCCCGATGAGCGCGTGCGCGGCGGCCGCCATGCGCGAAAAACACGCGGCGCCGCGCCGCCTCGCCTCCCCGCCCTCCTCGCCGCATGACACGCACCCCAGCCCCCTCGGCTCCCCGCGCACCGACGAGCCGCTCGACCTGAGAGTCACCCACAAGCGGCCGCAGCGGCTAGAAGACGAGAACTGCAACCTGATCGTGCCCTCGCCGCCGCCTCACCCGACGCACCCGGCCCACCCCGCGCATCCTGCGCTGCTACAATTTTGTCGGCGCCTGCCGCTAGCTTTACCAGCTTCCTTCGGCCGCTACCCTTTCCTCCCGGCCGCTGCAGCGACCCTCCTCGCCCCGGGGGCACCGCGGCCGCCACCCGTGCCGCCGAACCCAGGAGTCAACAGAGCCCGCGACCGGTACACGTGCTCGTACTGTGGCAAGGCGTTCCCGCGTAGTGCAAACCTCACTAGACATTTACGGACGCACACGGGCGAACAGCCCTACCGCTGTAAATACTGTGAACGTTCCTTCTCCATTTCGTCGAACCTTCAGCGACACGTAAGAAACATTCATAATAAAGAGCGACCATTCCGATGTCGTCACTGCGACCGTTGCTTCGGACAGCAGACTAACCTAGATAGGCATCTGAAGAAGCACGAGGCGGAAAACGGAGATGATGGCCGTCGAAGATCGCCGGAGGAGACGTACTTCGAGGAGATAAGATCGTTCATGGGACGCGTGGCTCCGGCGCGCCGCGCGGCCACGGCGGCTGCCACCGGCCTCGACCACACCTGATAGTGGCCGACGTCCAACTAATTCGCCGTTACAATTATCTGGTCGAAGCATCCAAATGACTCTCTTGTATAAATATAACGGTACCTTTTACTATGTATGACATTCTTGATCGGTAATACACGCCAATGAAACTATCAGTTATACCTATTCCTTGCTATAATTAAATGAAGAAACCTGTTCTGTATTATATAATAATAACAAATTCTGTATATATTTCTTAATTGTTACCGAGTCCACTAGATTTACCTCTGATTCTTGGCGTAATCTAGTAATAGGGTCTACTCGCCGCTGCGCCGTGTCCAACGGTAGCTTGTTGTATTAACGAAGTGATAACGTGTCGTGTACGTAATGTAAATATAAGATTGTGCAAATTAGTTTAGTTCCGTACCGAATTTTTCACTACCGATAGAAGTTATATTAGAATAACGGATAATATTCCTTGTGAAACTTTGACACAAGTGTCAAAATACGCTAAGTGTGAGAGTGTTCGCTACTTTAGATTTACAATTTATTATGTATTGTATGAATGTAAGTTGTCTTGTACTATTTTTGTATAAAATTTGCTTCTTCGATGTAAAATATTTAGTAACGTAGTCTGAAAGGAATCGCCGGTTACCAATAAATATGTTTAATTTGTTGCTTATTGATGATATTATGAATATATTTTAATGAAATGTTAGACAATTTGTTTAAAAATGATTGGATATCTTTAAAGATTATTATAGAGTGTGTTTCATAAATTATTTAGTTTTATTGCTTCATTACGCGGACGAGAACGCGAGGAACTCCAACTCGCAATTGTTAAGTTTCCAAATATTACGAAAAACAAATATGTATATAAAAGTTTTGAGATTTTAAATAACATTTTATATAAAAATTATGAACACCAAGTTCTAAAAAGATATTAAAAATTGAAGCTCTAAATTAAGTTACATATATCTGTGATTTTATTTATTACTTGGCTACAATTAAAATCCATAACTATCTGTTAAGCCTAAAAAATCTTACAAAGAACTACACTAAACGTTCCTTTAGGAATAGATAGATCTCTGGTAGTGTTGCTACGAGTATACTATCAAGTCATGGATTCAAATCATCTAAACCACTGATCACCTCATTTAGTACCGTTGAGAAAAATATTATCTTACACAATCTAATTTAGCCACTAACGCATATTACATTTTACTTTTTAATAATGATAAGTTACAAAAATCATTAGATTTCATTATCATACAATCATCTTCAGTTTTACTGTGTCATACTAAATTAGTTCAGATAAAAACTTATCAAATCAATGAACATACGGCCAAATACTGAAACGAAACATAAAAAACTGTCAGATGTCAATATTTGAAGTTTAAGCATGGCGTTATAATTTAAAATTTACATATTTAAATGCCGTTTCAGTATTCGGCCGAGACTCTGATAAGTGAGGTAATAAAAAATTGTATAACCAGCAACGAATTTTCCATAACTTAACCTTTTAGTATACTCGTACCAAATAATACTATGAAATGTTTAAGAGATGCTATTTAACTTATCACTAGATTTAAATGATGATAGAGATTATTATTACCCTGTCGTTTTGTACTTTTGATACCTATTAGTTGTTCAAAGGTCACCGATTACCTTGTCAAAATAAATTAAATATTATGAAATTATTAATGTCTTTCTTTTAACCCTATTCTACGCGAAATAACAGTAATATCATAGCTCTGTATACTCATTTTTTCCTCTATCGATAGAGACAAATTTCTATAGACAAATGAGACAAACAAGCATAAAACAAAGTTAATTGGATCTAGGTATATCAACGTCTATAAATTAAACATTTTTTTGTTCATACTAGGTTCAACAACAGCAATAAACTATCCGCCATATTGTCATTTATAACACAGGTGTTAGGACATGATACATTAAATGGTAACTATTGCACATAAATTCAAAGGCGTAACAACGATAATAAGATAGATAAAAGATAAACTACAATATGTAACAGCTCACGATACCATAAATGCAGCACTTATTGACATAAACACGAATGAGATCTAATTCAAATGGTATTCAAATGGTACGCCATTTTGGAATCGAAGGGCGCCGTCGGGGCCGGGGGCGTGCGTTGCGCAGCCTCGTGAACGTTTACGATACTATTATACTTTATTGCCATTAATTTGCGACAAACGATACCGCCCAGAAACATCGAGACGGCCATATTGGAGAAACATTAAAATTATACTAATTGATCGATGTACGTACTAGAAACTTCTTTGTAATAGACCACATAATCCTTTACAGTCTGTTACTAACGTTATGAGGTAAACTTAGAAGGGATGGATTGCGTGAAAGGTGAGTTGATCAAGAAGGGAGTGATGACTGAGATGACGGACTGATTATTTGGAGGACGAAAACCCGGCGCGTCGAACCTACAGGAGTAGGAAAAGGAGGAGGAAATGATGATGAATCCTTTACAGTTAATTAATAAGGAAGCAATTAAACGAAGGGCAGTGATTTCAGTTTATAATTCCGCAATAAAAACGCTGTAAATTTCAATTGAATAACGATGTCTATCTCTACCTATCCCCATTTGGTTTACAATAGTACACTTAACGACTAGAAAAAGTAAGCTCTAGCGACCATTACACAGAAGAATAAAATCTTTATATGAATTATTTCTCGATAACGGTAGCAATAAAAACTTCGAGCCAATAAATTCCTACGCAAATAATCTAGTATAGATCTAGGTCCAGCGCAATGTAACTATGGCTATCATTCCGAATGCGACTTTAACGGAATCACTGTTTGCTGTGTGGTCCAAGTTATAAGTGTTACGGAATCACGGATTATTAAATTTATTCACATTATCGCACGAAAAAGAGAGTTGCTCTACGAAATAAAAAAAGGTGTTGTTTTTTTATTTTTTAATATATCATTTACTTTCATAATAGTCGCGAAAGTCATTTGTGCTGTCTTTATAATAAAATTTCAATAAATAATTTTGGTTGAGAATAAAATGTCTGGCTACGGCTATTGATTGATTTCAAGCAGTAATTTATACCTTAAAATTATCTATTTCTCAGTGCGTCAGGCATTCGGCATATAAAAACCTTTTAGCCAATATAAATATATTTGGTTTAAAAATATCCACAATTTGCAAATTTTTATGTTACGTAACTTCCATTCCTCATGCACGCTTTTATCACCGCAAAACTCAAAGCGAAAGTCAAAGTTAAGCACGAAAAGTTTATAACTTGCGACGTTAGAAGTAGCAGCAGGGTGGGGCCGGTTGCACAACGATGACACGGGCGCGGGCGCTGGCCGGGCGCGGGAGGGGCGCGAGGGGCGCGGGCACCTTGTTAGCGGCGCGTGCGCAGCCGCCGCGTTGCGTTACATTATTTATTGCTTATTGAAAAACTGACGGTCTCCGCGCAAAATTAGAACTTTTGTGGTCTGCGCTGTTGCTAACTTTTTTTAGTATCAATTTTTGCGCCGTCGTAAAAGTTGTGTGCCAATCTATGGCAAATTATTGTTACACAAAACATCGATGCAATATTTCTATATTCTAATAAGGAAAAAGAGTTGGAAACAAAAAAATTGAAGTGGTTGTTGAATCATAGTAACAACATTCTATTCAAGAACAAATTAGGATGTTAACGATAGACGATATTAAAATTTTAACTGTCTAAAAATATCAAATTCTCCAAAAGAGTGGGTTATATTGAATTCATACCTGATTCTATTACCCAATTCCAATATTGATTTCTACTTGTTAAATTTAAAATGTACATAACATCTAGTTAGTCTCGTCCTTGGATAAATCAAATATAACCCATAAAAATCAATAGAAAATTATTATATATTCTTCTGTTCATATTATAAAGTACCCCTGCAGTACATCTATTGGTATTTTTATTATTGATAGCTGCTGGCCTGAAGGCTTTCACAGCTTCACGGAATCGAAAGGTAACCGACCGCATGGATAACATAAACCGTTGTTACTATCAACTAAAGTACAGAATAGGTTACCTTGCATTTTTAATCTGGAAAGTCTGAATTTTTGATACGTATTTCTGAACGTCAAATAGGAAAAGGACATTTTTTAATTATTTTAAGACGTTTAAAGTGGTAGAGATTTTTCTATTCTTTCACTTCCTGCAGTACCAGGTGTAGCATACCCTGTATATCATACTAGCTGTTCGCGTGCGTCTTTATCCGCATGAAATTATATAAACTTTATTTTATTGTTTACATTTTGTCAAATTATCAATTGCAAATGTCAAAATGACATGACATGATGACAAACCATGGCAATCTTCCTTCCTTGATGATGGCAGCAACTTATGATCTCTTTCCCACATTAGGGTTTTTATCCAAAATATTTACTGACATCTTAGGCAATAAAGAAGTGTGTGTTCACGCTTTATTATATTAGTATAGTAGTATACATATACATTTCTTATTCACACTGTAAGCGAGATACGTACCAGGCGTTTTAGAGCTGGCACTAACACTCTAGGATTCTATAGAATTTTGACATTGCAATGACTTTGGCATGGCAACGAATGCTGGTAGTAGTTTTACGGCGCGAATACTGGAACGAATCTTACACTTCGCTTGGTCGTAACGTCGTAATTCTAATAGATGGACTTTATCATTTAAGTCGCTGTTATATTGAAATGTCGTTTCAGTTTTCGGCCGTTAGAATTTAAAATTAAGTTGAATTGCGAATTTTTAAAACTATACATGCTGAATAAGAGCTTGTTATTAATACGATATTAAGCAAGTACTGAACGTGAAATGTATCCAACGAGACGGACAAGTCTGTGGTCAGTTGCATGATTTTGGGAGCGCACTTGCGGTGACAAGAGACGCAGATGTAAAGTAATTCTAGAAGCGTCACTTTCACTGTGCTATTAATTGATTTTTATACAGAGTTATAGACAGCGAACGATATTAGTTAAAAACTATTACTATGGCTCATACAACTTTTACTATTACTCATTTCTTGCCAAAATATATTAAAATTTAGAGATTTATACTTTTATAGCTATTCCAAATGAATTTTTACTTTGACTTGTTTTAATAAAATCTTGAAAGTTTAATTGCAAAATAAATGACAAGAAATCTCATGTCCATTCCAGTGACAGTTTGTTCATTGTCCTCGAACAGGTGACCGATCCATCACTTGTGCTCAGTGACGTGCTTAATTAATGGAAAGCAAGGTCGGCTGACGAAATAGGCCTACAGCCATTCTGGTGGTTCACAAACCCAGTGTCTTACGCAAACTTATCTAACACAAAAAACACTCTCTCTTATTAACACCACTTTTATATGTTATATTCACATTTAAAAGTACAAAAAAAAACGTATAAATTATCTGAAAACTTGAAGCTCGTGGTAAATATGTTTTTGATTTAAAATTCCAATGTGTAATAATCTTAATAAGCAATAAATTAAAATAAATATACACACTATTATAGCATAACGTGTAACTATTTGAAAATTGGCGTGAAATAACATGTACGAGGTACAATTAAAGAAAAATGTACACCGGATTTACCCATATCCGCAACTCCATATCATAGCGGGCGAAGTCAAGTGTCGAATCCAGATAAGGTCGGG
This sequence comes from Papilio memnon, assembly GCA_003118335.3. Taxonomy (NCBI): domain Eukaryota; kingdom Metazoa; phylum Arthropoda; class Insecta; order Lepidoptera; family Papilionidae; genus Papilio; species Papilio memnon. The sequence continues at coordinate 1,653,747 of LD688935.1, forward strand.
CCCTGCTTTGGTCATGCCTTGCCGAGATATTTTGATGAGGAGCAGATAAATTAATTACATAGTGGTCCAAGTGAACGCTAATAAACTGGCAAGCTCGCTTATCGATATCGACCTCGAGATAGAGCTTCGGTAATGACGCTTTAAGTCACGTGTCTCTTCGCTTCTGCAGCTTTAATTACAGCTTTTTGGAATCACGTTTAACTTAATTACAGAAAAAA
>LD688935.1:1703152-1717588 GCA_003118335.3 Papilio memnon
TGTACACGAATTATTGGGCCGTGCATTATCGGGCCGTGCATTATCGTGGCCGTACATTATTGCCTCCCATAATGTCAATGTCAATCTCATTTGAGTTGTCATTTAATTATAAAGACTCAATAATCTCTTTTAGAATCACTCCTTATTTTTTGAAAACAAAATTACAACATGTAAGATAATAAGAAAAAAATCCCAAAACCAACAATTAAATCTATTTTGTTGTACTGTTTGAATTTTTTTATATCTGAAACACTGACTGACGCTATCGCTGACAGCTGACAGCTGGGCTTGGAACTTGGAAGACACTGATTGCAATAAAATCAATAATCAGAATCAAATATGAAATCGATATCGAAAAATATTGAAAGTTAAATATGATTTGTGGAGACCGGCTTTAGCGTTGACGAAATATATAATTATTTTGTGAATAATTCCAGCCTAGAAACTAATCATTAAGATTATCCTGAACGAACGATACAAATCACTTCAATACTTTAATTTAGAGCGACTTGTATGAAAAAATGTCTCGAAACAATTGGAATAGACATGATCAAAGCTGGAAGATTGACAAAAGCCAAAGACCTCCTGGTCTAAAGGGAAGAGAAATCGGACTTTATTATAAAAACCTTAAGAAAGGGAAAAAGGAAGCTAAGAAGAAAAGTAAAAATATTGTTAGTACAGTTTTATTTTAAAAAAAAATGTTAGGTCTTAAACGGTCCATGGATTTTAAGACATGTCACAATTAATATTCAAAAACAGGGTGTTGTTTTCCCTTCTTCCTTTTAAAATCTTTAATCTTTATATTTTCGAAGTTTCGCATGACTAGAAAGCTAAAATTTCAGTTCTAGTATAGCAAATTAGATGTGCCGGTTATTTTCAATATTCAGTAAAGTGGTTTTGCTTGCTTTATGTCTAAGTAATTACATTTTATTCACTTATGCCCATTTAGAGCATTTTCTGATATTGGACAAAACATTAATTAGTTTTAACCAAATAATTTTATTTTTTAGCTGTCCCTGACAATACCTCAGCCTGTGGTTACATCTGTTAAGAGCAACTTGAGGCAGATATTATTTATAGCCAAAGAGCAAGATATTAAGCTACCAAATATTGTCACAACTCCATTCTCTCATATTGATACAAAGGAAATAAAATCAGAAGTTCCTGATTGTACCGGAGAAGAGAAAAATGATGAATTTAAGCTACCAGATCCAGTTAAAATTAGAACAGAACAAGATTCAGATACATTTACCAACAAGCCGAGTACATCATCTCTACCTGATTTTATACCTATCTACAGTGAAGATGATATGGAATTTGAGTGTAATGAGAAACAACTATCACTAAGAACTTCAAAATCTTATAAATATGCTTATGAGGATATTATAACAGGAACATTTGATGATAAACTTACAGAAAGTTTGTCTAAGGGTATTACTATAAACTTCAATAATGAACATACCAGTAATCTTAATGTCTCCTTTCAAGAGGAATATAAAGATACGATCACGAAAGAGAAATACAAAAATTTCATGAAATTTCGTGAAACATTACCAACATATAAGAAATCTAAAGAAATACTAGATCTTATTAACAATAACCAAGTTATTGTCATTAGTGGTGAAACTGGCAGCGGAAAATCAACACAGGTGCAATATTTATAATAATTACATATTTTTTTACCTAACTTCTTATGTAAATCTTACTTCTTACTTATAAATGTGACAGTTTAGATGGATAGATGAATGGATTTTTGTTAGAAGGAACACCCTTTGTAGGACACCAACGAAATTTGGTACAGATGTAGAACTTTGGAAAAATACATTGGCAGTGTCGCAAGAAATAGCTAGTATTAAAAACAAAGTTCTGTTCAATGATGTCCTGATTTCAACTAATATTCTTACAGATTCCGCAACTTATTTTAGACGAAGCTATAACAAATGGCAAAGGTGCTAATGTTAAGATAATGGTAACACAGCCAAGGAGAATAGCTGCTTCATCTCTCGCAAATAGAGTTGCTCAGGAGAGGTGTGATGTATTGGGAAATTCTGTAGGGTACTCTGTAAGATTAGAGAGGTTAGTAATATTTCTATATACCCACATATTTATATGTATAGGCTATTGTACATATAAGCCTTGAAAGGTGGTAATTTTGAGGTATTGTTACACCTCACGTTTTTTGTTTAGTTTTAAATTATTGATCTATTTAATAATTTTCTGTTTTTTTTTTAATTACTTAATATGTATGTGTTGTTTTTTATTTTATGTTTATAATTGACGTAACGTTTAGGTGTTGGAACTACAAAGTGTGCATAGAAGGATATAAAATATTTCAGAGTAGAAGAGAGACCGCGTGGGAGCATCCAGTATTGCACCACAGGGGTGTTACTCGTGGAACTAGAAGTGCATCAAGGTCTGACCAATTGGAGCCATATTGTACTAGATGAAGTCCATGAAAGGGACTGTCATGTGGATATATCTATGTGCATGTTGAAACAGGTAACCTGGCCTGGTTATTAATCAAATACTAAATGGAAATTAAATCTTTGCTTCATAAGCACCAGTTACAATCTGACATTTAATTTTAAATGTCGGTTTACTATTAGGTCGTAATTCTCTTTAAGTATTAATGATTGGTACCCAATAGTATATCTGTATTACTCATAAAGAATAAGAAATTTTAGTCATTATTATATTTGGTTATTTAGCTATTTGTAGTAATGTCGTACCTTCCGTTTTACGGATTTTTCTCTACTTTGTGTGTTGCAGGCAAAACGCAATAAATATAAGTGCTTTTTTTTGTAAAATCAGTGTAAAAAATACCAAATTATATGTCTCATACAATATAAAACATCTAAACTTAGCGTTATTTTATTTCAGGTTTTAAAAAGGCGACAAGATTTAAAACTGATTCTAATGAGTGCTACTTTAGATGCTGAAACTTTATCTCAATATTTTGACAACTGTCCTATGATGAAGATAGAGGGGATAGCTTACCCTGTTGAAGATGTGTATTTAGAAGACATATTAGACATGACAAAGTATAAACTTCCGGAAAAAGCGAATAAACACAGGAATCAACCAAAGTATAAGCGATATTTAAAATCGCAAAAACAATCAGATGAAATGGAAAAGGATATAAAATATAAAGCAGAAATTAGTATGTATTACTGATCTTTAACATTGTAAGAATTTTATAAGGTGTCAAATAAGCAAGCGGGTACCATAAGTTACTAAAATAGCCAAACAACTACTGCCCGTAGACATCCACATTTGCAGAAGCAATGCTTGTCATTAAAAGGCAGAGAAAAGGATGCATAGAGAGAGGATATTTCCTCCACTTATGCATACCCTTACCCACCAACTACACTTCCCCTTCCCTTCCCATCGTTTCATGAACAGGGTGTAAAAGGGAAGAGGGATAAAGTTTAAAACAAAACAAACTATTTAAAAATAATTGCTACTAAAATAAATAAAAACATGATAAATGCTTAATAAATTTTAAATTGTATTTTCCAGTGAACTGGTTAGAATCAAAGAAAAGTGTGCTCGATCACGATGTTTACAAAACACTGCAGGACTCTAGGATAGAAGAATTAAATTTGGATCTAGTGTTGGAACTTCTGAAGTATATCTGCCGGCAGGGTCCCGGAGCTGTGCTAATATTCCTAACTGGAATTGGAGATATATCTAAATTCCTAAGATTGATGAATGAAAGTAATCAATTCCCAAAGGATCGATATGAAATATACCCTCTACATTCTAAACTACCTTCACTGGATCAACATAAGATATTTGAGCGACCACCAGATAATGTTCGGAAGATAATTGTGGCAACAAATATAGCTGAAACATCAATAACTGTAGATGATATAGTATATGTAATTGATGGAGGGAGAATTAAACTCAATGGTTTTGATGTTGAAGGCAAAATATCAACACTTCAGTTTGAATGGGTTTCGCAAGCTAACTTACGTCAAAGGTATTTTTTAATAATTATCATAATTTATTATGCTTAATATTTTAAGTTAAGAGACGATATCTTTAAAACTCCTAATTAATATAAGTTTTAAATGTATGGTGATAGAATAGTGATTGATGTGTTCGGTAAACAATCTTTTTTTTTTTCGAAGTTAAAACCTTAATATGTTGACAAAGTAGTAGTAAACAAAATGTTTGTTTGTCGCTTAAAATCTGATGATTTAAAAATTTCAATGTAATTTGGGGTTAAACCATATATCATTGAAGATCCTGGTACATATTTAAATGTAGGTATTCGGCAATTATGCACGATTCATACTTGGCCAGTACAGTTGAACAGCTGCGCAGGCTTGACATGTATTGGCTACGCTCACTGGGGCCGGTTAGTGTTTACATTATACCAGTTGAATGCTAACTGCTGCTTACTGTCTAACTCTACTGGATAAGTGTGAACCAGGCATTCGCTACTTTTTACTATACTAGGTTTCTTTCACCCGCGACTCCGTCCGAGCGAAACATATTAATAACTAGCCTATGGGCTTTTCCATACTATTCACTATATCTATGCCAAATTGCATCGAGGTCCGTTCAGCAGTCTACAAACTAACAAACATCTATCCATCCATCCAAACTTTCGAATTTAGTAATATAGTAAGTTTAGGCACATATGTTAATATTTGACAATAATACAATGCCACAAGATATTAGTAAGATTAATTGAATCAGACGTGGTCGCGCGGGCCGCTGCCAGCCGGGCGTGTGTTACCACATGATGACGTCATACCGCGCGTCTATGCTGCCGGAGCGGCTGCTGCCGGAGCTGCAGCGCACCAACCTGCTGGAGGCGGTGCTGACAGTGAAGCGGCTGCGCCTGGGGCTGGCGGCGGACGCTTTCGCCATCATGCCCTCGCCGCCCGCGCACGCTACTGTACAGTGGGCTGTTAGCCATTTGCAACAGTACGTTTGTGAAGTTATTCTTGTATGTTATCTGTATTTGATGGTCGTTTTGTCTTTACAAGGTACAACAAAACACTGGTACAACTACACACTGGTGAAAGCGTAAACAATAATGTATTTTATACTAGCTGTAGCCCGCGACTCCGTATGCGCGAAATTAAAATAAAAACGTAATTGGTTGCCTGGGTTCATTCAGAATGAGTTCTACATTTGTGCCAGATTTCAGCAAGATCCATTAACACGTTTTAGAGATTCGTAGTAACAAAAAATCGATCCAAACATTTGCATTTGCAAAGCTCGAGGCTGAAGCTCGAACCTTTATAGGAGACTCGATCCTTGAATGAGTCAAAGACTGGGGAGACTCGAGCCTTTAAACAACTCTAGTCTGCACAGTATATAATGCATTTTTCCGTTATATCTGAATTAATTCCCTTAAGCATATCCTCTTGCACATCCATCCATACGGTCTTCGGTTTTCCTCTACATTACATGTGCTTGTATATTTGTGGTGAGGGCATAACTTTGTACAGATGTGGCGCGCTGGACGCGCAGGAGAGCCTGACGCCGCTGGGCTGGCACATGGCGCGGCTACCGCTGCACCCCGCCGCAGGCAAGCTGCTGCTGCTAGCCACGCTCTTCGGCTGCCTCGACCGCGCAGCTAGTCTCGCTGCTGTGTGGAGCTTCAAGGATCCATTCCAACTAGTCATTGGTATTATGGCCTCTAGTACATTTTTTTTAAATGTCGGATAGAATTTTCTGGAGCACGGAAACTCTTGAGCCCTAGGGGAGTAGGATAATAGATTTTTATTCATTCTTTACTATTTCTTGGTACCATTCCAACTGAGCTTGAAACTTGTGATATATGGTTTACTATAATGGAGTGGGGATTCGAACCCTCGACCACGTGATCATAAATCCGTTCCCTAACCATTACGCTATTGGCGTCATTATAATTTTTTCATTTAATTAGAATTTTATTCTTTTAAATTTAACTAGCTTTCGCCCTCGACTCTGTCCTCGTGGAATTAAAAAAAAAAGTGAGTCGTCTATGTGTTCTTCCAGACTATCCACGTCTATACCAAATTGTATCGAAATCCGTTTAGACTATAAACTCTAACAAACATTCATCCATCCATCGCTGTCGAACGGAATAAATAGTATCCTATGTCCGTCTCGTAGCTCTAAGCCACCTCCTCGCCAATTTTCAGCCATATCGGTAAAGCCGTTCTTGAGTTATAATTAGTGTAACTAACACGACTTTATGTATATAGATTACTTTGTGTTTTGTTTTTTTGTCATTTGTAGTTGTATTGTAGTGTTGTTAAAGATAAATGTCATTTTATTTAGGCAAAGAAGCGGAAGTGGATGAGGTAAAACGTAGCTTTACATTGGGTGAGCCGAGCGACCATGTTGCGATATCGGAGGCTATATTACAATGGGAACGCTGCCGGTCGCGGCAACATAAACATTCATTTGCATACTCAAACTTCTTATCGAACAATACTCTGGAATTGTTAGCCGATATGAAGAAACAGTTGGGCAATAATCTGAAGCAGATGGGCTTCCTCGCCTCGGGTGACGTGAAATCTCGATACGAGAACAGAAACGCTAATAACATGAGCCTCTTTAAAACTATCGTTGCTGCAGCGCTTTATCCTAATATAGCTACAGTAAGGTATGGATTTAAATAGTTTTTTATATAAAATGAAAAGGTTAACAGCAGTTTCAATTACATTTCATAGCCTCGCCTTTTGCGTTAATCGATCAAAAAAGTCGAAAATCTTACAAACCACTAAAATACCAATAATTTGCATTCATTTGTAACTAATGGAAAAATATTTTCTTCTCTACTTACTATATTTATCTATACTTCTATACTAATATTGTAAAGAGGAAAGATTTGTATTTTTGTATGTATTAAAATAACTCAAAAACTACTCGGCTGATTTTAAAAATTAGAAAGGTAATTTATCTGGGAGTAACATAGGCTATATTATTTTTTTTAATTTCACGCGTACGAAGTCACGAGCAACAGCTAGTCTTTATTAAAGCATTTATATTTTATCCCATTAAAATGTGTTACCAATTTTAGATGGACCAATATTAATTCACGTATTCGACCGCCACGAATTAAAGTATATACTCCTGAAGAAGGTAACATATCTCTGCATCCCAGTAGTGTGATGGCGTCGTCGAAAAACCCAAGGTCCAGCAATAGACCGCTGTGCAACAAGCCAGGAGCTAACTGGCTTGTCTACTGGCTTAAACAGCGCTCCACCTCACGCTTTCTTTTAGAAGTTACATTAATATATACTCTACCTCTGCTGTTCTTCGGCGAGTTTGTAGTCAGCGATGGTAAGATTTATTTTACATTTTTAATAGCTCTTGCTTTTTTTTTTTACTTTTTTTTATAACCAAAAAGAGATGTTGCCAACTTTCATAGACTCCCGATTTTCATATAGTATATAATAGTAACATTGCACACTTGTACATTTTTTTACTATCTATATTCCTAAAACTCCTTAAATTAATGCAGTATTACTATTTTAGTTGAAGAAAAAAACCCAGACGAATGTTGTTTTTCAATAAAGACAGTCACAGTTAAGGTAAAAAAGGAATCCGCCGATATCCTGCACAAATTGAGGTCGTTACTAGATTTGGTGTTAGCTCGCAAAGTAACTACAGATCAGTCTTCATATCGTAGTAGATTCGAAGAGGAAGTAATTGAGTGAGTATTCATCAATCTATATTAATATGATCAATCGTAAACGCACACTTTGATATGTAGGATGTCAGCAAACGCAGCATATATTTGAATAACCCTTTTAATACAATAAAATAAAGTTTTTATAATTTCGACGGATGAAGCCGCAAGGAAACAGCTCGTGTTCTAATAATACTTATCCTAGGCCCGTATTAACCCTTAAAAGCCCTAAGGCGATATGTACTCCGGCTAAGTAATATTTTCTGTTGAATATTTTTTTTATTTTAGCGCTGTCATCGATCTTATAACAGCAGAAGATGAAGGTGTCGAGTATATGGATGCCGATAATTCGGGGTCTGACTCCGAAGACTCGTTTAGAAGTAGAAGATACTAAATACATTTATTTTTTATTTATTTATTTTTTTCGTTATTTTTTAACAGTTACCAGAATTAATTTACCAGATTACTTAGATTAAGAAAAAAGCCAAAGCTTACTTTTATATATGTTTTTTTTTTCATTAGTTCTACAATTATATTTAGTTCCCTTTGGTTTCTGTTATTTTTAATACAGCAACACTTTTAGTTGTCACTTGTCAAACGTTTTATCGTGATTTTGAAATGTAAATATTGAAAACAACTTTTATACCGAATGTTATTATTCAGATAAGCTAACTTTAGATTAAGGACATTTTATTATTAGCTTATAAGAAGTAAAATCGACAAAATGTTTTTTGCATTACGGGTATGTAACCTCTTTGCATTTTATTATCAAACTTTAATTTTAAAACTATCAAAAATCACTACTGTATTATTTCCTTTGCAGAAACAAATATTTACTCCATTAGCATTAAGAATTCGTAATACACATAATGAATACATAATAACTAATGAAAATAATGGCACTCGAGAGATAATCTTAAACCATGAGAAAACAAAGTTAGTATATTTAATATTATTAGTTAATATTGAAATATATTTTTGAATTATCATTATTTATACAGAAACTCATTGTCAATAAACATGATGAGCTACTTAATACAAGCAATAAATGCTAATAATGAAGACACATCTTTACGAGCTATTGTGCTCTCTGCAAAGGGTAATGTATTTTCAGCTGGACACAACTTAAAAGAATTAGTAAGTAAATTTATACATCAACAGCACTAAATTAAAAAAAAAACGAATAACTATAGTCTATGTTACTCAGTTGCAATGTAGTTGGTAAATTATTATAGTTTTTGAGTTTATTTGTAACATACAAGATTATAAATCTTTCATCTTTATAATATCAGTGTAAATAGTATAAATCAGCTGAACTGGGAATGTCTATTTGATCAATATAAAAATTTCAACTTTCTAAAACTCCAACAAGAAAAGTGTGTTCTTCAGATTTGTTCATAGATATAGCTATAAAGTGACATTGACATATTATAGCAAATAACTGATGGGAAAGAACAACATAAACTGGTTTTTAAGAAAGCTGTCGAACTGATGAAATCAATAATAGATAGCCCTGTTCCAGTGATAGCTAAGGTAAGTGTACAGTTTATGCATTTTGTTGTCTGCCTACCTTTATGTGTCTAGAAATATAACAGTGCTTTTCACTATTTTCATTAGGATGTATTAATTATAGGTAAATGGTTTTGCTACTGCCGCAGGATGTCAATTAGTTGCTTCATGTGATATGATTGTGTGTACAAACACAAGCAAATTTTCTACACCCGGGTAATGTTTATCCTTATTCTTAGAGTGACAAGTTGAATACTTTTTATGTCTATTTTTATATTATAGGGCTAATTTTGGAATATTCTGCTCGACACCAGGAATACCATTAGCAAGATCAGTGCCAAAATCTAGAGCTATGTATATGTTGCTAACAGGTATATCTATACTTCTATACTTAATGTAATAAAGTGTAAACACACACTTCCTTGTTGCCTAAGATGTCAGCAATTATAGCATATTTTTGAGTAATTCTTTTTTAATATAAAGCCCTACACTTACGTCATGATTTAGGCTATATATTTTCACGCCATTAATCTTATGGGGTAAATATTTTGTATAAAAACTCTAATGTGGGAAAGAGACCATAAGTTGCTGCCAACATCAAAGAAAAAAGATTGCCATGGTTTATCATCACATCATTTCATTTTGACATTTGCAATTGAGAATTTGACAAATATAAATAATAAAATAAAGTTTTTATAAATTCACGCGGATGAAGCCGCAAGGGAACAACTAGTATTGTAATAAGTAACCTTCCAGATTTGTTTATATCTTTTTTTCGTGATTCATAAGAACCTTCTCCTGACAACAAATGAAACAAAAAAGAATTAGCGAATTTGGTACAGCTGTTTTTTAATTGATTTTATTTAACCTTAACTGAATACTTCAAGTGTCATTATTATTTTACCTATCTCAATATTATTAATATTAGGTTTATTACAGGTCAACCTATTAATGCTAAAGAAGCTTATGAAAGCGGTCTTGTTACAAAAGTAGTGGCTCCTGAAGAGCTGGATGAAGAAGTGACAAAAATCATTGACCAGATAAAACAGAAAAGTCGCTCAGTAGTCACTTTGGGAAGGTATTTCTTCTATAGACAAATAAATTTGAACATATTCGATGCATATAAATTAGGCCAGGAAATAATGGTAAATAATACTGAAATGGATGATGGACAAGAGGGTATTAGGAGTTTTGTAGAAAAACGTAAGGCGCAATGGACACATAAATAATGAGCACATTTTTATATTAATGTAAACTTATGTCAGTGGTACTAAACATGTTAACATCACTAGTTTTTGAGACTACCCTCATATTTCTGTTTTCAAAGAGAATGAGAGGTATACAATTTGTTGATAATCATTGTAGTCATAAATCTATCACATTTTCTCAGTATGAATTACAATAAAAATCATACTCTTTGTAGCATTGAAATAAAACAATTTTTATTTACACCTAGCATTTTATTTACCACTTTAATGCATCTCCAATATATGGAATAGGAGTTTTACAAGCAGGACTCGCATAATCACAATTACATACCAATAAATTATTAAATTTTTGGCCGAAAGGACATTTGACAATATATACATCCATTTTTAATAAATATATGTGAAAACCTTAACATGTAGTGTTTTATTGTGCATATTGATATTTCAGTTAATCATAAAACAAAGCAATCAAAATTAAAGTAAAGGATACATGTAAAGTTATTTATTGTCTACTAAAATCTGTTATTAAAGATAGTGCTATAAAAATATACCCCAAAAAAGTAGTTATAAAGTACGAAAACCACAACACGGCAGATATAAGCATTGGAACGAGATAAGAAAATACAACACAAAACTAAGAACTAGTTACATATATGCAATATATCAAACAACCAGAAACTTACAATGATAAAGTGAATATTGGTGGAACTAAATAACACTATTGATTTCAATTATTTGAAAAGTGCATAAAACTATTAAAAACAAGAACTATTTAAATACACTATGAAACAAAAACTCCCACAAAAGTTTGTCAATGGCCTGCAAAATTTTCTTTGTTGTAAACATTCATCACACTTAGAATAAAATCACTAAAAATTAATCAAAACTATCAAACCATTAAAATAAGAAACATTACTTGAAAATTACACTTAAATAAAATGTGGGCCTTTTTCCACATACCAACAATCATTAAAGACATGAACATTTTAAAATTATCAAAAGATAAGGTAAACAAGGAAAGCCTTTTAATGTTAAACAGATAAATAAAAACAATTTAGATACTATATTTGAGTTTATATATTGGTTTTCAGGAAATCCATTCACATACATAACAATATATTTTAAATTTCAAAAGATTATAATTTATTGATTACATTTAAGACACAATTGCATTATAATGATGAGAATATATGTATAAAATGCAAGTATATAGTTAACAATTCTGTGGAAAAAGACCATTAAACATATAAATGTTATATAATTAGATAAAGTAGTCTTTAGTATCCAGTATTATTGGAACTGCATTTTCTTTATGGAAAGGATTCAGTCATTTTGGGAATGTCACTTTTGATCCCAACGACTGGTTACGAAGACATCTCACTTCTTTGCAAGCTCATTGGAGAGCCAGTCTAATCCTTCATAGAGACCTTGGCCTTGTGTTGCACAAGTTGCTTGGATGTACCACTGGAATGGTGCAATTGTTAAGAGTCATTGTCATCTCAACACTAAATTATGCAATGTTTCACAAGCATACTTACACGGCGGTTTCTAAGGTTGTTTAAATTAAGAGCATTTGTTAATTCAGCTGCTGTCATCGCATTAGGCATATCCTGTTTGTTAGCAAATACCAATATAACAGCATCTTTCAATTCATCTTCTTTAAGCTAAAATTTAATTGTGATGAAAATAAAATACACTACATGAAATGTTAAGAACATTTATAGGAAACTAGACAAACCATGTTAGCCAGTTCATTTTCAGCCTCCACAATTCTCTTTGTATCACTTGAATCTACAACAAATATAAGTCCTTGTGTGTTTTGGTAGTAATGACGCCAGAGAGGCCTAATTTTATCTTGACCACCGACATCCCAAACCGTGAAACTGATGTTTTTGTACTCCACCGTTTCGACGTTGAAGCCAATAGTTGGAATAGTAGTGACAATCTCGCCAAGTTTTAACTTGTAAAGAATTGTAGTTTTACCGGCGGCATCTAAGCCAACTGCAAATTAAAATATGTATTTGATTTTAGTTTAATATCAAAACAAAACGTGGAATTTATAAAAACAGCATCGCAGTCCTAATGCGATGAGCTGTCACTCGACTCACCCATTAAAATACGCATTTGTTTCTTGCCGAAAAGTCTTGTGAAAACACTCGATATTGTCAGTCCCATTGTACTATATTAACACTAGTGACCTATAGAAATAAATAATAAACACAATGGCTTCTTCTACAATTCCTAAGACTCCTTTTTTTGAAATGAAAATAGAATTCCTTTTATAGGACCTTTTATTTAACAAAAAGATGTGATGATCTGTATATCAGAATATATTCAATGATACGTCAACCAGCCCAACGCGGCTCTAGGGTTGTCATTGGAAGTGCTGGTAATATCGGTTTTTATAATCTGTGAAGTATTTTTTGCAATATGTAGGCATTTTCCTCTGGGTATTTTTGTGGTAATAAGAATTTTACAATATCCTATCAAGCACTTTCCAGAATAAAAATGTGGTAGGCAAAAATGGAACTAAAAGAACTGTTTTGTGTTTTAACTATGAGTGTCATTCCTTAATTCTATGTGGTTATAAACAATGGTTATAGACATAATTACCTGCAGCGATATCACCACTATCACCGGTTCAGATTAAGTGAATAAGAATATGAATGTTTTTAAGACTTCAGTGGATCCAGATGAGCTAAGATGCCCAAGTAATCTACATGTTACATGTGCTAGTTTAACAAACAAAAAAATGTAATATGTAATTTACTTGCTTTTCTGTAATGTTACACTCTAGATCTCAATTTATATTTTTAAAGAATGTTTTTTAGGAATTTGCTATATTTTAGATTCATGGTTAAAGTACAGATAACTAAAAAAAAAATCCCATTCAAAACCAATAACACACATCCCTATTGAAAATCTCAGGTTAAAAAAATTACGGTTTTCCGGGAGCTTTATCTGAAGTTACGGAAATTAATGTTAGGAATTAAATAGACCAACATTTATTTCATATCTGCAGCAAAATAACATCAAATAATATTAAACTATTTTTTAAAGTTTTACTTTCTTTAAATCTACCGAAGGCAGAAGGCAGTAGCAATTCACAGATTAAGTTAACAAGTTGTTATTATAGGAATGAACTGCTGAGAACCTGTCATGCGTCGTCATAGAAACGTTTTCGAAAACTTTTGATTTTGTGGCTGGTTTCGACATGGAGATTTACGAAGGTATGTAAATATGTTAATAATTTTTAGTATATTAAATATAATTTCATAAATAAGTGTCGCATTTAGGCTTTACTGTCATATTAAATTCAAAACAAGTTCAGCGCGAAGGACCTTTTTAGGAACCCTGTTATGATGATTTAGACGTGTTTAGACGTATGTTTTTATGACTTTTTTAGTTAATTAAAAAAGATAGAGATTTTACGAAGTGTTAATCCAGATTTTTTTTATAAAATGTAAAGGAAACGCAGATGGAAAATCATGTCTTAGTAAAATACATTTTTGTACCCATAACATTTAATTTTGTAGTAAAAAATATTGTACAAATATATAATTAAGAAATTAAAACCAAGGATTTACATTACCGTAAAATATATTTTATGAAGGCTCTACCACAAAGAGATTAAAAAACACATGCAAAATTATAAAATTCTTCTAATAATAAATCGAATCTCTCAACTGTATGAACATATCCTGGTATACAAATAGTCAGTATCCGATTCGCCGGCAATCGTAATTAATTCCGGAATCGGTCTGTAAATAAGGTAATCTTATTTCATGAACCTTCCAGGACTCGAATAGATCGCAACAGATTCCTTAATTCCTTTGCCGGCCGAAACGGTCGTTTTGCAATGTCTTAAAGAACGGCTACATCTGTTGCTAGACGTCGGAATTTTCGTATTATTCAAAAATAGTTCGTAGTAGTAATTCGTCGCACTTTATTACTCTATAACAATTCAAAGTCTATTTACGGCATCATTGTTGATATTCAAAAACTCGTTATCAAATAAACTGTCTTATGGTTGACTTGCTCCAGTAAAATTGAAAGCAAAGAAAAGAGTTTAGTTAC
>LD688935.1:1726151-1746629 GCA_003118335.3 Papilio memnon
GAATAATTAACACTTAGCGGTGAACTACAAATAAGAACCGTGAGAAAATCTGTGATTTAATTGACGCAAAAGTCGTTGAACATTCCTTTTGATTTTTTGCCCTACACGCTCCCGCTCACCCTTACAAGTAAATCTATGTGTGTACCCTTCGCACCCTTTGATTTATGCGCGACCTATTGATTCTTTCCAAAAGTATACCGATCAGAAGACCCGCACTCGTCGAGAGCTCATTTTTAAAGTGCAACGGATACATCGCCTCCGGTGTTGTCACCACGGCCGTCGGGTCGTCAGTTAAACTGGCTCTCCTATGCATCGCGATCGAGTCCATTCTATTTCGCCGCTCGATCGCGCTCGCACGGAAACGGGATTCTGTTAACGGAAGAGGGTTCGTGGTTTTATAACGATTTTTGTAGCAGACCAATGTGTACGGATGGACCGCGTGTCGACTCGTGCGTCGCTCGTGTGTCGCTGCGTGTAGTGCGTACCCTACTCAGTTGCGTCCACAGCACGCACTAGAATAGCCGCAAGCGCTTCCCGCTCCTCGAGGCTCGTTTACTTCGTGAACTGTTACTACATGAACGGTCATAGAATTGTGTAATCTCGTCTCGTACGTTATTTAAATTTGTGACGACCGGTACGCTCAATTTCATTAATTTCCTAATTTTGTTATACATTAAAACTCCAGTCCAGTTTTATAGCAGAGCTTGTGTCGGCGACTCGTGTTTTGCTCTAGATGTGTGCTTCAACTTTGTTTAACTTTTTTTTATCGTAACGCACACTGACATGTGATACCGGTGATAAGCGAAGTGTCGAACGAGATAAGGTCTTTAGTAATATTAGCATTCTATAGCTATGTAAACGTATCCCGCTTAGTTAATTGCATAAAGTGTTTTCTTAATTACAAACCTAGTGATCTAATTTGAAACATAATGTGTATATGAGTGATGCGCCAGCGCCGGTATAAGTGTAACGCTGGGCCTATTTTCGTAGCACGGAAATAAGAGCGGCAAAAGGAGCAAAAAGCTATGTCTGCTTGAAAAACTTGAGGACGTTGTGTTGAGTGTATTTCTGTCTGTTGTGGGCCGATGTATACAACCGCTTAGTGATTCCGTGTTTACTCTACTAAAATGAAGAAACGAACGATATCGAAGTTAAAATCATTGTTTGGTTCCAAGAAAGGTAAGCAGTTTACAGTAATACCCTGATTAATTTCATCGTGATCACAAAACAGTATTGAATTTGGACCCTTTTTAGTACCATAAACAATGGTTAGTTGACGAATTCTTTCACGTTTTTACATGAAGTTACTTTATGGCCTTTTTAAAAGCGATATGGATATCGCAAGCTTTTTATTCCGCTTTTAAACTTCTTTATCTTCTTCTTCAGGAATAAATTGATCAAATAATTAAAAAAAAGTTTGATTCTCAAGATGGTTTATTGGTAAAAAGTCAATTTAATTCTGAGTTACACTGTTGAACTATTCACCTTAGAACCCAAAGTAAAATATTATGTAAATGAATAAGAAATAATAGTGTGGAGATGTTTTTAGTGATTTTCTTAAAACTAAACAAGATCATTGATAGTTTTTATTCTAAAATTCAAAGGCCCGAGTCTAAAAATATAGATAAGTAGGAAAAAAGTACAATTATTTGAAATCTAAATAAAAAAGACAATAGTATTTTAAGTAATTAATAAAAAAATGTTTTTCACATAAGATACAAAAATATCAGAGAAAGAATTTCTAATCCATAAGTTATTAAAGTCATCATTTTAAAACATTATTACTACAAAAAGTATTAAATCCATGTCTATTATTCGCGGTTGATTTGCGCGCGCAAACCATCGTATTTCTCATTGGAATGCTATTCAATTGCATATTTTCACGCAATATGCAGCTGTTGGAGATTTTTTTCTCTCAACAGTAGCACACTCCTCGGTTGGGACACACAGCTGCGTATTTCAATAACAAGCACCATTTGAAGTGGTTTAAAAAGGCCCAATTTTATTTATATCCCACTAGGACGTTCCCTATCTCTATAATTTTTCACGCCGCTTACTTCGCTTCCGTTGAATGCATACCATTAAATATGTAAGACGATTTAATTGGATTATTTACTATAGGTCTAATAATAATTTTCATTTAAAGTAAATCGAAAATTACTGTTACTCTGAACAATGACCTGGAAAGAAAATCGTTGGAATTGTAATTATTTTTTAATAAACGCTATGAAATCCATGAAACAAGTTTTTTCTAACTTTGAAAATAAATTAACCCCGTCAAGAAGTTAATATAATCACTATTGGTTTTTTCAATGTCATATCTTTAACAAACAGTTCTTATGTAATAAACATGTGCAGATTTTTCTTGTCAGTTTGTGGAAAATCCCAGTGACATCAATCACTTATGTATATTAGTATTAGCTTAGTTTAATTTCCATTACTTTAAGAGCAAATCAATGTCGAAGAATAAGGAAAAACACGATCTTTTCGTTTTTTTGGAACATCAATTTCTGCCCCACCTAACAAGGTCGCGATTCGTTAGCAAGGCGTCAAAGTAATTGTCCATTCCTGTCATTTTGTCGCATGCCCTTGAAGTGGTTAGCGTCAATTTCGTATGCAAAGTGTGCTCTTTTAACTTACGAATATTTACTATGTTTACACACATATGTACGGGCCAACTGATAAGCACGTGTGTGTCTCGGATAGGGCTGCCAATTTTTTAGAAAATGTAGACCCGATCACTGGCGTCGAATAAAAAAACAAACATTCGTCACTTGTCAGCCACAATTCGCCAGCGGACAAAGAAAATATAAACCAGAAGAAATAATGACGTCCATTAACTTACTTGACTTCACACCACACAATAACCCGAAAAAATCTTAAACACGTAGGTTTAAAATCTACTATAAAATCTAAAGAATTGTAATCAAAACAGGAGAGGTGACAGCCCTAGTCTCAAGCCGATATCAGAAACCTGTGCAATACACGCATATTGTTCTACGTTCAGTGTTGAAGTTATTGTGCTGAAAGTTACACATGTTAACATTGTGATGCTGTAAGTACTCGAAGTAAAATGTTGTCCTGTTTCTGTGTAACGCGTAAAAATGGTAAGGAATGCTTAAATTTAATATCAATCTGTTAAAATATTGAATGTCTCACATTATTTATCAACCTGCGGTTACTTTCGAATGGTAATTAGTGAATAAACAATTGCGTGTGGTTGTAATTTAAAAGACATTTATTCAATTCCTAGATATTTCAAGTGAGTTTTTTTTCTACCCATGAAATTTCTATATTTCTGGATTTAACTTCTTTTCTAAAGTCTAGTAACTTTCTTTTAAACAAACGCAGTTTTGAGAATTTGATTGGTTTATTGTTCACGACAAAGGATCAATAAATTTCAAGCAATTTTTGAATTTGACCATTTCATTTTGTTGATAAAATTATGTGGTGTGATTTTATGTAAATGTTCAACTAAATATTAGCGATATTTTACCAAAATGTTAAAAATAAACTATTTCAATACAGTAACAATACGCAACACTAACTTCTAATATCTAACACCAAATAAACGTTTTGTAACTTTACCCAGTTTGCTGCTGTTAATATAAACAAAAATGTCATGTTGACGACGCGTCCTAGTTTGGTACTTACCAGATGAGATAGGGTTGCCGATGCCGTCTACTTTCATACTAATATTATAAATGCGAAAGTTTAGATAGATGGATGGATGTTTAAAGTTGTAGCCTTAACGGCTGAACGGATTTCGATGAAATTTGGTACATATGTAGAGTATAGTCTGGAAGAACATATAGGCTACACTTTTGTTTTTTTTTAAATTCCGCACAGACTGAGTCGCAGGCGAAAGCTAGTTTTTAAATAAATGTTAAAACACTTATTGTAACGTTATAACATTAACTATAACACCTTCGCTCAATCATCAAGAGTGTACTTTTCAGTTTAGAGTTTTTTTTCGTTGTTAAGTTAACCTCATTCTATCGGATGCACCTAGTCAGGTTGGCTAGTCAGGCCACATCTATTTTTAATAACTTGATAACCTATGTAATAATCAATAAGTAAACAGTATTTATACAATATCACCTTTGACATTCTACTGTGATATGAGAAAAATAGCGTTCTTAAAGGGAATAAAACCGACCAATGCGATGAAAAGATCTCATATGAGCTCTCTTAAAAATGCAATCCTTTTTGTCGTATGAGTCAAAAGGTATATTACAAAGGGATATTTGACAGCCCTAAAACAGTAAAGTACCCGGGTTTGTTTGCGCGTGGGAATCGGACAGGCTCGTGATAGTGCGAGACATGTGTACATCATACCTCCAGGTTTATTATCCTCGCGTGCCCAACACAAATGTCGTGCACTTAACTTTTTACAGCATCTACACATCCTAGTCAAAAAAAAAAAAGTAGCATCTTATGTTATTGTCGTATTTTTAACGTTATAAACTAAAAATTGTTGCCAAAGTGTGAAAATGAACTTCATATTAATTTTGCATACAAAATAAAGAATAACTATCCGCTTTTAAGTGAGGTGTGGCTTTGCGAGTGTAGTCTAGGAAGTAGCTTATTCCAAATGTTTCCCAAAACAATCCTAGCAACCACTGGGTAGGAATATTTTCTTTTCTAGGTTTTTCTTTAAATTTCCCTTTGACCTATTTTGTCTGATTAGGCTTTACCAATTATGGTCGTGTAACGTCAGATGTAGTCAAAGCAGCAAAAACCGAGGTACTAATCGTGTGTCCCACCATTCTATATTTAAGCTTTTCGCCTACAAATATCTATTGAGCACGATGAATTTATAATTAACAATATACCTATTTTCACATTACATCTATAATCCCAGAGATATCCAGGTCAAGTGTCAGAGTGTTGAGCTCGTCACATTGTTTGCTTATCTCAATCGATTCGCACACAGTCGGGTGCATATGTACTTAACAATAGCAACTATAACTGTGGTAATAGGGTTCAAAGCTTAAGAAACTATTTACTTGTTACTGCATGACTGCATCGTCAATAGAAACTGCAGCGAACGTTTTCTAAGAAATGCCTAAGCGTATAAAATGAATACGTTAAAGTCTACTAACGTGCTATTTCATAGTTTGGTATATTTTACGAATAGATTTGTTTACTTAAGAATAGTGACTAATATCACCTATGTAACAAGCTTATCGTGTTACAGAAACTTGTCTTTGCTTCTTCTTCTTCGACTAATCTGTTATTTAACAGCCATGGTTAAGTCATTGTGAATAATTTCGTATATATAGACAATGGTTTGTTTCCTTACGTAACACTTGTGTAAACTGTAAACAATTAAACAAAATTCAAGTTTTTACATACCATTCAGTGAGAGACATGCTCACATTAACATCGAAATCTTCATCAGGTTATTATGAACAGATTTGCATTCATTCTACGTTTCTGTTAGCAAATTAAATAATAACAATTTCGTTCGTATTTGGTTAGCATGGTATGGACATGTTATGCCACGAGACGACGGGGACATAAACCAGAAAGTGTTAAGAATGAAGGTGGATGGCTACAAGGAAGAGGAAGACCGAAGAAAGTATGGATGGATTGTGTGAAAGAGGATATGCTTAAGAAGGGAGTGGATTCAGATATGATGGCTGATAGAAATATATGGACGAGTAGCACATACTGTGCCGACCCTCCGTAAGGGATAAGGGCAAGTTGATGAATTTCGTTCGTAAACAAGATTTAACATTGACTCTTTTCTTCAGCGTGAACGTTTTAAAACCAATTTCGAGTTGTATTCGAAATCATTTAGAGAGATATATCGATACAAGCAAGGTTAATGTCGACTTTTGCAATAGATTTTGGTGCAACGAATGCGCGTGAAATTAACGCATTTGACGGTCGAATATTAGATATTACAATTTTTATAATTCTTGATACTAAACGGGTACAATAACTGCTGTTTCGTAATTTATTTTATAAAACCACGGAATAAGTGTCCGACTTTATTATGAGGCTGTCCTGTCTACACGGTATATAATACCGTTAGTATTAAACCGTAAATTAAAACGCACACACATTGAGTCTCACTGCACCATCAAACACACGGGGAATATACGCAATTGCAGTTACAACTTTTTCTTTACGCATAATAGTCTAGGTGTTATCCTTAATACATGTTAGAAACATTTCTACGAATTAAAGTTACACTTTTGTGGTAAGGGTTGTTAATGAAACGCGTAAAAAATTAAATGTTGAAACAAAACTCATTTTTTTTTTATAAATGTTATATTTATATAACTTACTAGCTGTTGCTCACGACTTCGCCCGCGTGAAAAAAAACATATGGTAGCCTATGTTACTCACAGATAAATTACCTTTCTAACCGTGAAAGAAATGTTTAAATCGGCACAGTAGTTTTTGAGTTATTTCAATACATACCAAAATACAAATCTTTCCTCTTTATAATATTAGTATAGATAAAGATATGCCAGTGTTACTTTCTTGATAATGAAACTTTGGTTAAGCTGAAAGTTTTTAAGCACTTTGCCAATCTAATAGATTACAATTAAATTTATCTGAAGATCCGTTAGTACGTGTAACATTATCTAGATACCAGTTCTCACATTATCTCACTAATTTGCTGACCTTTATTTACGTAAGAGGTGTGAAGGAGGAACGCTCAGTCTCAGCTAGCAGACATCGCTCGTTCGTTCCCACGGACTTTGCTCGGCCGATTTTTAAAGTTAACCTTTTGCAGAAAGCGTCTGACATTGTTTTATTAATCGTAATGTACTCGTATCATGTGGTATCTTGCGGGCACTTTCTTTAGTTTCAATTATTCAGGTCGTCGCAACTGTTGTGGCTACGTCTAAGTATTGTATTGGTAAATTCATACATTTCATTGTTATACATTTTCATCTATTCCGAGCTACTCTTTATGGTTTCGATTTTGTTTTAAATTATAAATGCTGTTTTATAAACTTGAGGCAAATCTTTGCACGATATTCGCCTCATCGTTATTTCTAAAATCTTCAATTTCCCTTCGTATACTCCAAGTCATTCGAATTGAGAATAGAGACCCGTGGATTATAAAAACTAAGCCACTCAGCTCAGTCACGCTGTTGTCTCAGAGGACAGGAACTAATTTTGTGCTTTATTGCCTCTTCGCGCGGATTATGTTGTTTAATTACTATTTTTATTTTTGATGCGCTTTCTTCAGCTTTAAAAACTTCACCGTTAGAGAATCTCAAGACATTTCCGATTACTTCGCTTGATTAGTTTTGCTTTTTAATGCTAATGACATTTTAAAAATCTGTACGTGATGTTATTTACTTTGTAAAGATGAACCTTTTACAATGTAAAATATAATTTGCATTGTTAATTGTCAATAAAAATGATGAAACAAAGTCATAAACCATTGCGACAGCAATTATCAGTTTAATTTATTAGTTGAATTTAACGATAATAGTTGCTTGATGATGTTTTTCTTTGCAATTTCGGAGAAAGTCAGTACGACAATGCTACAATTATTTCTAATAACTAGGGTTAAGTTTAAAGCTAGATAGACGTAGTTATTACATAAATTATTTCCTAAATAGTATAGCAATCACACTTATTCACTAGTAAAGTTCTAATTGAAGTAACTTTAATTGTATTTTTAAAATAATTTGTTCTCTGTAAATATAAAGTTAGTCAAGTCGACCATTAACAGGTGTTGACAGAAATACATCAGCGCGCATTAGCGTGACTCTTCCGTTGCCTCCTATCCGTTTGTGTGCACTCAGGGAATATTAATAGACGGAACCTCTAGCCAGTTAAACAATCACATATATAGTATCTACGTCACGTATTTATGTAGGACTCTGACCCTAACATGTAAACAAAACAACTCTTTTATGCTACTATCGCGAAGATGATAAATATGCCGAGTAAAACTGCATACTTATTTATAATAATGGTCGTTTAAGAAATGGCTGACTGCCGCTGTATTTTAGATTTTATCACTTTCTAATCCCGAAAATACTAGCTATCACTATTTTTTTATTGACAATGACAGGGATGGCAATACGGTTTTTAATATGTATGTTACATTTTTTTATTCTCCAGGGTTGGCTACCTCTCTTCTACCTTCTGGCTACCCCCATTGATGGCGACATGATTTTACTTTTTGTTTCTCAAGCGAAAACTAGAATATATTTATCGGTCACACCTTACGCTTTTATTCACAACGTAAGTCACTCTTCGAAGGGTGTTTTTCTTTAACGACGTACCAGGCAATGACTAGTACGATTTCTACCCTTATCTTTCCCTTATATCCTGGACAATATCCCTCAGGTTTGTTTTGAATATAAATTATTTAGATTCATTTGTATACTCAAAATTTTAACTTAGTTCTTTACTGCAACGTTCATTTTTTTTTAATATTTGACAGAAAATTGTCATAAACCACTTATTTTTATCACAAAAAAATTTATCGACTTCTTTATTAAAGGCTATAATAAATCACTGTTCCTGGTCATAAATATTGGTATTAAATTTGGAGAAAATTATCAAGCAGATCGTTTTAAAAATCCGATCGTCAGTAACTCGTGATATGATCTCAATGGAAGATATTTAGGACGCGTCTGGCTTGCGGCTGCAATTAAAAAATATCTTTAGTACAGAACAAGTCATAAACGGTAAACTAAACAGTTTATTTATTACCTTACAACGATCCTACACGGTAGTCTATCTTATTTAGTACAAATTGCTTTTAAACCGCACGCATTTATTAGTCCAAGCATTATACAGTAGTCTTATTTTACACGTTTTATAAGAAAATATTATATGTACAGTATAGTGTTTAATTAACTTCTATATATCTTTGCTTTGCTCTTAGATAGACAAGATCTGTTATTAAAACATACAAAAATGACATAAGAAACATGTTATTATTTATTTTTTATACCATCCCATAACAATCTTAAGTCGATGTTTTTTTTAAACGAACACTTAATTATATCCAAGCGTGAAAGTTGAGACAAAACTTAAAACCGAACATAAAAACGTATCGTAATTTGGACAAGGATATCCTTAACGTTCGAGTCGGCTGTAGACACATCGTTAACGCCATTAATAACTACAACCCTGTTCTCTCCCCGCTTATTACTTACACTCAGCTCTTTGATGTAGGCAGCCGGCAGACTTCGGACCGCTTGTTAACCACTGTTAAATAAAACTTGTAGCAATTTACGTTCGCGGCACGCGTCAATTCAACGTGCAACGCATAACGAAGACATCTTTTGTGTTGGGAACAGCCAATATGTTCTCGGAAAGACTAAAATCGGTGATGATAGCCTCTACTGACACGGAATTTTAAATCTACACACATATTTCTTATTTCGGTTTGTAGCACAACTTAGGATTCGCAAATAATTTAGCTGTTTATCTTGTTTGTGGTTGCATTAACAGATTTACTGCGTTTACATTTCAATGGTTCCGGAGGACAGTGATTTTAGAATTACCTTTTTCAATGATAACATTATGTTTCTTTGAATTAATTTTTCGGCTTTAACGATATTGAAAACCGTAAACTTTTGATACACCATTCACGACCCTATTTATACCATAAACACGTTTGTAATCTTTAGTTTAGCAAATACCCACTCAGGTTTTTTTTAACACCGCCTCGTTAAAATTAATGACAATTGATTATTGCACATTAGTTTATCAAAACCTAAGTCAAGGTCGTATAACGAGTTTTAAGTTGGAACGTTAAATACTTGCATTTATGCAAGATACATAAGTTGTATTTAATTGCCTAGTGTAGTGAATGAAACCGGTTTGCTGTGTCGTTTACGAATACGTTAAATGAGGGGAATCGGTCGCTCGCAGCCTTGTAATAAATCGGAATATCAATAAGCTTAAAAATCGTAAATATTAATAATTTAAATATAGTGTCATGTTTAATTTAACGTTACGACTTCTGTGTTGCTATTGTAAGTATATACAATTGTTATTCTGTTTTTACTAAGATAAACTATTACGCCCAATATTCTGATGGGTAGATTTAGTATTGTTTACTAAACAACTATGCTTTAGTATTTTTCAGTGGTAGTTCGGATTGAGTTGCCATAGTACAAAACGCACTATTTCAATATATGGTATTAGTCTTGTCTGGAATTTGTCTGATAGGTTACATATATTTATTATGTGGCATATAACAAGTTGCGTGTTTTAGTAATTTGCCTAATCGATGGTCGCGGCCGGTGGCTTGCGTCATGTTTACCTTCAATGCGCCCTTGGAAATTGTTTTTGCGCTTAGGTCGCGTTGTTATTGTGAATTATATTGATTTTTCATATGAACTGATCGTAAGTATAAAAGAAATTGGTACATGCGACATTTAGATAAGAAATATACAGTTAGTTATCAGGTAAGAAGGTCGATCAGGAAATGTTTAAAAGAAAATATTTTTTCGCTTTAAACAACCGCGAAATGAAATGTGTAAAAATTTGTTTACTTAATCATACAAGACTTTATAACGTAATTTTATAATATTGTAACGCTATACTTGCTAAATAACAAATTCTATGTAATCTGATAGCTTCGGAAAGTGAAAGAGATGAGTAATTTGAGTCAGGGATAGTAAAAGTGTTGTTGCATTTTACCTAACGATCATCATGTGTCGGAAGTCGTGAGAATTTCTATTTTTAATACAACCTTTCTATTTCGATATCATCAGTTCAGTTGATTAACAGTTTAAGAAAATTGTAATTACATTTTATACCTTCATTTCCCTCACTTTCTCTCACGATATTGTTCAATTATACAACTGTTTACCACCACATAGAAAAAATACTTAAAGATGAATTAAAAAATATATGTCAATTGTTTCAGGTAAACGGCAACAACAAGAATTATCAGCAAAGTCGTCACGTTCCGCGTCTCCGGAGCCGGCGGGGGACAGTTCCCCGTGCGAGTCGTACCGGCCGCTGCTGAGAACTCCCCCGCCGAGCCATGTGGGGCCGCCGCCCTCGCCTCCGGTGCCCACCAGCCCCGTGGCCCCCGTGGCGCCGCAGCCCGCGGGCCCTCTGCCACTCATGCCCTGCCCCGTCTGCGCCCGCACCTTCGTACCACAGTCCCTCGCCAAACACGTCAAAATATGCGAGAAGACCATGGCTAAGAAGCGAAAGACCTTTGACTCCTCGAGGCAGAGACGTGAAGGTAATTTACTGTTTTGATTTTTCCTATACCAATCTTGGGATTAGCTTGTTGGTGGAATGTAACAATGGAAGTACGTAGCATTTTATGTTTTGTTGAGATGATAATTTTGTGATGTGATTTATTTTATTTTTGATATGAACATGTGTATTTTCTATGGCTAATAAGGGCTGGCAACGACGAGCCATCCCAGTTCCGGTGAGTGGGTGAACCATTTACATGTCATTGTCACATCGCCTGCCACACCGATACCAATGTAACGGTGACACCGCGCATTGTATGCGGACATTTTACTAACACCTACAATCATCGATGTAATGAGAATCACTGCTGACTCTGAATAACATTAGAATTTATAAGATAACTGCGAAGTACCCCACTTACGTGAAGTACATTAATAACTAAAACCATACGGTACCTTAATAAATCATTTAATTGCAAATGATTCTGTTGGGTAATGTTCTTCACGTTCCAATTGTGATAAACTCTAATGCTATTCAACTCTATATCATAACGATTGCGTCTTATATTGAGTAATACGATTGAAGTTATCGATAGAGCCGTGCTTTGGTCCTCTGGGATACGTAAATTGAAGCTAAATGCGAACTCAAGCCTAAATTCTTTTTAGATGTTCTTAAATAGGTGACTAAAGAGCTATTAATATTTTTGAACGCAATTACAAGAAGCATGTAGAACAGTCTGAAAACAAAGAAAATGGTTGTAGCCGTAAACAGCACGATTGTATGTTCTAACTTGAACGAAACGAGGTCCATGTTTGCATAATATATTTGTTCCTACGCTGTGTTTGCTAACAATCGTCTACCATAACCCATCATAGTTCGATACATGTTTCTCAATCTTTCATCGGAAATCCTGTCTCCGACTATACATTTATCTTAATAATACAAAATGACAGAATCCTCTATTTCTAAACTATATGGCTTTAAATATTTCTCAAATGTTTTTAAAACTTTTCGTATAAATCTAATTGGTTTTATTTCGATTATTATGACAAATCATAATATGGCAACGCGATTATTCTAATTTCTAATGAGAAACCATTATTAGCAAATAATGTTAAGTAATACTTTCTTAGAACTTTCATAAATGAACATCGATATTTCTTCAGAAATTAGGCAGAGTAGTTTGAGAATCCGTGGTTCAAGAATCGAATTCGAAATAAAACGATGATTCATGTTTATTAAATCATATTAAATGCATGGATTGTTTGTCTCGGGCCGTGCCTTGGGTGTGTCGCTTATAGTTCATTGCGTTTAGTCGTTTAGTCGAGCGCATATTGTGAAGTTGAATATACTGTGTCGAATTACTGCAATAGTTTACGGTTAACCACGAAAAATAGCATTACATGTCAAAATGGCAACCGATACACCGAAAAATAATTGCAAAAACATTGGGAACACGTCATAATTGCAAAATTTAGCTGTTCTGCTATGGATATGTGAATTGTGGTCTAAGATTGGCTTACCGCATTTGGCAATCATTTGGCAATAATCATTTGTACATATGACTTCTTTATTTTTGATTGTGGATGAATTCGGAATAACGATTTGTTTGAAGTGAATATTACAGAAGATTTTTTAATAAAATATTTATACTTTACTTGTTTCCGAGGTGCAACAAAAACTAAATAAAAAAAACTCGATAATTAATTGAAGTTAGTTAACTTTTTGTTCACTACGAAGGTGGATTGAAAACAACGGTATCGTGAAATATTCACCATCACGAATTGTAGAGGACTCTAAATTTTTCGTTAACCATAAATAGGTTAATTATAATTAATGTACTGTATAAGATTGTGCGATATTCCAGGCACAGATTTGGAACAGTACTTGCCAAAGAATTTCGGTCTTCCAGAGAACAGCCCCTTCCTCGAGAAGAGCCCGCCCAACACTGCCAAGCCGACGCCCAAACCCAAACCTCAGTCAGTCAGGAGCACTATAAAAAAGGTACATATACATGCTATATAAATGAATGCAACGGTCACACACAAATGCACGGGATTGCACTCCCAACAAATGTAAAATTTGAGTCCATAAAGTTCTTAAATATTAACTCATTAGATGGATAACAATTGGTTTCTCTAGCTATCTATGTTAATCGTATATGTGTATAAATTATTATAGAAAAATTATAAAGCTTTACTTTAACTGAAATATTTTTCATCTAATTCTTTTCTATTACCTTTTTGTGCATGATTTAAAATCAATACCTAAGTTTTAGATATAACGCTTAAAACTTTCTCCGTCACCAGATTCTAGTCTTAAAAGATGCGATCTAGTTAATAAATACCAGAGCGGACTGGTCGCTCTGTGCCGATACTTCCGCCCGTCAATTACATTCAGCCAGTTTAATTGGGACATTTCTTTTTTTAATTGTTTTTTGACATTTGTGATACAGTGAACCCATCCATACGGATATCAAGTAACTTGAAATATGTCTGAAAACTGATGTAAACACCTATATTTAGACCTTTAAGTAGCAACGGTACAAGTTGTCGGAAAAATGTTATTACCCATACATAGAAATTAGATTGTTTTATAAGCGATTTTACATTCCATTATATTTCTTTGTTAACTTATTTAGCAATACGCTACCATAAATCTTTTTAAATCCGCAGTTCTAACATGTTTGTGATTTTTCATCGTTGTATGATTCATTTATGATATGACTAGCTTTCGCCCGCGACTCCGTCCGCGTGGGATTAAAAAAACAAAAGTGAGTAGCCTATGTGTTCTTCCAGATTATCTTCTACATCTATAGCAAATTTCATCGAAATCTGTTCAGCGGTTTAGGCTACAAACTCTAACAAACATCCAACCATCCATCCATCTATCCATCCATCCATCCATCCATCTAAACTTTCGCATTTATAATGTTAGTAAGATAAGATATTAGTAAGATTAGTAAGAAGTAAGATTTGTTTTTAAAAATCAAGTCTTTCTGGATTTATTTCTATTCCAATAAATGATTCTTTTGTAAAGATGTCTGTAGTAGTGCATATTCAAGATACTTTAACAGCAAGTTTGACAATTTTCTTATACAAAAGACGACTAAAGTTCAGTAATGGACATGGAAAGGCTTTATTAGTACACCCTATTTACATGACAGTAAGGAATTGTGAAAGTGATTTTCACGTCACGAACGCGAACGCCTGTCGCAAATGTATCCCAGCTAACATTTAAATGTTAATTTGTACTTATTAGCTCAAAGGCTCGTTTCCCGCCTTTGACTTGCTAAAATATTCTCTGCGCTCCAATGCAAAATGACTTTATATTGATAACAGTTCGTACACCTTTGTTATGAAGTAGGAAGAACTGGCTGTATTCAAATGAAGTAGTTAGCGAAAAATGCTTAATTGAATTACAATAACAAGTCGATTATTTCATTGTTTGTTTTTTGTCTGGTCGTGATACAATGTTATTGTACAACCGGAAGTATTTTGCAAGAACACTATTTTTGTTATATTTCTATAAATAAAGCCTTATATCTTGATTACACGATGTTTAAGTTTTGTGGATATTAGGTCTTTTAACATTGCTAGAGACAATAGTAGACGCGTTATGATATCGGTTAAAAGTTCCACGATTTCACAAACAAAAAAAGGAGGTGATTTTTTTATAAAGTTTAATTTTAATTAGACACTATTCTATATATTCTTATGTCCATATTTGATTATAATGAAGTAACCTAATATTCCAGCCAACAGCGGAGCTACAACGGTGTCCTCACTGTTCGCGTGCGTTCGGTGTGCGCGCGTTCGAGCGGCACGTGGAGTGGTGCGCGGACAAGGCGAAGATCCTGCCCGCAGCCGCCGCCGCGCCGCCGCCGCCGCACATCGCCGACGCCAAGCAGCGCCTCAACGCACGCACACAGTACAAGGCACCGCTAGCACGCGGCAGGAAGTCAGTACCAGTAACACATACTGTATTCAAAAACTCCAATTAATTGGCACAAGTTCGTTCAATAACGACGAAGCAATTGCGTCATCTCTTACTACGGAATGGATAACAAAAGCATAAATTAATGCACGCTTATAAAAACTCTGAACTACACAAGATCACTTTTATGCGATAACGAGCTGTTCCCGTGCGGCTTCATTCGCATTAAATTTTAAAACTTTGTTATTGTTTACATTTGTGAAATTTTTAATTGCAAATCTCAAAATTCAAATGCACAAATGTCAACGAAGGCCTCGGACTTGTAATTTTTGGTCCCTTTCCCACAAGAAGGTTTTTTCGAATTTATTTACCTCCTAAGTTTTATAGCGTGAAAATATCTTGCCTAAAGCGTGTCGCAAGTGTAGGATTTTTTTACAAGAAAAAGAATTATTTAAAAACATGCTTTAATTGCTGACATCCTACATGACTAAATAATGTGTGTTTACGCTTTATTATATTAGATAAACATTTCGTACGACTACTTACTGCAACACAATGATTACATAATTTGTTATAATCTTCGTCTATGTTAAACTTAACCTATAAATATTGAGCAGGTCATCCCAGTCGCGCGACAAGACTACCAGCCGGTCGACGTCGGTGGAGTCGTCTCGCGGCGTGTCTCCGCCGCCGCCCAGAGAGTTCGGCGACTACAAGCAGGGCCGCACCAGAGCATCCGGTAAATACATACACTCTTAACAATCTTCAATCAATCTTACTAATATTATAAATGTGAAAGTTTAAATAGATGAATGAATGTTTGTTAGAGTTTGTAGTCTAAACGGCTGAACGGATTTCAATGAAATTTGGTATAGATGTAGAGGATAGTCTGAGAGAACACATAGGCTACTCACTTTTTTTTTAATTCCACGCCGACGGAGCCGCGGGCGAAAGCTATTTAATTATAAAAAATTCGTGGAAAATTCGGTATAAACACCGACCAATTTCAATTTTCACGTGAGCTAAGCCGTGTTTTATGTAATTAATATATAGTATACCCTCCCCTCTGCGGGAAGGCAGGATCATGTAGCTTTTGACTCACTAAAATCCTCTCAGTGGCCATCCACAAGTGACACACGAAGGTTCCAATAAACTTAACAGGTGATCATCAGAGGTCTAACAATGTAAATAAACAGTGTATTTTTTTTAATTTCAGAATCAATGTCGAGTAACGACTGCCACGAAGACGGCGCGCCTCACGTGCCTGTTATAAGAAATTCAAGAACAACACAAAACAATTCCGGCGATGCTAACGTAAAGGCGAGACAGGCGAGACTTGCGAGAGATATTAGTAGTACTAGGTATTTTCTGATTTTTTTCTTTTTAATACGAAATTTTAGCAAATAAGGGGAAAGGAAGGTTGCTTGTTTTTGTTTTTTGTATTTTTTTTTGTAAATTAATCGATAGCGTTAAAAGCGTTCCTGTCTCCTTGTTTGTTCTTAAATTTCAAAGCATACTGAAACCCTTCCTTTCCTTTTCCGTAGAAACTCCCGAAATTCCAAATGTTCCTTACAAAGTAATGCCGATCCAACCCTAACAAATAAACCATCGTCAAATAACCTTAGAAATCGAGTGAATGTAAAAAAAAAGCAACAACTCAAAAAATTAGAGGAAATCACTACTAAATATAATGAAAGAAAAGAGAAGATCATAGAAGAAAAAATCGGATTACCTAAACTTACTGAAGATAGCAAAAGTCAAATACCTGTTATAAAGAAAACTGTTTTGCAAAGAAAACGTATTATTAAAACGGGGACTAATTCCAGTGAATTGGGGAGTCTCAAGGAAGATGATAAAGATACATTGCGTTCAGCACAAAAACCGATAATTGAGAAACGAAATCCGCCATCGTCAAGAAAACAAAATGATAAGTCAGAGATCGCAAAGACCAAAAAAACGAACGTTAGAGAAAGCACTATGAGTTTAGACAGTCTCGAAGATGTTCAAAGTAACAGGAGTTACAATAGAAACTGTCAATCTATTGGTATTAATACTGAACTGTTCTGTCCAAGTATTCCTTGTAAAATTTACAGCTGTCAAGAACAGACTAAAGATGAAAAGAAGAAATCAAAGTATTACGTAAAAGAGCTAAATGTGTCGAAGAATTCAAGTTCGCTAGTTTCTGATACATCGGTGGAACTTTTATATAAAAACCCCAAGATGGAAATTTCTTATGATGACCAATCAAAAGAAATAAGTGAATCACAACTTGAAATAAAAGAAATTAGTACTGTTAATATTAATGATTTTCAAGATACCGTGTGTGTAAATGAATCAGAGAAATATTCTAATCATAGTGTAGCAACGACTGTATCTACTAACGAAGGATCACGAGACAGAGAAACTGAAAATAAATATGATGAAATAAATAATTCGTTTGAAGAATTTGAGGAAAACAACAACGAACACGATCTAAGTGCGGAGATTTTTAATGATTCTGTTGAAGATTTACGACAACCGTCGATTAATAATGAAATGAGTCGTCATGGAAGTGGTGATACTTATACGAAGGTGTCTGAAGGACCCACAGAATTAGAAGAATTTTTCAATTTAACAGATCAAATGATAAATATTAAATCTGCAGAAGATAATTTCGATAAAGATATGGATGGAGTACATACACCGAATTCTATCTCTATTGAAGCTTTAAATAAAACCGATTTGCATCAAAATGTTGATAAACACGAATTTTCCGATGCATTGGCGGAATTAAAAAGCGATTTAAAGGACATATTGATTCAAACGACGGATGTTGACTCTGCTAATAATCTAAAAAATGATGACACCAAGACAAACATACATGATATGGAACACATCACAGTTTTTGAGCTGAAGTTCTATGAAAAAGAATTCGCAGAAGAAATCCAGACCATAGAAGTAGTAAAGCCCCAATTAAAGTTACCTTCAATATCTGAAACAAATAATTTGATGACAAAAGAACAATCTCACAGAAAATTGTTAAAAACTACGAAATCGAGTAGAAAATACAAGAGTTTCAATAAAGAAACTCGAAACAGTATAGAAAACAAAACTTTTATTGTTAACGAACATCATCAAGGAGATAATAGCGATTCGCATTCGATTTCCTCAGAAGCACCTCCATTAAAATTACCTAAAATCGAAATTAAAAGGTTGTTCCTTCGTTCTTTATATGCCATGTATTTATACATTTATTTTTACTTCATTACCTTAGTACTTAGTAATAAGTTGTGTACTGGAATATTTTGCATGATAGGACATTGATGGTAAGTTGTATGTGCATTTTATTTTTCTACTTTTAGCATCATTGCATAAATTTTGTCTTTTATTATTAATTCGGTCTTATATTTGACTTGTGTTAAGTATGAACAGTACAAACCTTGCTCACAAACATGTACTACAGTCCATGCACTATCAACTTTGCAGGCTTGACGACAATTACGATCCCTTCGCGTCTGCAGCTAGACAAATGAAAGAGCTCATGTCGTCCGACTCAAATATTCCTAAAAAAATGCAAACCTCTCCCAAAGAATTAAATAAAACCCTTCCCGTCCTTCGCCCAAATAAAGATAAAATATCACCTTCGCATCTCACAAACCATACAAAATTGAT
Organism: Papilio memnon; assembly: GCA_003118335.3. Taxonomy (NCBI): domain Eukaryota; kingdom Metazoa; phylum Arthropoda; class Insecta; order Lepidoptera; family Papilionidae; genus Papilio; species Papilio memnon. The sequence goes on from LD688935.1 coordinate 1,744,899, forward strand.
GAAAGATACACTCAATAAGACTTATCAGAAAACACCAACTTTACAGAGAATGAAGTCATTCGGAAGTCCTAGTAACGAAAACAAGAGTTCGTTCGGTGGTAGATGTAGCTCGTTTAGGATAAACAGAAATGATAAAAATTCTAGTCAAAAACTAAACACAACATTCATTAAATCAAGCAAAGAGAATATTAGTACCCCAGATAGGACCAATTTTAGTAGAAATAGTAATTTAAATAGATCGTTTTCTAATTATTCTTCCAATTACAATTCGCCAAAGTTAAAAGATAAAATTCCTAAAATAGCACCATCCATGTATCATAGTTTTCAACGCACGACAATAAAACAACCTCTAAAACTCGATAAGATAAAAAATAACGAAGATAGGAAAAATTTCGTTAACCTTGATTCTATTCTGTCCTACGATAACGCTTCTATGACCGACAGTAACTATATAGATCCCAGGCTGATCAATGAAAACGATAACTTACCCATCAACGTTACCACTATTCTTAATAATCCAGATATAATTAGCAGCATGGAGTCATTACTCACTACGGAAAATCTTCCTGCTAAGTTTGATTCGTTTAACTTTAATGATAGAAATAATATAAAATCTATTACACAAATTAAGAATGGAATTAATAAAAACAATAACACGAACAAAACTAATGCAGCCTCTTTAAACGATCTTAATTCGCAATATGAAAAATTTATGTCTTCCTTAGAACAAAGTATACATTCAAAGACATCCGTCAGAGACGATGAATCTCTTTGCGAGGATTTCGATCTAGAGGAGTTTATGACTTCCTTTGACGAGGAGGTCAATAAACAAAAAACTGAAAAGAAACGCACATATAGTTCTACAACTAGGATAGTTAAACAGTCTGATGTATTCGATACGCACAAGACTTCGAGTATAAATGGCGAAAGTACACCTATTGCCAAAAATGTAAATAATAATGGTATGATTCCGGTTAACAAGTCGATGTCTCTTGTTTTTAGCAGTAATAATGTAAAGGGCGACAACCTTTTCCCATCCTCCGTCAAACGCTCCACATCCCTCCTTGATTCCATACAGAAGAGAGGCACGCTGAAGGCGGAAACCTCTAAGAACCGTCACAAAGCGGACCTTCTCGAGCAGGACATAATGCAATCTCTCAAGGACTTTGATAAATTCTACGAGTCGGAGAGAATAGAAAACAATCAGCCCAGTAAAGACTTAATTAGCAGCTCCAAGAATGTCCATAATTCTACTAAGAAGGAATCGCGAATGAAGGTCGAGAAGAAAAACAATAAAAACGAACAAATTACGAATGGTCATTTCTCCCCCGGCGGAAAGCCCAGCAACGATTCAGCGTATAGCAGGTTAGTCAGGTAATTAATTCCTACACAAATGTAAAGTTCGAATTAATACTAGAATTTTGTAATTCACTGTGACACTAATTATTGCCATCCTTTAAAATTTGCATTCGATAACAATGATAATTCTTAGGTTTTTTTTAACTTAATGTATATGTTAATTCCAGCTTAAATAGGATATCTCCATCAAAATTATCGCTATGTAACTCCAAAGAGCCCACGGACTCTGAAGCGCCGGAGCGAAGCCACGCCGGCTCGGAGTCGGTGGACAGCCACAAGGATGAGGTCAGGTCCGTCTCCAGCGAGGAGTTCCTCGCCATGGAGCGATCCGCGGAACTGAACGACCCTATAGCCAAAGTCGACACGCAGTAC
>LD688935.1:1761280-1778172 GCA_003118335.3 Papilio memnon
GTTCCTTTTTGATGGCAGCAACTACTGAGGGAAGTAATTTATCCATTTGTATTTGTGCAAATAATAGAAAATAAAAACTTGACCACAAACACAAACACAGAAAAGACCATTGTTTGGGACAAGATTACAGAGCAGTGAGTAAGCTGTGTAAACAAGTGTTTTAATTGTTATTGATAACGTGAATAATACAGTTAATAATTGTTCTTAATTAACAGGGCCAACAAAAGATCAAGAGATAAAAAACAAATAATTAATCAGTGGAAAATTGTAAAACTGAAGTCCAAAAAGGAAGTATCACAATGTAGACAAGAAATTGCTCAAACTGGTGGGGGACCTAAACCACAATCTCCTGGCCAAGAAACTTTGGAGGTACTAGAGATGATACCTCAAGAATTTGATATTGATTTTAATGAATTTGACTGTGACAGAGTAAAGGTAACAGAATAAAAATAAAATCAAACAACTCTGTTATATTAAGTCTTAACTTCTTAACCTAATAGTATCTATAAATAGATAATGAATGATCTATACTTAACAATGTTATTTTTATTATTACAGGCAACATCCAACAGAGGAAATGAAGCTTGAAACTATAATAATACTGCAAATATGGTAAGGCAAAAGAAGTAGCCTGAGTTCTTCCAGACTATGCTCTACATCTATGCCAAATAAGCTTGTCGCACTAAATATTTCTTTATAAAGAAGTTAGAAAAAGGTGTGTATGTGTCTTTGAAACAGAAATCTTGTAACTTAAACGAAAGTTTTAAATATATGTTATATTTTCATATGAGTTAACAAAACAAATCATTCTTGTACCTAATATTTACGAACAATGAGAAACAAATAATTTTTTTAAACATTCTTAATAATATTTAACAATTTACTTAAAAACTAGACATTTAAGTAATTGACTGATATGAACCAAATGATTCCTACTATGTAAAAACGTTTTTGTATCTGTATTTTTGAACTGTCAAATAGAACTGTCAGATGAACTGTCAAAACAGCAGAGGCATTGTAATGGAAGGTAAAATTAATAGTGAGTTAATAGCTCTTAATGTTGTTTTTCTTCTTTCAGGTGAATGATTGATATTACTGTATAGAAGTTATTATACTTATGTATATAAGGTTGATTGTTTGATAATCATAATAAATAAATTTGTTTCTTCTTTCAGTACAACAACGCAATAGTTATTAATGCAATTAACCTCCATATTATATACATAAAATAAAATATATTTACGTGAGTAGTTGAAAATGTCAAAGCTTAAGGGTGCTTTTGTAGCCTCTCCTGACAGGTATAGCGCCGCGCACTCTGAGGCGACGTAAGGCCTCTCTTAAATGTTTAGGCTGTAATGGACCAGGCTCACCGGACATCTCAAGAACTTCTAGAGCTAAAAAAACATATATTTCAACAACTCCCCTAGCTGTTTAATTATTGATAACCTAAATATTGGTGAGTTACTATAATGTCAGTTCGTACTATTACCTAAACAAATATGTTTTAAAAAGCAATAATAATATTTGTGTCAAAATAATTTATATTTAAATATTCTCTTACCTTCTTCAACAACTTCTCCAACAAATACTTTAGCAATACCTGACATTGCTATTACGACGTTTTGTCCCACTGAACATCCTGTTATTGTTTGCATCAAACGTTTTACAGCCGCTTTAGGGAATGCTGCTCGTCTGTACATTTCATACCTATCTAGCTGCTCTTCCGTAAAATTTGAGACTAAAACTCTGAAAGCATGCAAATTAACATGTAATCATTGTATTTATATTTACTACTTAATTAAATGTAATTTAATGTAAAGATTATCCAAACTTTTACTTATTTCTAATGTAAAATAACTTTGGTTTCTGATGTAAAAAAAATAATAAAACCTTTTGTACTTACTGCATTTTTTCTCGTTCCTCTTCTTCTAACTCCTTTTTACTTTTCTTTTCCCTCTCTCTTTCACTAATCAATAAATCATCATTCATTTGTGAATCATAATTGTCATTTTGAGATTCATTTATGTTGCACACATCACCATTGTTTTCATTGTCATACTTATCATGATTGTTTTCATATTGTCTGTCTTCAGATTGTTGCATTTCATAATTATACTCACTGAAAGGTTCATATTGTTCACTAATGTCATGCAAATCAGATTGTGTTGTTATGAAGCTATTGGAGTTTTCCGTATAAACACTGTTACCCAGTTCTTCAGTTTCATGAGTGATGTCAACATTGTGCAAATCATCGGAGTAACTTCCAACATTACTTTGTGAATCCTGGATATTGTCTCCATAATTGACCAATGTTGTATCTGAAGAAATTATACAAGTTTTTCACGATTGTATCTTATTCTTGTTGTAGAATAATAAGCAAGTTATTTTTTCGTAAATATTAAGAGAAAAAAATTATGAACTATAATTACATAATTCTTATAAGAATCTTGAGATTCAGCAAAACCTAATCTATTCAGTTCATCAATTTCGTATTAAAAGTAAAAGTAGGCAGAAAAAATAAAATTATTGTACAGATTGTACTTACACTCAGGTTCATCTTTTAGTAATTTTTCTTCAATGTCCAATGATATTTCTTGAGAATCATCTTCATTGGAGTCACTGTGCTCCAATTCTCGAGCCAATTCCTCTTCTGAAAAACCATTAATTTCAAATTCAATGAAACTAGTTCACTTGAAAATACATAACCTTTTTTGCTAACAATACAAATAAGTTTACCTCTTTGTCTATCTGCTTCCGAAAATCCATCACTGCTTGGATTATCTGCCATCATGGACCCCAAAAAGATCAGGTAAAGTAATTTGATTATCTATTATAGGCGTTTATAATTTGCGTTCATAATTAATTCAAAATTATACCTTCAATGCGTTAAAAATGTCCAAAATAGCTTGATCAGTTTGACAGATTTCAATGTCAAACAGCCATTGTTGAGTGAAATGTGACTTTTGCCTGGTGCTACCACTTTTTCATTTTATTTTAAATTAGTGAGACTCATTTTTATCTCATGATTTGTGGAACTTTATTTGTTAGAGAAATAGATAATAGGTCGAGTTGAAAAAAAAAATTGTAGAATTTTAACAATGATAACTGACTACATCGCATATAGAGTTTGACGTTGTCAGTTTGACACAAGGTTTGCAAAATTCACAGCAGGCCCAGTTTCAATTTTTGCCTCAAATACAACCGGTTGTGTGGATGCCTAGCGTTATTGTGCTGTTCTAAAATTTAACGTGTGTTTTTGTGCTCCGGTGCGGACAGAGAGTTCCATCATGAGCGCTTTATTGAAAGTGACTGCCTCCCGTAGCCCTGCATCATTGGTTAGTACTCCGACAGAGCATTAAAAAACATTAGTTATGTAACGTGGTACAAATTTTGGAATGTTTTCCCCAGAACTTGATTGGATACAGAGAAAAATGAATAGAAACCAGTTTTCTCAACTCCTTTAGATGTTAATAAATATTATTATTTTATTTTGGGTTATAAAATCTTTCGTTAATGATTTTTTTATGTGTGAATTATAAAGCGAAATTTAACTATTAAATTGTTGCATAACATTAAACGTTCCTTTAAATTTCAGGCTACATATCTGTATAGGAACCTTCACTTATCGGTGGGTGGCGCTAGGGCTGCTAAAGATGAATCTGTAAACACAAATACATCAAAAGCATATAGTGTTATTGATCATCAACATGATGCTTTGGTGATTGGTGCGGGAGGTGCAGGTTTGCGGGCAGCTTTCGGTCTTGTGCAGGAAGGATTTAAGACGGCTGTTGTGACAAAACTATTTCCAACTAGATCACACACTGTTGCTGCACAGGGTGGAATCAATGCTGCTTTAGGTACTTTAATCTTCCTGTTGCCTTTTGCTTACACATTAAATGCCTATGACCAAGTTCTAGAATATTCTGATGCTTTTTTACAATAAGTTATATTATTTTAGGTAACATGGAAGAAGATAGTTGGCTATGGCACATGTATGACACAGTCAAAGGTTCCGATTGGCTTGGTGATCAGGTATGTGTGATTTAGGTTAACTATATCAGTTATTATTTTAATCTACTGAATGTCTGTTTAGATATAAACTAAATACAATGATATAATTACAGCAAAAAGGTATAAGTATGTTTAGTCTTTTTGGGAATGGGATTTTTTCATTGTGAATAACAATCAACTCCTTTATAAACAATTCTTATGCTAGGCATTTGATAATATAATTTTAATTTGAACAATGGTTAAAATAAAAATTAATCTAAAAGGATGCAAAAAAATATCAGATGGAATTAAATGTTGGTGTATTACCAGTATTAGAACAATTAATAATTGTTCATGATGAACAATTCTAGCTCAATTACAAATGGTTAATAAATTTGAAAATATTTCTTAGGATGCAATTCACTACATGACAAGAGAAGCTCCCCATGCTGTCATTGAATTAGACAACTATGGAATGCCTTTCTCTCGCACACCTGAAGGTAAAATCTACCAAAGAGCCTTTGGAGGGCAATCGCTTAAATTTGGCAAAGGCGGCCAGGCTCATAGGTGCTGTGCTGTGGCTGACAGGTATGTGGAGACATTGTCTATGGTAAAAAATACCTTGTTTCATAATTTCCTTATACATTAAAGAAACATTTGAATAAAATTGTGGTGTAATTGAACCTTGACTAAACTTTGCATATAGTTACAATTTGTTTTATTTTGTTGCAGCAATATTTTAATTATTGTATTACATTAGTTCAGCTAAAGTCAATAAATATGATGGAAAATTTTCAAAGTTTCATATTGTTAAATAGTTTTTTTAATTGTCAATAATAATTAAATATATTTTAGAACTGGACATTCCTTGCTGCATACATTATATGGTCAGTCTCTAAGATATGACTGTGAGTACTTCATAGAATATTTTGCCCTTGACCTGCTGATGGAGGATGGTGTCTGCAAAGGATGCATTGCTCTCAATCTTGAAGATGGAACACTACATAGGTCAGTTACTTTTTACATTTTGAAAACATTACATTTTTCATATCAAAGCATTTATAAATATGCCATACAATTAAATGATTTTTGTTTTCTATTGAGCTTTGTCATAGTCATTGAATGGAAGCAACTGTGTAAACAGTCTAGAAAAAATTACTCCATATAATGCGTATTGACAGTACATGTGAACAATTAGTTAAAATTGAACCACCAAGCATGTGTGAAATATCATCATCATCATCACTAGCTCACTATATGTTCCTACCGAGGGGCTCGGAGCCTACCCTAAAGTTAGTATGACTAGGCCATAAGTCAACCACACTGGCCAAGTTTCAAATTTTCAACCTCATAGCCAATGCAGTGTACATACAAATAGAATTGAAAACAATATTGTTTAACTAGTTGTCGATCGCGATGCCGATCTCACAAATTAAAACAATTTTTTAGGAGATTATGTGTACTTCCATACTATGTTCTACATCTATGTAAAATTTTAGCGTAATCCGTTGAATTGGAGATACGAAGTAACATCCATCTAAACTATCGCATTTATAATCTATACAAATATTATAAGGAGGAAAGATTTGTATTTTTGTATGTATTGGAATAACTCAAAAACTACTGGACCATTAGAAAGCTATGTTTTCAGTAACCAACATAGGCTATATTTTTAATTTCACACGGATAAAGTCGCGAACAACAGTTAGTATTAAGGAAAACTACCTTAGGTTCCAAGCAAAGAACACGATCCTGGCGACGGGCGGCACGGGGCGGTCGTACTTCAGCTGCACGTCGGCGCACACGTGCACCGGCGACGGCACAGCAATGGCCGCGCGCGCCGGACTACAGAATGAGGACATGGAGTTTGTGCAGTTTCATCCCACTGGTAATACTACACTGTAAAGTCGGTTTTCGATCGTGTCTCTCTATTGCTTGTTCCGCGCTCTCACTCGCACACTCGGCTCAGAAACCTGATGAGTCATGGTTTATCGTGCAACCGGTGTTCATCAATTTATTTTACACACGAGCTGACGCCCGCAAACTTCGTTAGCGCAAATTTGGACCACCCTTTACACCATTTTAACAGCGCGGAATTAAACAAAATAAGTAGCATATAAAATGCCTATCCATGTCAGCTACCCTCCAATGAAAGTCCCGTCGAAATCGGCCCAGCCGTTTCGGAGATTACCCGGAACAAACGCGGCTTGTGGACAGACAGACAGAAAATTTTTTTTTAAATGCGATTTTCGTTATCAGCAACGCAAATACATCATCTTCCCGAAATCTGATATTCTTTTGATATTACAAATAGACACTCCAATTTTATTATAATTATAGATTTTTAATTAATTCAAACAAAGGCTTTAGTTACTGTAATGTTTTATCGTGTTTTTAAATGATTGATAAAATATAACAGTAACTTTTTTATGATTAGTAAACCGGGTTTACTAAACCCATTGATAAGTTATGAATGAACAATTATTTGATAATATTAATAATACAACTCATTATTAAAAAATAGGTGTAATATTTGTAATGTAAATTATAGCCATATTGTCCTTATAAACTAACAAGGGTATGTAAAATAGTGAAATGAATAATTTTGCCTACATTTTCAGCATAATTTATCATAAAAACGTTACGTTACGTTGTATTTAACACATTGTAGTAAAGACAATAATGAGATGATAAAGATTACAGTCATTATACATCATTCGTAATAGATCTTTAATTACCACTGATTACCACGCTGAATACGGTATTACGTGAGAATAGCATTTATATGACTAATAGCACAATTTTTCTTTTTTATACCTTAACGCTAATATTAAATAAATGTTTGTTATAAGATTGTATTATTAACAAATACTGTATTAATCTATACTAATATAAAGAGGAAAGCTTTGTATTTTTGTATGTATTGAAATATCTCAAAAACTACTGGGCCGATTACACAAAATCTTACGCTATTAAAGAGCTACGTTATCAGTGAATAACATAGGCCATCTAGTTTATTATTTTTTTAATTACACGCGGGCGAAATGGCGAGTAACAGCTAGTTATTAATAGAAAATTTCATAACAATTCCTAGCTATAGTAAAAAGTTTGTCGAATGTATGCCAAAAAGATAGTAAATGTTTCAGATTTGAATGGTGTAGTTTCGCAGTCTGTACGGGGAGTGTGAGGTAAAGGTGGATGTGTGTGCGCAGGTATCTACGGCGCAGGGTGCCTGATGACGGAGGGGTGTCGCGGCGAGGGCGGTTTCCTGGTGAACGCGAAGGGCGAGCGTTTCATGGAGCGTTACGCGCCCGTCGCTAAGGACCTCGCCAGTCGTGACGTCGTCTCACGCGCAATGACCGTCGAGATCATGGAGGGTAAGTACTACACACCATATTACAACTGTATAATTATAAAGAATTTTAACGGTGACAGAGCCTTTAAAAACATACTTTGCATACACAGCACAGGAATGGGAAAGCTGCCAGCGTCAGTGTTTCCATCCAGATATAGGTAGACATAGGTGCCTTCAAAAAAGGGTGAATGGGTACTTATTAAAGTAGCGCGTGCCATCTTTCGATCACATCACCACTTAATTTCAGGGATCTTGTAAACGCTAGTTTATACATCATGTACCGGCTCGCTATATACCATGATTATATTGTTATTATATTGTAGTACATTATTTATATTGTTATTATTATGTTATACCATGACCATACAGAACACAGCCGTGAAATGGAAGTCATTTCTTGTACAGTTTGATGACTGTGTGTGCCTGAAACCTAATTTTAGTCCTCCCCTTCTCACTCTTAACTTACAAGGATTTGGTAGAGGGGACGCATATGTAAAAGAAATATCCTCTATTTGTACTTCCGCTTGTCTATTGATTAAAACTAGGCCAAAAATTTGCAAATGAAACTGTCTAAAGACAGCGGTAATTTCTCTATTTTGGCGTATTCCGTTGGTTGCTTGGTATAAAGTACGGGTATGTATTTCAGGTCGCGGGTGTGGTCCAGACAAAGACCACGTGCACCTGCAGCTGCACCACCTGCCCGCGGAGCAGCTGCGCCAGCGCCTGCCCGGCATCTCGGAGACTGCTATGATTTTCGCGGGAGTAGACGTCACCAAGGAGCCCATACCGGTGCTGCCCACCGTGCACTACAACATGGGGGGCACGCCCACCAACTTTAGAGGAGAGGTAATAAAAAAAAACGATTGCCTTACTTATATTTTAACATTGATAGTCTAGTTACTCTTATTACCTTGATAGGTTAACGTAAATCACAATTTTGCTATCACATTGTTGTATGATAGTTAAATTAACTTAATAAATACTAGTTTAATTCGACAGAGTTTTTTTGTAGCAAAAAATATTATATGTTACCAACACATTAAAATCAAATTCTCGCGTATTTTAGTGTAACTAGTTCAGTAGACTTTTTAAATTATTTGTTCGTCACACTGGACACTATTGATATAAGGGTAAAAAAGAAAAATGTGGATGTAGATTTTGGTTGTCTACTGAGTTCATATTTGATATGTCGTAATAAATAGTATTGTTTAAAGTTTTTTCTTGCTTTGTGTTTCATACATAAGTTTACTTTGGATTTTTACTCTTACTCATCAATATTTTTAAAATAGATGTATGAAACGATTTCTTTTATTTTTTTTGCTTTTTATCCATTCTATCTTTTAGTTTGGAAGAATTGTTTCTAACACAGATGAATACTGTATTTAGGTGATAACCCACCACAACGGTGTGGACCGCGTGGTGGGCGGTCTGCTGGCGGCGGGCGAGGCGTCGTGCGCGTCGGTGCACGGCGCCAACCGGCTCGGCGCCAACTCGCTGCTCGACATCGTGGTGTTCGGCCGCGCCTGCGCACTCACCGTCGCCAGCACCAGCCGACCTGGAGACGCACAGGCACCACTCAAAGATGTAATATTATAACCTTATTTTACTACCTTATGACAAAATAATCAAAAAAAGTAGTCTATATGCTCTTCCACACTCTATATCTGTACCAAATTTAACAAGATTCCTTCTGCCGTTTATACCTTCTAAAAACATTTATTCAACTAAATTTTCGCATTTATAACATCAGTAAGATAATATAAGGTGATAAACGAGCAAGCATAATTCGCCAAAATAAGGAAGCGACCACATTTGCAAATTCCCCCTACCTATGCGTCCCTTCCTCTGACAAATTTTATATTTCTTTCATTATCATATGTATGTTAAGTATGTTGCAATAAAAATGTTGGCAGTGAATATAGCTAAAGACAAATGTACCAAGTTTTTATCTGATGTCTCTTATTATCTTATAATTATATTTTTAATGTCGTACAATAAAAAAAAAACTTATTTATATACTTTTCCCAGTCGACGGGCGAGGCGAGCATTGCCAACTTGGACAAGATCAGATACGCGAACGGCAGCATCTCCACAGCAGACCTGCGCCTGCGCATGCAGCGCTGCATGCAGACCAACGCCGCCGTCTTCCGACAGAAGAGCACGCTGGAGGAAGGTAACAACGTTAAAGAAATTACAAATTATTTAGAAAGTACTTTTCATTATAAGGTGCTAAAGAGGCAAGCGGACACCTGAATACGCCAAAAAGGCTAATAAACCAATGCCCGTACCAATACCCTTAATTGAGGAAGAGACGCACATAAAGATATTTTCCCTTGTTATGCGTCTGCACCTTTTATCGACTTACCTTTCTCATTCGTTCTTTACTAGAAAATGGCGGGACGGGAAAGACACTAACGTAGGTTTTCGTCACGCCACTCATTAGGCGAAACGCAGAATTGCTTCCACTTCGGGTTTATATAAATGTTTAAAAAAATGTCATAAAACAGTTAGCAATAATGATGTAATATTGAATGATTCCAGGTCAACGTCAGATCCATGAGATCTACAAGCAGATGTGTGAGTTGCGCGTGTCTGACCGCTCGCTGATCTGGAACTCCGACCTGGTGGAGACGCTGGAGCTGCAGAACCTGCTGCTGAACGCGGTGCAGATAGTGGAGGGCGCGCTGGCCCGCGAGGAGTCGCGTGGAGCGCACGCTAGAGAGGACTTTAAGACACGTCGCGATGAGTATGACTACTCTAAACCACTCGATGGACAGGTATACACACTTTAAACTAGTTTTTCTGGTATGAACTAGATGTTTCCGTGCGGATTTATCTGTATATAATGAAGAAATAATTTGTTGCTTATATATGTAAAACTTTCATAATTGAAATGACAACGGAGGTTAAAAAATTTCGTAATTGTGGCTTGCTTCTTTGTTGCTATTCGTTGTCCCTTTCTAGCATGATATATAGATCAATCTAGAAGAACACATAGTTATTAAGTTTTTTTTTTTTTAATTTCACTCCGACGAAATCTTTTCTAACCCCTATTATCTTAAAAAGATGTTATTCGTATAAATAATAAAATACTTTCACCAGAGCAAGCTGTCGTTCGAGCAGCACTGGAGGAAGCACACTCTGGCGGAGACGGACCCTGCCAGCGGCGCCACCGCGCTGTCTTACCGGCCTGTCATCGACAACACGCTGGACCCGCGCGAGTGTGGCACCGTACCGCCCGTCATACGCACATACTAGAACATACATACATTATTAGGTAACATATGTTTATAAAAAGATTCAAATATATAGAGGAGGCATAGTTCACATATCACTTGAAACATTTTTCACATAATCAGCACTAACGCTATCCATCAATATATCCTCAGAACCACATGTCAATATAATTAATTGTATTTAAGTGAATTTCCACTAGATGTCACTAAATCTATTTTAGTTTGAAACACTGTTTAGTTTGTTTTATAAAAAAAAAATAGCTTATGATTTTCTAAAATGTCAATACAAGGACACGAGGTGGCGTACTAAACTTGACAACTGAGATGTTACCTGTCAGAGAAGTTACCGATGAAAAAATGTTCACTATGCCTAGTCTATATATTTCTTAAATGACAAAATACCACATTGTATAACCTATCCACTTATAGAGGTCAGTGGATCGTGATAAACACATGTTCACAATAGTTCAAATATGAAATAGGGAACAATTAAAATTTTAAAATTTGTTTCAGGTAATCTCCGAACGGGTGCTGACTGAGCTAAGCAGTATTTAACAACACGAAGGCAAAGAGTTTGTGTTCATCTCAGATATTAATTATTTATATCATAATTTATTTTAGATAAGATCGCTTAGCGTTATAAATTCATCATATAAAACAGAATAACACCCCAACACTTACAAAAATAAAAAATGTTACCTCAAAAAAATTACTCAATAGTTTTTAAATGTTTGACAGCATTTATTTTCATAGTCAGCACCAAACCAGTACTTAAATAGGGATTTTTTAATTAATAAACACTAAAAGTCATACAAAATACAGATTCTTGCTGCTCAAGAACTTACCTACCTCAGTACAGTCACAATTTATACAATACCAAGTCTCCGATCGAACGCAGCTCACAATGACGATAAAAAGCATCTAAATGTACCGCAAATCAATACTTTGTTAGCAGTTTTTACTTTATGAAATTATGTAATTAATTATGTACAATCGATTATGTAGAATATAAGGATAATGATGTAAAACAACTGTGAATAAATGAACTGATGTTAATGTTGCTATTGTTTTATTTGTGTACATAACCGTGGGTTTACATTGTAGCAATACGACTCATAAATATTTTCACATCTCTTTCATACCCTTCACAAAAACAGAGATGAAGAATTTTGTTTATTGTTTAACATAATTTTCTATATGTCAAAGCTTCGTGGATTAGGACTTCAATAAAAGGTTACTCGTCTAATCCGTGAAATAGAAATAGGCTAACACGAAAATTTGTAAAGAAGTATTCGTAAATTTGCGACAAAATATAATTTACTTCAGATAAGGCAGGCAGGAGCGATGTAGAAATAAAATACAAATGTCGGTGACGTACCAACACATTCTCGCAAATTTTTCGTGTTAGCATATCATTGTCTATTAATTGGTGTTAAAACAGAACTGATTTGAAATCACGTGCGCTATTGAAAAAACAGTTTATGTCACGTGGATTGGGCACGAGATTATTTTGATGATAAACAAAACCATTTAAAAACATTATAATCTGCCGACTAAAAATATGTTTTGTTACTAACGAGGTAGTGCGTTGACGTCAAACGTAGTATAAATAAAATGCAATCGATATAATTTTAACATGACGCTAACTTATCGACCCACTTGATGATGTCATCAAATACGCAATCTCGATGCAACAAAAACAACAATGAAAATCATTACGATTTGGATGGACAGAAAATAATCTTTTAACTGCTAATTTATTTTTATGAATGAATGGATATTTGCTACGTATCTTCAGAATATCTCGCTAAAAGGCAAAAACGTAGAACATAGGCGGATAGGACAGCTTGATATTTAGAAACCGCTCTGACTGGATACTACTGACGAGATATTAAATTGCCAGAGTATATCATGCGTACATACGTTTTAAGACATTCAAAAGCCAAATTATGTTTAGTACAGTAATTATAGCGAATATCTTAAATACTTTGGCTCATGGCCGTCGTCACTTCTGCCAAAAATCAAACCAAAAACGTTTATTTAATTCCAAAGACGCATATGAGAGTGTATGACAATATTTAGAAGTATTTGCTAGTGTGTACGTGTATAATTATTGATCGAAGAAGCTAGAAAACACTAATAACTCAACTACTCCTAAATTGTATGATTGTAATCCGCATTTTTATCGTAGGTGTACTTCCGTCTGTGTAAAGAGAATCAGAACATCTTGTTCTTTAAGAAAAACGAGTAAATCTTGCAGAAAAAATATTGAGACCAATCTAAAGTGATTACGAAATGTAGCTAGATACTTTATAGTATGACCTGATATGTTTTCGAACGGCGCTTCTTTTACTAGTTAGTTATAGGAAGAAGTACCGTTGACTTCACCACTACAAGCTAGCGCGCAATGTCGCGCTTTAAGCGACATCTGGATCGTGAGATGTAATAGTCATATCACTTCTAGCGTTCTGATGCCGTAATACACTGAAATAAATAAAATATATTCTTTACATATACCTATTTATTGAATTTAATATGAATATGACGTTTGCTAACTTTGAAGCACATTTCTAATTTTATAACAAGGCTTTAAAAATAATTGATCGATTAATTTTTAAATTACAAACAAACTAACGAATAAATGATAAAAGAAATGACGTGTAAAGGCTTTTACTGTTACCTGTTCTGTTACCTACAGATGAACTTTCCCGGATCAATAAAGTTCATTGACCGTTAACCCGTTAACAGTATTCGTTGCATACACGTCTCTCGGGCCGCGTCTTACTTACTCGTATGTATGTAACTATATTACTTTAAATATACCTATACTTACAACTTAATCATAAAATAGGTAATATATTATTTTAATCAAGCAAAACTATACAATAAAATTCAACATCGATGAAAGGACATAACTTTTCCTATTTCAAAATCTTAATACAAAATTTAACACAAAGTATTATGTATACTAAAGTTCATTATGCCATGACTTTTACAGAAACCATGACTTGACTTTATGTTTGCTAGTTACTCTAGACTACATAGTCTAAAGTCATTTGGATGCATAGACCACAATACCTATTGATATTTACGTTTTACTAATATCTTGCAATGCTAATGAACTCGGTGAAAAGTCGAAGAAGTATAATATAATTTTTATTACATCTTATCACTTCTAAGCCTAGCAACACTAGTTTGACTTCACGACACAAATCTTGTTGCTAAGCTAATTTTATTAAGAAATCTCGCTCTTATTAAAAGAAAACTTAATAAGCAACAAAATAATTACATTAAAAATATCCCAATGGACCCAAAGGTCGGAATGTGATAACGAAAGGTGGTCTTTGTTGGTTTGCAAAATCTTTAGGTTATGGAATTTTTTTCAAGTTGCCAACTAACCTAATCCATAGGTTAACTACAAAACTAGAAAAATAATACTATAAAGAAACCTTTTACCCTTTAGACATGATCATATATTCTGTCATAAAAATTTATTATGTAAATAACATTAGGAACCTAATTTGTAGGTTAATTAAACAACTAATAATTAATTTCCACTGATTGACGCATCTTTAATTAAGCAGATGCACCGTTTTAAATCGAATATTATATCATTGATTGAGTAATATTGTTTTTTACTTTTCTTATTTGTTTTTATTATCATTAATATGTATACAGCCAAATTAGATTAGTGCTTACGGGTCAAGATGTACGTCTGTATCAACATGAAATAACTTAAGAAACTCCGACCCGAGCAACGCAGTCGCGTGTTACTTTCTATTTATGGTTTAAGACCAAACCGACTTCTACTTCTGTCTCCTATGAGGTCGTCGTATTGCATCGGTCGAGCAAATCTATTCGTGCAACCGATGTTACTGCGGGCTGTACTACTATACAAATATACTTTTGGGCTCTCTTAACAGATTGGACCCTTTTCGTCGTATTGGTCGAATGTAAACTCGAAACGCTGCACACGCTTCGCTATACATATGTCCAAGATAAGCTGACACCTACTTAACATGGTCGCTCAAATAATCACGAGGTCAACTTTCGTTCGGATGAAATCACCAAAAGTGTTGTATTCAATTGCCATAACTTTAATGTTTATTGGATTAATCAAGGTAAAACAAACAACAAAAAGTGAAGCGCGCATAAACTCATACATATTGTACATAGCAAATAGTCGCACTAGCCTTAATATCTGTAAGTTAATACACAATGATGCATACATACAATAAAACTGCACCAATATGTCCGTAAAGAAATCGAAGTCTCTAAACCTTATCGGCACTTAAAATACAAAACAATATCATATTGTATTGTTTTTGTAACATCAATATATTTTAGATTCCAATAACTAGTTGTTTATTTCCATTAACAATTCGACTAGTCGAACGATGTCGAAATAACGATGCTATAAATCAAACAAATAGTAGGTAATCTACTCTAACTAACTATAGTTTTATAACAGCGACAATCTATCAGATTACATTAACAAGAAAGAGACTGCAAGCTATAAAACGCGTAAAATATATTCGTCTACCCACATATTTATTATTGGTACAGAGTACCTAGTAAAATCGACGCTTTATCTTTAAATGACCCATTACACTGGCAGCGGCTGATAACATCCCCTGGGGTCAGTATTTCGCAGCCGCCGCGCCGCGCCGCGACCAGTCTTATATCTGACGCGTCTCTCTCTAGCCGCGTTATTGTGCTCCCCGGGCCCACTCCTCTCTCCTGCATTCTCTACACAGTGGTTTCATGGTGCTAACTGGTGTTCACCATTCGTACGGCATCGACAACTCTCGCTTTGTCTCCAAAAGCGATAGTAAAGAGTTCAATTTGACGCTCGAAAATATTGATCTCAAACTGTGTGAAGGTAACAAAGTGCGACATCTTATACAGATAATTGTAGTTCGTGTACAAGCTTTGATATGTTGTGGTGTTAAAAGGAATAATGCAGAGTTATTGATACTATCTATTTCTATTGTTACATGGAAAATTTATGTTCTTTACGTTCCCATTATTTTAAATATTGCTTTTTTACCTAATTTAAACGTAGGAACACACACACGACATGATTACTACTACAACCCTAACATTACAATGTTTATCCTTAAATCCTTTTTTAATTAATTTGCCTTCAATGTTTTTAAAATTGTCACACAAAAAACTTACTGTTTGTTAGTAATTGACGGGATAAAAACTGTTCCGCCTTGTTTTCCAGCGTGCGAAAACAACATGGCGTCAATTCCTCCATCAGCGTTCTCCGCCAAGCGCATCCGCGAGACCGAGCGGAACATGAAGATCTCCAACATCGACAAGCGTGGCCCGTCTTCTAAAGTCTTCAACACCAATTGTAATAATGTTACCTTTCTATTCAGCATTTTCTCTTCCTGAAATGTTGGCAATACACTAAATAGTATGTTAAAAAGTTTTCAATATTGTAAAGTATTAGATAAGTACTAGCCATTTTCCACCATCTCGGATTCGAATCGACCAAAAAATGCTAACGGGGAAAAAAACATATTTTGATTGAAAAGGTTTTACTACTTTTGTTTAGTTTTATTAAAATATGAAATCCAAGTCAAAAACATTTAGTATGATAATAAGATATTTTTATTTCAGTGATGGAACTTACTCCGTTGAAATATAACAGCAAGCTAATGAACAGCATCTGGGGCTCGTACAACCGTTACTCGCCGCACAATGTTAAGAAGGTCAACGATGCTTTTACCTTCAATGTGGAATTGCAGCAGTAAGTATCAAAGATTTTTATCATCAACGACCTACTCTTGTGTCTAAGGATCGGTACAGTATGTTGGTACTTCTCTTATACATCTCATATCCTCTATCACATAATCTTCTATCCTTACTGCGTATATTGAAAGGCCAGTACGCACAGTAACTTTACTTTGTTTTACGTTCTGAAACCATACAGTGCTAGAACACTATGAGTACGGACTAGTCTTGTATACTTTCAATATACGCATCCATACATTCTTCAGTCTTCCCTACATAAATTATACATGAATTTATGGATTCTTTTTATTTAATTACAGATCCGCTGCCAATTCCTCTAAGAATGAACCTATGATAATTTTACCAGCACCCAAACTCGACAATTTTTGGGCTTCTATTAATATTTCACAATCACAAATATAACAAAATCTAAAAATCTCATTAATGTAAGATAACTGATTACTGGATCAATAAAACTTTTTAATATGATAGACGCGTTCTTTTTATTTGTCCAACTAATTATTTTCTTGATTGTCTTAAATGGCAAAGTATAAATAAAAATCTAC
>LD688935.1:1778192-1801495 GCA_003118335.3 Papilio memnon
TGGCCCTACCGTACAAGCAATGCATTGAAAGAAAAAGATCTTAGTATAGAGTAGGGCATTCGAACCAACATACCAATAATAAACGTACTTACACTCTTTATAACTTTAAAAAAATACGTCATTACATAATGTTTGCAGCAAACAATACATTAAGTTTTTGCTATTTTTAAATGGCAGGCGTTACGAATTTTTAAGATTTAATTTAAAGTATTATAATTTCATTTGGTTGACGAAGAACATTTTCTTGTGTACATTATTGTAATTACAAAACATACAGACTACAAAATATATTGTTATAAAAGTTCTTAATATGCTGGAAGAATTTTCATCAGTACACTTCCACTTCACAGATCAAGCTCATTAGGTAATGAGTAATGTTGCTTGTGGTCAAATTAAAGTCCACTATTTTTCCCAAGTGTAGAAAAACATCATTTTTCACACTAGACACACATAGTTTAAACATCTTAGTTCCACTTAATTATTAGTAAGGAATAAATAAATGAGAATTACACATATTAAATTTTTTTTTATTAACAATCAATAATTTATAAAAGGAAATTAAACATTTTACTAAACAAAAAAAACACTATTTTACTACATTTTAAGTCTATATATTCTATTCAATTTTTATAGAAAAGCTAGCTCCACAAGAACAACCAATATCTGCATTAGGGTTTTGGACAACTCTAAATGCAGATCGTATTAGTTCTGTTTGATAATCAATAGTGGAGCCGGTTATATACTCTAAAGATGTCTCATCTACAACTACCTGTACTCCATCCCTCTTAAATATTCTGAAACAAACAATATAGCAGGTTTTATTAATTTTATATTATGTATTATTTTATTTTATTATGTATTTTGTATGAATTCATCCCACATATTTTTTATAATAATGTTTTTGGATAATTAACTTCTTTTTCAATGAATGGCTCTTGACTAAACTAAACAGGACTTAACTAAATTTTGTGCGGCAAATATGTTTTGGCAGTACAAAAGTAAAATATTATGCTTTCAATTGAAAGCCTACATTAAGTAAACAAAGGCATATGAAATTCAACACATAGCGGTAATTCTAATACATATTTGACTTTTCAAGTTACATATTTTGTGAAAATTATGAGATAAAGTGAAAATTACCTTATAAAATAGGGTAATTAATACTTTGTTTTGATTGACATCTGTTTTAAGTGGTAATGAGAAGTGTGCATAAAAGAGATAGTGGATGTACATGAAAGTAATTGGACTAACAAACAGAAAAATCACTTTATCTTCATCAACTACAGATTAATTAATTTTTTTACTAAGCTTCTTAACTAATATTTTGTTTTTGTAATCACATTTTGGCTGAACATTCCATGTCTTTTGACTACTTATGTGTAGATAGTTCATTTAAAATTAAACAATAAGTGTATGATTATACTCGTACTTGTTAAATTTGAAATAATATGAAGCCAATGTTGCTCAAAAATTCCTATAATTATTATATGCTACTTAAGTCGTAATTTAAAAAAGACAAGATGTATTTCAGTGTTCATTACCTGTCGTCTTCACCAACTTTATCATCTAAATGAAACTTATATTGAAAACCCGAGCATCCACCGCTCTCCACGCACAATCTTAAGAAAGATTTATCACCTTCACACAGTTGCTTTAATTTCTGTACACAACTATCACTAAGTTTTATTGCGTCATGTGCAATATTTGCCGAAGCAAAAGATTTTTGAATTCTTATGTAACTATTGCAACTTTTCCTAAATAATGTAAAAGACTTATGGAACATTTCAACTTTTTTTAAATTCCTGCCAGATAATCAGACATGCACAATATAATAATACAGTTAAGCGTGAAAACTTTAAGTCTCATTATATGTTTAGATTAGCCCTTTATCTATCTATCAAAACCAATCAAATTAACCATTTAACACGAACACGATCACGAAACGAAATAAAATATAAATTGTTAATTGTCATGTCAAATGTTACTGTCACTGTCACCAGTGACATCCCATTCACTGACTTTTATAAATGGACAGGCTAAATGGGAACAAAATAAATAAAAATCATTGAGCTTCTTAAAATGAAACCCAAACTATTAAAAACTGCAATTATTTTAATTGCACAACTGTTTCTGCCTATTTCATTTTCACCTTTTTGACGCTGACGTTTGTGGTTTGTATTGGTTGTGAGGATTCAAACTATAGCTTTTCTAAAAAAGGATGATTAGTTTGACAATTTAGTAGGGATGGTTGTGTAAAATCAGGAATTAATCTTTTCGTTTTTCGATTTTACTCTCATAGAAGTTGGAATCGATGGATTCATAGTTATAACTTATGGTTTAAAATAAAAAAAAACATCGATTTCTCAAATCAATAATGACATACAGAACCAATACAAAGAATGAGAGTTAATAAATATTTAGTAATGATACAGTCGTACATAATCGAATTCGCTATTATTATTGTCATATATACTATATTCATTACTAGAAATGTCCCTTAAGTTAGTTAATAACTAAATAATAATTTAGATTAAGTTCGATCAATTTTATTTAAACCGAGTATCGATAGTTCATAGTTGTTGGCCACGCGAGTTTGTGGGTCACTACGATCCCCGACTATTAAGTACGGAATTTCCGTTCTTACAAATATAATTCAATACTTTATACGCGTCATTTATCAAACTAATCAATCTTATTTAGACAAATTATAATAAGATTTAACTAGCCAGAACTGAAACGGTCGCGTTTAAGTCGGAACGATGCAAAAGTGGTCATTTCTAAGCAATGACCTATCGGTATAAAGATCAATAAGTTTTTTGGCATAATAAAAGTGATGCGCTGTTTTCATTTGTGCAGTACAGTCGGTCAGAAGCATTTAAGAAGTGGACTGGCATTCAACTGGTACAGTGTGACCGCTAACTGGCACCAGTACCAACTGTACTGGCCAAGTGTGAACCGAGCATTACTATCATTATGCCGAAAAACTTACTATCTCTATAACTGAATAGGTCATCGCTTAGGTTTCACAACTTTTGCTTTGTTCCGACTTAAACACGACCGTTTAAGTTTCCGAGAGTTAAATCTTATTAGTTTGTATCATCACCACTGCTAACAACCGCAACAATATGCGCCAAAATGGTGAAAATAACATAGGTACAACAACGTTGGTGCAATAGTTTATCAAAGAATTTGTGGTTCAATTTTTATTTTTTTATTTTCTTCCCGTGTGAGTGAATTTAAAAAAATGATTGAATGGTACAAAAGCCCAATTATTAGGGTTGTTGTTGGAAATAAATGACTACTGTAAAAACAATGTTTTGTACGCAAACACCATAAGTGAAAAAATCTTGAAACTATAGAAAATCGCAAAGTATACTTTGGGTTTAAACGACAGCTATTGAGGTCCTGGACATCGATAAAGATTTTGATCCCACTATTACAAATAAAAATTTCATGATAATATAGGCCCCATATATAAGCCGACCGACACTGTGTCTGTAGTGTGCATGTGTTTCTAATTAACGTCATATATGTTTTAACTTCGTTTTATTGCTCAATCTTTTTTTTCGATAAAAGTGTTTTATATAACATTATAGTTTATTTGGTTTAAAATTTTAAAATCTTTGCTTTAAATCGCTGCTAATAGTACTATTGCCTCTATTAGAGCCTTAGTCAGTTGATTTTTTTTAAAACAAAGTTAAATATTATCATAAAATTAAAATTACTACAGGTTTCGACTGAAACTTATGATTTTGATCCATTAACCCATTTTACCATTCGTCATATATGTGTCTATACAAGTGCAATCGAAACCCACAATAATCTCACTTTGTAAAACAAGATTACCCATATTATGCGTAATAATTTATGAGTGGTCACACCATTTTTCCGAGTACTGTGTCAGAACAAGAACGAAACATGCTAGTGTGAAAGAGATGCAAGAGCTTTGGGGTAAGCTGGCCAGCGGTCCGATGTTGTTAAAGAATATAGTGTCTCCCTTTACAATTATTTTTATAATTTAAACAGTAAGAACAGATTTATGCAGTGTAAATTAGGGAGAAATCAATTGTTCTTTAATTTAAAACAAAGAAAAACCGGTAATTTCATGTTTCAGAAAATATAACACACTTAATACACATATGAGACAATATTAATTTTTAACCCCTTACCTATAATTTTTAATCACTAATTTTATCCTCATTTAAAAATGTTTATCGGTTAAAGTTTTGTTGAAATCTGTAATTTTGTGCTGGATACCCTACTCCACTTTGCGCGGCAGCGGTCAGAAGGCGGAGCTTATCGGCAAACTCGCGTCGAAGCTGGCCTCACTGTCAATTCGAGAGCTGCGAAGAGTACGCTCGCGTCTATTACGTAGTGTGTTTGTAGTGAAGTGTGTTTTGTGAAGAATTTTCGAATGTCGTGAAGTGAAACATAGTGTTGTTTTTCCTCAAAAAGTGCATATCGTGTGATTGGCGTTATGTTTATTGTATAATTTCATAGTGTTATCATAAATCAAAATGTGTATAGCACCGTGGTGTGCAAAATTGATTTTTGCCACGTAGTGACGCGAACGGGTAATGATTCCTAATGTGGAGTTCGGAGCAAGATGGTTAGAGAGACTCGGCACCTGTGGGTTGGAAATTTACCCGATAACATACGTGAAGATCGAATAAGAGAGCACTTTAAACGGTAAAATTTTCTTTTTTGTCTTATACTAATTCATTGTTATTGTATGCCTTACGTTATGATCAGTGTAAGTTTCTCGGGTAATAAATGGCTCATCATTTAAGGAATTGTTATATTCGATATCTACAAGTTTTTAAGCAGAATCTACATCTACGACAAAAATAGATGCACACACACCGGTATAAACACAAACCCTTAATGATTATTCCGCAGTTGTTACAATTCAATATAGTAAGTTATTGCATTTCTTAACACATAATATATAATGTTGACCTTAGTGGTCAAAATAAAAATGCTAGTACACAAAAATAATGTTTTGTAGCTTACTACGCAGAATATGGCCGTCTGCTGTTAACTGGTACGACGTTGCCGATCTAGGTACTAAAGATAAAACACGTTTTTTTGGTAGTGCACCTACCACGCTAATTAGTGATAAACGATTATGCGAATTCGATCACTTCTCAATCTCTAACCTTTTATTTATTATTACCTATTGTATTTATAATATATTAAAAGGTAATTAACGCGGGACTAACCGTTGGTTTTGGTTTTATATGTAAACAACGAAGAAGCATATAAAATGTTAACCAGTGTTTTATTTGTTTTTGTTTATGAAATAAACATTATCTTTTTTGTATAGTGATAATTAAAGTTTACTGATTCTAGTTTGTAAAGCAGACAAGGCAAGCAACATTTATAGATATTTCAAGGGCTTTTGCTAATAACAAAGCTTCCTTACTATTTTTACTTTTTGTACAATTATCCCAGGATGATTATCTTACTAATATGATAATTGCCAAAGTTTAGATGAATGGAGGAATGGTTAGATCAATGTTTGTCAAAGATAGCTTAAAAGATGAAATGATGAAATTTAGCACAGCTGTAGAACATGTAGGCCACTTACAAAGTTTATAATGTAAATCTGCATTGAGGGAGTCACAGGCAAATGTTTTATCACTAGTGTATACATAAATGGTAAGTTATAATTAAACTTAAGTTGAATAGCCTGTGGGATAATAATTGATGAAAAGATTTTCTTTATTTAATTCAACAACTTATTGGGGAAAAAAAATTAAATGTAAAATTCAAGACAAAACATTGCATTTCTACCATTTTTTATTCTGTACCATGTTACAAAGGGTATGTGATTTGTATCAGTAATATTGTGTTTGTGTAAGGCAATTGCAATAAAAAAAATTAAAGCCAACATTAGTGACACAAATGTTTTTTTTTTAATAAAAACTATTTAAAAGGAAACATCTAGATGATTTACTTAAAAGAAAATGTCAAAAGTCTAGCCATGGATACAAAGGAGTGGTCAGAAATTAGGTGGCAATATTCTAGCACATCTATCTTGCCTCTTCCATCTTCATAAATCTACAGATGCATGATCATTAATTTTGGTTTCTTGTAATACCATTTTACTTGAGCATATTCCCAATCTAGTGTGCCAAGTTCATGTAGGACAACCTTGGCCAACACTGCTACTCACTTTCACATAGACATCTAATGTGTCCAGTCTACTGGAGCATAGCTTTTATTTACTTAATCCAATCCTGTTTTTAGCAACACTTCCCTACAATGCTACTTTCATGTTTTTATTTGGTCACACTTAGCATACTAAGTGTGTAAATATTGAGAAGGCTATTCTTTAAGCTTTACGTCCTAAAGCAAAATTAGATGTCATTCCTAAATGCTAATCAAGAATCTCTGAATCCCTTTTTTTTGTAAATATTTGAATAAACAAATCTTCAGTAAATGTGATGGTTAAACTTTGGTGATAAGTAATGGTGATAGAATATTTTTTTCAATTTTATGTAGGCCCATTTCCTTTTTTAACCTATAAACAATGGAAGTAATTTTCATGCATATTTAATGTCAGATTCCCTAGTTCTCTAATGGTACATGAAACATGAAAATTAGCAAAAAGTTTTATAATAAACAGAGTCATGGATAGATGATGGCAGTGTTGATATTGGTCTTGAAAATAAACAGTTAAATGAAATTCAGAATAATTCTAGTACAGCGGCCTCAGTTAACAATAAAATACTTTTTGTACACTGAATTCATCCTTTGTACACTTTTAAATAGGTGTATTGTTTTTGTCTCTCTGTGATTATTTGTAAATTATTGTTTTTTTTTTGCATTTAAAAAGTTTAATCTATACTAACATTATAAAGAGGAAAGATTTGTATTTTTGTATGTATTGAAATAACTCAAAAACTACTGGGCCGTTTCCAAAATTCTTTCACCATAAAAAGCTACATTATCAGTGAGTAACATAGGCTATATTTTGTATTATTTTTTAATATCCCGCGGGCGAAGTCGCGAGCAACAACTAGTAATATACAATTGTTTTACTAACCTTAAAAATCAATATTTAAAATTATGATTCTAAAATCTAATCTATCATAAAAGAAAAAATAATATTTAAGTAATGATGAAATAGAGACAGGTCATGGGGTAATTTAAAAAATGAAGGGAACACATACAGATTCAGTACATTTTATGATTTGAGACAAAATAACTTTTTAAAATAAATGAGAGTATTTTAAATAAAACTTAAATATATTATCTTCATGAACATAACTTATAAGCCTGAGCAACTTTATCTATACTTCTATACTAATATAATAAAGCGTAAACACACATTTTTTTGTTGCCTAAGATGTCAGCAATCACAGCATATTTTTGAATAATTATTTTGTAATAAAAAGCCCTACACTTACGTCACGCTTTAGGCTATATATTTCCACTCCATTAATCTAACTTAGGGGGTAAATATTTTGGATAAAAACCCTAATGTGGGATAGAGATCATAAGTTTCTGCCAAAATCAAGGAAGCAAGATTGCCATGGTTTGTCATCATCATTTGCAATTGATAATTTGACAAATGTAAACAATAAAATAAAGTTTTTATAATTTCACGCGGATGAAGCCGCACGCGAACATCTAGTCAAATATAAAAATAATAGTCCATTAAAATGTAACTCTTAAAAATACATTCTGGCCTCTCCCTTAAACTACTATAACAGATGTAAAATACCTATTGTTTGTTTTGCCTTATATGAATTATAAAATATTTTTTTATAAATTCAAAAATTTACATAATCATTTGAATCACTATTTTTGTTATAAACCAGTAAAGTTCTATGGCATTGCTATCATTCATACAAAAATTAAAGCAGCAGTGGTCCACCCTATTTTAAGAAAATAACCATTTTAATATAATAACCACATAAATAGACACTAGAATATTTCTTCTATCATCATCAACTTGTGCTTGTCCCTGTGAAGAGTTGGCACAGTATGTGATGCTCTTCCATACCTTACTATCAGTCGTCATATCTGAATCCACTTCCTTCTTAAGAATATCCTTCTTCACACCCATCCATATTTTCTTTGGTCTTCCTCTACCTTTCCAGCTAGCTATCCACATTCAAACTAAACATTTTCTGGTTTATGTCCCCATCCTCTCATCGCATAACATATCCATACCACGCTTTTTGCTTCCTGACCACTGGTGTTATTTTCAAAACATCCTCTAATATACACATTCTTAACTTTAGACCTTCTTGTCACACCACAAATCCATATTAACATATGCAATATCCCTTTCATCTGCAACTTTGGAGGCCCAACATTCAAATCCATAAAATACTACAGGTCTTATGATCAGTCCCTTAAACTTAAGAAGCATTCTTGTATCACAAGTCACACCTTTCGTCATTTCATCCAACCTGCAATTTTCCGGCTTTTTACGTCTTGGTCAACGCCACCGTCGTAATAGACTAGAGAACCAAGGTATTTCAAATCGGAGCAGATAGGTAGACGCACACCGGACCGGACCGCCAAAATCGCAGAATAAATGGTCCGTTTTGCGCCTACTGATTTTAAGACCAGCTCCCTCCAATTTTACCCGCCATTCTTTTAACCTGTTCTGTACCTCGCATTCATCCTCCCCGACCAGCACGATGTCATCGACATAAAGCATACACCAGGGTGCCACCACCTGTGTGTTTAATGTCGAAGTATCCATTACCAGGAGGAAAACGTACGGGCTTAAAGCCCACCCCTGGTGTAACCGAGACACCGAACATGTCAGTATCACCAGCAGCGGACCGGACGTACGTACTGGCTCGCCAGTACATACCACGAAAAAGCGTATTTCCCAAGCACTCCTTTCACTTTCAAAGCCCACCACAAAACATTCCTCGGAACCCTATCTTACTCCTTTTCCAGGGCTACGAAAACCATGTGCAGGTTCTTATGCACACGCCTATATTTTTCGCATAATGGCAAAAAATAGCGTCCGTAGTTCCCGACCTGGCGTAAATCCGAATTGGTTTCGAGATATCTCACTCCTCTCTCTGATTCTTCCATCTACTACTCTTTCCCAAACTTTTATTCTGTGTGGCATGAGCTTTATTCCGCTATAGTTGTTACAATCCTGTACATCCCCTTATTCTTACCACACCACTCGTCTGGGATTTCCTCTTCCTGTAACAACTTATTGACACCCATCCATCCGACTTTAGCAGCTTCCATACATCCACTGGTATTGCATCCTGCCCAACAATCTTTACATTCTTCATACCTTGCACTGCTTTCTTTACTTCATCAACACTAATCTCGTTCACCATGCCAATATTAATCGGCTTTTTTTCCAATACTCCACTCCAAACATTCTCTTTGTTCGTCCGTTTTTCAAAATATCCCTTCCATCGCTTTTTAATATCATTATCCAATACCTTTCCTACATCGTCTTTTAAAACAAGAAAAATAATAATCTAGAACATAACTTCTACAACAATTTTTTCACTAATTTAAACAATTTAAACACGCTGTATTTACTTTAATTTCGTCGTCAGTCACCAGCTTGCAAACACTGCCCTGGTTGTCTCAGCCATTAACAGTATTCTTCAGCCGTTGTTGACATATCGGGAAACGTTCAGTTTAGCGATCAAAAGCGAAAAAGATGGAAGACAACGCAAAGTTGGATTCTAAAAAGCTGGGTGTGCTCTACATTGCCCTACTGGGGAAGCAGTATTTCCGGCCGGGCCACCGCGATACAAGGCGCAAATTCGGGGCTACTTGGAACACTGCTCGTACCTCCGGGCGTGAGGCACTCTAATACCAGTTTCTTCCATTCGACCGCATATAACCGAAAATGATTTAAATTGTGAACGACCGAGCTCTTATAGATTAGCTAGATCCTCTGGCCCTACGGGAGGGAGTTCCCTCTGCATGGCACTAATGGGGTTCGTTTGTTAGAGAAGAAGCTGGCAACCGAGCAAGCGCTTTACCTGATGTTACGTTACTACCATTACAATAATACCCGCAATAAATAAAATAATAACATGAAAACTATTAAACAGAAGTAAATAAAATATCGTAATAGAGCGACAGCCAATCGTTACTACAATTAGGATTTTGCAATGTCGCGCTCCAAAAGCAACACTAGCTCGCGAGCGGTGCGTCGCTGTCGGGTCGTCGAACTCGCCACGGACGACAATACGTTGTCCAGAGGATCTCTTACAGATTTATTTGGCCCATTGATTAGTTATGGTCAGAATTTCTAAAACCACTTTTAAGTATCCTATCTTTTCAATGTAATTTTGTTTCTAAAATATTCCTGTAATAATAACTATAATAATTAATAATCTTCTTCTGATCTTATACTTAAAAATAAATTCCCACCACAGCACATAAATAGACTGAACTTAAGCTGAGAACTTCGTATTCGATATTTTATTTGGAATTATACGACGTAGTAGGAGGTAGCCGTCAAGTACAAATATCTCGTTAATTTTAAGTACAAGTGCAATATTATATCAAAAAGATATATACAAATATCATTGAAATACAATATTGTATTGCATTAAACTAAAATGTGTAAATATCGTTCATCTTTGTAAATTATTCTTTGCAATCAAATTTATTGAATTGAAGTAACTGACGAGCCAGCTATCGAACGACACACCTTACGACTCTGTTCGCCTTGGGTAAATGTAGTGGCGCCTTGCGGCAGGCAGCCTGACGAGAAGTGCGGCAACGCCGCATGTTTTGTACGTGTGTCCGGGCGAGCCGTATGTAGCTACTCTATCAATACATAGCTGTTGTTGTTATGTAGATTTGTATTGAACGTTCATTCTGCGCCCTCGCCCACGGACGTTGATATGTCGGTTCTTTGTTAATATTAAGTTCTATGTTAATTTATAATAACCGAATCACTATCTCATTTACTCTCATTGTAAAAGAAAATAAAGTTGTGATAGATAATATAAAAACTTGTATGATACACAAATATATTATCTTATCTGGCCTAAATATTTTTTTTATCGACGAAATAATTGTGATAAGGTACAAACAATTCGTAGCGGCATCAACGTATTTTCGACGAGTTCTACAAAACCATTCCAATTCCAGTCACTAAGCTATGGTGGCTATAAATATAGCTATGTTATGCGTCATATCAAGAAGTTAGCGTTACATTTGTGAACAACAACTTGGTGTCCTGTTTTGTTTTAGTATAATACTCTTATTTACTTACTTTACTTTTAGTATAATTCGGCACGTCTTCTCATAGATATCATTCGCTTTGTCCAGAACCGTAATGTTTGCTACTTCTAATCTGTAAAATAATAATTTAAGTATACATTTATTCATTTTACATATCTATATAAATACAAACACAAGCCCCTCTCATCTACAAAGTATTTGCACGATCGACATTTATTCAAATCGATCGACAAAGGTCGACGTTAAATTATAGTTAGACACGATTTTGGTAATGTCACACAGTGAACTTTTGCCATAGGTACGAATAATAATGTGAATTTATTATTGTACGACAACATACGGCTTATTTAAAAACGTAAATTATTGACGGTTGAATTTATTTCATGTATGTCATCACCTCATACATGTCGCTACCGTGTTGCTGACAGTTTACCTCATTCAATAACATGTCAGTTACCTATGGTTTATGAAAATACGATACATATTTATGTTTCGGTCCTCGATCGAACCCCATAAATCAATTAATCAGCCAAAATTACATTTAGGTTGCCAAACACTGAAGATTAGATAAATATACTAATGATAAGACTTTTGACTCAACCAATAAAGGTAATGAACATTGCTGATTACGAAAAATGCAGCATGCAACACACTTTTGAATTAATAGTCTGAATACACGAATCTAACCAAAGTAAATTTTTTAAGTAAATCAGTAACATTTATTTTTGAATTGTTTTGTATTTCCATCTAAAAATAATTTTGACCACGAAAAAGTAAATAATGATATGTTAGAATAAGACTAACATTATCAAACTTTTTTTTTGTCATTATGGTATTAAACTATGATCAATCAAAGTGTCGTTATACAATTATGATTACAATAATCCTTTTTATTTTTAACTCTGAAAGCTTCCCATTCAATTCATTTCCAATTCCCATAGTATTGGTATTGGGTAAAACATTCACACATGGCGAGTTTTATTGGAGATTTAAAAATAATCATAAAAACGATTCTAGCTGTTTCCGAGGAGTTTGACAATAAACACACTGTTACAGACACAAGATTTTTGTAATGATTTTGTAGGTAGTTGAATTTTTCAATAATGTATTTATGTATTTCTTGGCTTGGGAAAAAATAATATAAATTTACGTTGTAATGTTATTATGCAACCTTTCTTTGGTAACAGTCAGGACAGCACTCCGTGCAGCATTGCCCGGCCTCACCCCCGCCGCGCTCTATCGACCTGCGCAGGCAACCCGGGCCGTCGCGGCGGGCTCGGCGACCGACCCGACCGGATTCAACCCCTATTCCCCCAACCCCAGTTCTTGGTTGTGCGCCGGTCCGTTTTATCCGATACGACTCTTGGGCGCCGCATTGCTCTCCCCTACCTACCTCTGTACAAAATAGATTGCACTGCACACAATTTACTTTTGCTGTTTTTATTTTCATGACGTTAATCTCGTTTGGAAAGGAAATACCGAAAATAACGCACTTAATAATTATATATAATAGAATGTAAAGAAGACTGCAATGCAATTTAATATTTAAATAAATGAAACGTAATCGTATTTTGTGGTTGAAAGTCAATCTACCCACGTCATGGGGCCCGCAGTCTACAATCGCCTGCCGGACCACGTCACAGCGGCTACCAGCCTCGCGTAATTTAAATATAAACTTAAGTCCTGGCTAATCCAGAAAGCCCTCTATAGTGTGGAGGATTTTTTTCTGCCACAATATATTGTTTTATGTATACAATTTCCATTCAGAATATCTGTATTTTTTTAAACATTGTGACCTGTAAAACTTAACCGAAATTATTTACACCAATTGTTTGATGTTTTTTAATAGTTGTAGTAAACGCCATGATATTAACTTTTATATGCATCGGTTGTGTCGCCCGGTGCAAAACCACGACCATAGACACCACCAGAAGACAGGCGCGAAGTGGAAGCAATTCCGCGTGTCGTCTGGTAAGTGTGCGTGCCGGAGGATGATTTGTGCCACAGTGATGTAACAGGGATGTCATCATAAGTGTATGTTAAGCACTAGCGTCCATATAAAAATATCTAGCGAGCCAGCTTTACTGATTCCCATCTATACATTAACACACTCGGATGCTGTTTTGTTATGTAAAAAAACAAAATACGGCTTTTATTTACGGATGCGATTGCAATATTTACAAAAATGCTTATTCTTATTTCATTCAATCTGTTGTGTTAATACTTCTATCAAAATGCCGAAACGATAATAAGCAATTTAGGTAGAATATCCTGTCGGGTACCGCGAATAGTCAAATATATATTTTGTCGTGAATTAGTCACAATTTTTATGCTCGCGAAATAAAACCCTGAGTTAGTAGATTGTATTGTTATAACATTATTAATGCGAATTTTGGATGTATAGATGCATACATAATCAAAAATAGATAACTTGGAAAGAGCTGAACGGACCTCGATTAAATTTGATAACGATTGTCTTAACACCTTCCCCCCTGTTTAACCTTTACAGGATACTTTTGAAGGAAGCCTAAAACCTTCTTTCTTAGCAGTAACAGAAATCTACTGATGCAAGATTCCAAATTTCTAAACTCAGTAGTTTGGGAGTTGATTTTAAGGTTACCTTTATTGTTTGTTTTCGCGATATAATCTGAACTATTAGTCCGATTTAAATACTATAAAAGTCAATTTTATTCTACATTAAATTTCCCTGACAATACATGCCTTTTTTGGATAAAGATTAATTTTGAAAGCAATAAAAGAACGCCGCATGCGGTTTTTTATTCATTTTTTAAACAAAAAAGTGGTTATTGTGAGAAAACCGTTAAAGACAGATATATGCCATCGCGGATTTTTCTGTAAAACTTTTTAAGATCTACAATTCTTTCATACATCATTTTTATATACCTCTAACGGTTTAGACAGCGTAAACCGAGAAAAGTCAAAATATAGTGATTTTTGAACGCTGGGGTCCAGAAATAAGCGTTTATTAATGGTTACTAAACATAAATAATAATCAAATACAGGATAGGTTACTCACACATAAAAAAAATCGGCCCAGTAGTTTTTGCGTGAATCAAATACATACAAATATTACGAGTCGTAAAAATTCTTGCTCGATACAAAAATAGGTTCTCTGCCTCCCATATTTATCCAGTCATAAACTTGCTCAGACCCTATCTGCCCTATCCCTTTCCGTTTTTTAGTATGTCTAGTCTCTGACAATATTTTGCTGTTCAATGTTGGTAATTGGTCAGGACAGGCATGGTTTACTGAGCTAGCGGCCAACCTTAAGTAGTTGAGAAGCATTAAAGAAGAAATTGGTTATAATTTAACACAAATTAAAAGTACGATATCAGAATGAAAAAATATTACGGTATGTAATTTTGCAGGCGGAATCATTAATTGTAAAATTTTCGGTACAAATATAGAAGTATACGAATAATTACCGTTCATCCGTCGATAGGTTTTAGAAACGCATAGGGGACAAACATTTATGATTATAGAGATAGAATATGTATTTCAAAATAAACTTCGAAGCCTTAATATTAAATGTGTAACATTTAATATTAAGAAATACAGAGAAAAGCTCATGTTTGGCTCATCGAAAATTATGAGTGTAATTGATATTGAATAAACCTTCTATAACGGTATAAGACAACCGCTTGTTGCAAACTCGGTACGATCAACGGTACTGTATAGTGATTCAGACAGACGAGTGTTTTAAATAAGCATCCTATGGAGAATTGCACTAACACTTTGAAAATTGTCATATGTGCCACATATCGACTGAAGCGATCCTCACATTAATACAGGTGATTCTTAATGGTCGAATCAAAAGTTTTCTTGAGGTAGGGGATTTCAAAAGCTCCTCAATAAATCTCATTTAAGCCCAAAAGTATGTTCCGCGATTCACTATAGTTGGTAAGTCGGGTAAAAAGAAAAAATTTAGAACAGCAGTTTACTGAAAAGTAAAAATGTAACGTTTGGATATTAACGTTATAATGTTGCAAGACCTACTTTTTTGTAGTAAATAGCTATAATTTTATGTCTTGGCGTAGAGTTTGAAGGTGCGATAATGTCTAGACTTTTAAAAGGTCAAATAGTAATGTTTAGTTATTTTATCTCCTGGACCCTGACTGAAAGTTGTTACTGGTGACATGGAACGTATAAAATTAATGTATAAGTGTTTCAATGAAATCTACAACTTCTTTATATTTTCAACAATTCTGGTGTTGAAGGCTTCTTTGTATAATAGTATCATTAAATTTATATATTTGGTTCTACCTTTGGATATAAATAAACAACAGATTAATATTGCGATAAATATTCAAGCGAATACATTTGAAATTGCTACAGGCGAGCATAATATATACAAAGCACTTATTCAGAAAGTAGTATGACGTCATCGTGCCGGTGTCTCCCCTCCCGCCCTTTTCCCCCCTATACCAGTGTTCGCTTCGGTTCGCGCTGTCGCCGTCGCTCCACTGCTAGCGGCTATACTGTATACACAGCGCACTCGTGTCGGTTTCACACGGAAACGGGGCACGGCCCGGCGCGGCGGAGCGGGGCGGGCGCGGCCATGTTGTAAGAGTAAGCTTGGCAACGTCGCACTAGACATCGACCGATTTAATCATTCTTTGGTGTCGCTGCTAAGTTTCTCGTTATCTGTCCACGTAATATTTTAACATCGATCGACTTCGCTTGAATTGTTAATAGATAAGTTCTTGGTTTATATGATGGATGGCGCTGAATATAAGATGAAGGTCAAATATAAATGGTCATGATTAAAGTCTTAATTTCGTTATAGTTTTAAGAACATGGTTTAAACATTAAATCAATCCTTTAGTCATGCATAGTGTGTTCAGAGCGAGGACATTTTATGTGCACGTATATAAGTAAAGATAGTTTCTTAAACGACATTCAATATTTTGCTGCTTGCTTCATACTAATTTTATAAATGCTAGTTTTAAGGATATATTGATTTTTGTTACTACGTATCATCAAAACGGCTCAACGGATTCAATGAAATTTGGTAAATATGTAGAACATAATCCGGAAGAACAAATAAGCTACTTATTTTTTAACTTTCCTCGCGAACGGAGTCTGGAGTAATAGATAGCTGTAAAATTGTGTATTGATATTTGTACTTTAAAATGCTATTATTGTTGAGCAATTTGATGAAACGTTAATTTTATTTTTAATATGAAATCATTATGAAAGTGGCTTAAGTTGAAACATTTATAAAAATGAGTATCACTTATTTCACACCTCATCATGCTAAACTAAATTTATACCATGTAATTTGTACGACATACTAAAAATGAACCTATAGTTCTTCTATTTCTATAGCTCTACATACAGCCCATTGTGGGCCTTGGCTTGGTCCAGCAACTTTTAGTTAATGATAGTAATTTAAATCTTATATTATACGGGATTAAAAAAATGGTAAAAGACAAACCGCCCATTTTAAGTCGCAGATGCATGGCGGCTCAGTCCAAATATGCCACACTGCACCGTAACAAATGCTACAAAACAATCACGACCTTAAAAATTATCAGTACGAATTATATATTATAGTCTATTTCTAAACTTTCTCTGCCTTTACTAATAATGAAACCCGTGGAAAGGATTGTTCGTGGTTGTGGATGAATAGGCTAAAGAAATGTCATTTTTGCTATTTATCCCCATCTTTATTAATAAAAACGTATAAAGAAATCTACGACTTATTAGCATTATTTGTTTTCTGGACTGCAGCGGTTACTTGGTTATTTTAGTGATTTCCGGTAACAGGTTCAGGCTCAATTGCTAGATTCCACTATAAAATAAAGTTTTCTAACGATTTGCGTAGTATAACAATACTAATGCCGTAAAAGGATAAATAATGAACGATATTCAAAAGGTAGATATAATGTCCGCTGTGTAAAGATAAACACCGGCTGTTAGGTACGTCGAAAGAAACGAGCGAAGCGGCAACAGCGCGCGTTGTTCCATCGCTTCGCAAGAGCGACAACGTCGCATTTTTTTTGTTGTTTCGCCGCGTCATGGAAACGCGGTGCGATCGGCGCGGCAGACCGGCCACTCGCTCGACTCGTTTTATGAATACGTTAAGTGTAATCATGTAGTTATTTATTTTAAATGTTGTTCTGATAGTTTTGTACTAGTGACGAGCTGTTCTATTATGAAATTAACTGTGACCTTTAAAAGTGCAGTAACTGGCAAAATGTTTTTAATGAAGGTACATAATAATTATAAAATTACATCATAAACAATATGTTTATATATGAATCATTTGTTTAATTTGCATTCATACATAATTATAGGGCATAAAAACCATTAAAGAAATCTGTTATGCAACCATAATATAAAGGTATTTCAATAATATTCACCAGCAACTTGTTTTTCGTTCTGAAATGAACCTACATTTGGAATCAAATTCTTCGAAATACGGATAACTCAAATTTCGTGGGAATGATACATTTTAGCAAACCTATCTAAATAGTTTTTATCATAATCAAACATTGAACACGCGGGGAATTGTTGCTCTTAACTTAACTAGACTGTTGTTTTAGACACTTGAGTGAACCATTAAATATCTGAGAGTTCATTTCTTTAATCTTTAGCATGGAGTGCAACAGTTGTACAATTGTATTTGATTACAAAAACTATTTATATTATTGAAATATGTTTATATTTTGAATAAATACAATATTGTGTTATTAGTTTGGTAGGAGTATGGTACAAGTGTTATGATATGATGATTGGTTTTCAACCAACTTTTCAAAATAAGGAGGTTATCAATTCGTATGTATTTGTATTACCGAATATCATCGTCTATGGTAGACCAAATTAGCTTATTTTTTTTAATTGAATGGTAGTGCTTGCATATGGATTCTATGTTTTTATTTAATTTTTGTAGTCAAATACTCACACTTAGTTTTCGAGTTTACCTCCGATACGCCGAGTCAAATACAAAGGCCTATTTTTCTTTCTTGGGTTACGTAGCTTACATTTTAAGACCTACATACAATGATGTAAGAAAGAATTGTAGCTTTTTAAATATTCTAAATTAAAGTACGCGATGGAATAAATCTATCTTTCAAGAATGTCGCACAATAACCAGTTTTATTCTTTAAAAGCATCAATTAAAATTAAACATGCGCCACTTATACACTATTATTTGAGTTCGATATGAATCCTTATCCAAAATAAATGCGTTAATTGTTAGGATAATTTAATGTAGACAGTAGTTGCCCTATGAACTATGTATTTCCTGGGCCTGGTGATCCATCACATGGGGTATTATCCTACTTTGGACACCAATCTCCTGCGTAAAGAGAAAAATTAACAAAGTTGTTTTATTTTATTATTATTATTATTATTATTTTAATTCCGGCTTATACTTTAGGAAATATCAAAAGAATAAAATTACGCGTCACCGATAAATACAAACCTTGTATAATATAATAAGACGATCGGTATATTATTGTTGCATAAGAAAAAACTATAAAAAAAATAAGCTGAGTTGTCTTTTTCTATGGTTATATTATTAGTAGTTATCTATCTACCTATTTCTTGTTTATGGCTCTCCCTCAGCGGATTGGGCCAGTGTCTTTATTAGTAGTTATCTATTTTTTTTTTTAAATTCAGGTGTCATATTTTGTCTATTAGTACTATTCTTTTTTTTTCAATCTTTCTTGTGTTTTCCCCTTTTTGTCTATTTTATTTGCCTTTTTTTACTATTTCTTGTTTTAAATATTTGTATTATAAAACTCAGTTTATTTCTTTACAGCTATGGCCGAGTCCAAAATGTCAAGTTATTGGGTAGAATGGAAAACGCGACCTCAGGTGCAAACGGAACGACTATTTCCGGTTTTTGCGCCACAGTTGCCTTTATGGACATCAAGTCTGCTTCGAAGGCGCACAACGCGGAGCACATACTGGACGAGAGGACTCTTACAACGGAGTATTACGAGCCCGCAGCGATACCATCGGCCGCGGGTGCGCCCTCGGCGGGCTCCTCCCCCGCCGGCTCCGGCTACTCAGGCTCCTCGTCCTCCGTGAACTCGGCGCCTACGCCCGCTGCCATCGCACGCTTCCACTTATCGTAAGTACACATAATTTGTCACCCATTGATCCTAGATTATCTGCAAGTATCAGTATCTCAAGATAAATATCAACGTTTATAATGATTTATGCACATTCTACGTTAGGATAATTACGCCCGTATTTAATATTTATATATAGATTTTTTTCTTATTTCATTAATTATAGATATTAATTAATAGTTTTTCTGATAGATTCTGGATAGATGGATGTTTGTACGTAGTACGTATAATCTCCAGAACGGGTTACCTACATATAGGCATCTTCAAGTACAATAAACTGGCATAGTGTGAACAGACGCCAGTGAGTCCATAGAATCTATGGCTGGCTATTGCAAATGTCCAACTGTACTGGCCAAGTGTGATCCGCGCATTATGTTCAGTGCTAGGAGGCAATGACGCGCGATATGTACGGCTACTGACCCGTCAGCGGCGTCTAAGCTAAGCTGTGATAGCTACGCGTCATTCTAAATTACTTCGTAAAAGTTGATACGTTTTTGCCGTCAAGGCGGTCAGTGTGCTAACTGAAAGGAGCATTTATATTAATCGCGTATTGCCAATTTATGTTAAAAATTAAGGAAACATATAACTTTAGGAATTAAAATCGACGAAGACAAAACATCTAACATTTAAATGCGTTTTTTCCACAATTCGACCACAGTTTATAAAATCGTTTATGACATTATACCAAACTATATTTCCAACGTTATCGGTAAAATATTTTCACTAATAAGGTTTTGTAATACTTATGTGTAATTATAAAAATTATAGTATGTGTTATTTATTTCTTTATTGTAATTAATTTTATAGTCCATATCATAGTAATCTTATAGTATTAAATTTATAATAAATGTTTATCTTAAGCCTTATATTGTTATAATTGTAGGAGTTAAATTTGGTAATTATTTTCTTAGTCACATTAGACTGTTATAGAATTTTACGTAAAATGTTCGAACAAACTGTTTTAAGATAAGTTTTAACTTTGAGAGCAGTTTGTTGTATCTTTGTATAAATAAACATTATGTTTTAAGAATGTGCATAAAACATCGTATAAAAATTTTACTTCTGCAATCAGGTATAAATTTTTGAATAGTAGTATTAACTACAGATGTAATAGAAAAATGAAATGATGTAATTGGAGACAGTAGATTTATCCGTTTATGTAAATGTGTGTATTAAATGCTACTTGCAGATATGAACATTGTTTTCCATAGATTAACTTGCCTTTTGACGGCAATCTTTGCTACTATATATTGTGTTCCTACATTAGTACCCTGAATTGTTTATTTTTGAAGAGATATTTGATTAAAAGATTTACAACTATTCCATAATCACATCGCTTCATCCTTGCAATGTTGTGGTTAAACAATTTACTATATAGCATCGAGCATGTTCGTCTTAGTTGTCGCACCAACATTTAGGGTGCCGCCGCCGCCGAGACAGTGATCTCGCGACTGACCGACCTGCCTGCGTTTAAAGGATTGCAGTGTAATTTGGATTGCAGTGGGATAAGCACCCTAGAACAGTGTTAAAGTGCAGTGATGAATTGTGCAAGTGAACGATGAATTGTGGTGTCTATAGTGTCGTGAGTTCGAAACAATCTGAGCATACGATCCATAATAGGTACGTACGAGTTCTACGGATTGTCAAAATCACTGTGGCTGGCGGCGGTCCCAACTACGTTTTATGTGCACCTATTTCTAACGCTACGTAATATGTATTGTCCTTTTGAATGTCATAATTCATAACAAACTTATTAACAAAACATACGTGTTAACAATTTCATTGCAACTATTTAGGAATCTAGGAAAAAATCTTATTTTCAATTTTTAAAGTTAATTTTTTTTAGAATCTCACAATATATTGCAGAGTTACCACCCACATTATACGACATTTAAAAAATACTAGTACCTAAGTACGGCTGACTTATGAATTACGCAAAACCAGTCGTTTGCGGTTTAAGAAATTTTTATTTTCTTAATAAGAATATACAATTCACACTTACTTAATGTAATTAACTGATGCTACATATAACATTTACATGAAATTATTATTATAAGCATATTGTGACTGCGTATTATTTAACGAACTTCGAAAAAACGAGGAGGGTCTTAATTCGTCGGTTTCTTTTTTAAACAAAATATTCACTGTATGTAGGTAGACACGAAAATTTACAAACAAGAAAAATCTATGATTTTGT
Organism: Papilio memnon; assembly: GCA_003118335.3. NCBI lineage: Eukaryota > Metazoa > Arthropoda > Insecta > Lepidoptera > Papilionidae > Papilio > Papilio memnon. Next base: position 1,799,703 of record LD688935.1, read on the forward strand.
TTCAATGCCCAAAACAAATTGACAGCAACCAACATGTGGGCAACTTTTCAAAACTTGTCTAGATTGACCATTTGCATTGGTTTAAGATAAACTTCCGAACTTTTAGGCAGTAGCACTTGCCTTGTATTAATTTGCCTACACTCACGTTGGCCTAAGCTCGGCTAACATGTATGACAGACATACAGGATGATTCTTAACGGACGGATCAACAGCTTTGTGGAGTTACAGGACCTCAATAGCTATCTTTATCTATATTTTTTTACTATTTTTAGTTCCTTTTTTAATAACCGACACGAAAGCAAAATAAAAATAATATTGAAATTTTGATTAAAATAAAATTTCTTTCTCCAACTTTGAGAAGCTGTAATAAATTTTTTTACAATGACTTTTTTCCTACAAGTTTTTTCAAAAACTGCGCCCATGCCTGTAGAATTAAAAAAAAAGGCTTTCGTTTATTTTATATGTAAAAAAAAAACGATTTGAAATAGTCGAGGGCAAAAATCTCTTGTAATTTTCGTATAAAACATGAAAATTTAATTTCTTAAAGAAGTCTCAAAGTATCAAGTATTCTTTGATAAATATTGAAAACAATATTTCTTGCTTGCGATCTAAGAGGTTTCTTCGACTTTTTCATCACTTATTAAAGAAAATTTGAAGCCAAACCAAAAGCCAATCCTCGAAATTACAGTTGACATGAAACTTTTCTTGTTGCCATGACAATCGCCATCTTTTAAACTTTTTTTGCTATCAGATTCTGGTAAATAGCTTCTCAAAGTTGGAGAAAGAAATTTTATTTTAAGAAAATTTTCAATTTTTTATTTTATTTCGCTCTCGTGTGATTTATTCTAAAAAAAGGGATAACGGTACGAAAGCCCAATTATTAGACTTGTTCAAGAAAAAAATGACCACTGTGAACAAATCATTTTGGACGTACAGGCAAAGGACTTGTCTATTTTTTGTATGGGAGGTGATTTTGTAAACTAACAGAACTCGTAACAAGTTTATTATTAGACTAGCTGTTAAATTATTAAAAATTTCGTGAGCCATTTTATAACTAAGTATTTTCCGGCTATTACTCACGTCTACGTTTTTCGGTGACGGCAACGACCAGTTTCAGACCCTACGGGGGTCCTTCAGGGCGAGTGTCAATGGGCTTGTTTCGCGTTTTGCGACGCGACGGTCTGTTCTGTGCCGTCACCGAAAAAAGTAGACGTGAGTAATAGCCGTAAAATAATTAGACTAGCTGTTGCCCACGACTTCGTCCGTGTGAAGTTATAAAATTTAAAACTTACGTTCGCCCCTTTTTTCAACCTATTAGTAACTAATTTACGTAACAACACAAATCTACTGATGCAAGATTCCAATATTCTAAGCCCCGGTAGTCGGTGCTCTGATTTTTCGGTTACCATTATTGTTTGTGTTCGCCACTTTTAAATACTTTCAAGGACAATTTTATTCTACGTTAAATTCTCCTGACAACAAACTCATTTATTTGGATAAGGATTAATATTGAAACCAATAAAACAACGACACAAATAGCGTGCGTTTTTGTAATCCATTTTGTAAACAAAAAAAGTGGTTATTGTAAGAAAACCGTTATAGATAGATATATGCCATCGTGGACTTTCCTGTAGAACTTGTTGAGATCCATCATACATCATTTTTATATACCTCTTACGGTTTAGGCAGTGTGAACCGAGAAATGTTAAAATTTAGTGATTTTTAACGGCGCGGTCCAGAAATACTATTTTTATTAATAGTTTCTAAACATTAGTAATAATAAATTATAGCCT
>LD688935.1:1859241-1893796 GCA_003118335.3 Papilio memnon
TGCCGCGGAACCCGAACCCGTTTGTACGGCACAGTAGGTTGTGCCGCAGGATGCGAAGTCCGTCCAAGAACGCCGTCGAAGAACGTCCAAAGACATTTTATTATTATGAAAAGCTTATAGTTAATAAAACTAGTTATAATTCAGCAGGCGAATAAAAAATAAAGTTTTCGTTGGTGAAAATGTTGTACATCGTTCGTATTACAAAACAAATATTGTTGGAGTAAGATCATTGTCGATTCAGGTTAAGCTTTTTGCGTAATATTTAAACAAAAGTTGACAGCGGCAGCGGGCTCCGTGGAAATAGTCCAGAGGGCAATCCGAGCCGGCACAAGTCGACCGGGGCACCTCTAGAATACTAAATAACGAGTCTTTATTCTGCATGTTTTTTTCTTGCTACATTTCAAATATTCAACGGGTTGTAACTATATATTCAAAACGATTGTTTCATTGGTACTTTCAATAATGTTGTTTTTCAATACTGTTCTATAGAAGGCGTCTTTTAGCATTGCCAGATAAATTATTTTGTGAGATTGCACATTACAGAAAGAATACTTCAATTATTTTTATGTACAATTCTTGTGTGTGGATTTTAAGTACAATAAAATACAATCAAACAGCTCAAAGAACAATTTTTATTGTTTCAAAATTTCAGTTATTTACTTACTTGTAATACTCACTGCGTTGGCGCAGCGACCCAAAGTTATTTAGTGGACAATAATTGTAGAGTATCGTATTACTCGTACAAGGAACGTAGAAAAAGGGAAAACAAAGAAAAAATGATAATGTAGAGAGGAGATTGAAATGGAGTAGTGCATTGTGACGCGCAACGTACACCGCCGCGCCGCACCGCGCCGCAACGCAGAAAATATGAAAATTGGAAAATTTCTGCGGAGACCGAATAAATATCAACCCTCTGCCAAAACAGATTTATTGTACGACCACCTGTAATTTCGTATATTTTTATCGAACCGATATCTCTTATGATTTAATATTTGTATTGGAAGTCTTTGAAATTATAATAATTTGAACACATATTAGTTAATTGACTCTATTATTATCAAAATCAGTGTCAATGAATCGAGAAAATGCCCAACTACATACTATATAACATACAGATTATAAAAAAGAAACAAAATATCTGGAACATAATATAAAAAGGATAGGGGATGCAATCTCTTGCAATAACGATCCATTACAAAAGCAGTACTAGGCCGCACGGATTAAACAGGCAAGCCGGCTTCGCGGCGTCCGCACTTACCAGCTATACCTAGCTCGCCTCGCCCTCCAATTATCATTGAAATCACTATTTGCTAAACATACTTCTTTCAACACTAGTTTGATCTATTTACAGATTCTATTTGGTAAGTTTTACTTTATATAACTTTAAATGAAATATTTGGTAAAATTATTTTATTTAAAATATAACTCTCATGGGACAGAAACTTTGCAATCTTGATGTGGCTTAGAAGTTTCTTCAAAAAATTAAGATTATCATTTTCATTATTACCTCTGCAAGGATTTTTTTAAGTTTTTGAATAAAGCTATTTAAAGATATCAACACGAGTTGCAAATTTCCCAGAAGAATAGAAGGCAACTTAGAAACAGTCACCAAAATGTTAGACAGTAATATTTTTTCAGATTATTATGGCCTAGTCACCTAACTGCTGCTGACTGCAGACGCAAGTGGTATCGAGAGTTCAGTTTTTTAGTTACTTGATTTAGCCTTTAAATGTTTCAGGTCCTTATATATTTTTCGTTCTACTTATGTTTATTTTAAAATCCTTAACACCGAGCTATTCAATAAAGGAAATTACAAAACGAAATTATAAAATGGACAACAGTGATTCCGTCGGAGCAAATAGATTTAGGTGGGTTTTACTAATTAAATGTATATCCGTTGGCGAAATGGAGCGGATGGGAACCCATTAAAGTCCGACGGACAAACCATTCGACCGCCGCGCCGTGATCCCTTTTTACACAGACTGGCATAAAGCGGTTAAAGTTTTAATTCATCGCCTACAGCAACCTATAACCTATATGTATTTACAATATTAGAACAAAATAGTTTTTTCACCCTACTGTCAGTAGAGTATTGTTAATGGGTATATTTAGTACATAAAGGGTGACCTGTAATGAATAGTACGGTAAAGATATATGACCAGAAGCGCTGCTATGATGGTTAGTTCTATCAGAAAAAATGTAAATCCTCCATAGACACGCAAATTTCGAAATCATTGCGGAAAATAGGAAGTTATTCTATCGTTATTATAGTGTCGAGTGTGCATTAAGTTTTCCCACGCATTTTTTCTTTTTAAACTGTTTGTATTTTACTTATGCTTATAGATTAGTTAAAAATAAATAAAACACGGTAGTTCTTTGAGCCTGTAAAGTTTAATAAAAATACATTTATGCTTATCTTATTTTTTATTAATAATATACTCATTGCAAATGAAATAGAAAAAAACGGTTTGTTATATATATTTCCACTTAGAATAAAACTTCCTTGTATTAATGGTTTGCTTTGGTGTATGTTTTCGTGCAATTATAAACGTGTTTAATTTGAACAGCGCGGTATGTATCAAGATATAAGGAGGCTTGTATATATGATAATTTGGCACGGGCTGAATAGGGAAGCCGCTGCATAATCTCGGCTTCATATATGATATATGATATGGTGTATTATCGCAGATCGGTGGACTATTCCAGCCTAACTGCTGAATTACCTCGCACATCCTACCTCGTGAAATGCGAATACAGCGAACCTTACATGCTTTGTATGTACTCGAAAGTACACATAGCTCAAATGCTTACTCTGAAGTTAAAGATGTTATTGTTCGATTACGATAAGGACGATTAAGTTCAAAAACATAAGACTATCTCCTGTAAGTTGGAGAGGTGGAGGTTACGTCTTTTATTTTAGACGCGTTATCCTAGCATGCGTGTTCGATACATTTATAATTTACTCCCACTCATCTAACAATACGCTTTACAGTTAGTATGGATGACTAAGATATGTATCATTAATAGTATTTTAATCAATATAATTAAAATGATGTACTTCATGGTGGAAGTATGAAGGAAGCTTAGATTTAGAGTGTTTGTTTACATGTTTGTTTAACGAGTTTTCAACTGAATATTTGAATTCTTCTGTCTTATCATAAAAAGGATTATTGTCGTCGACAAATTTCTTATTGTAATCAAAAGGCGAGAGCGATTTAAGTACAGTCGCCTTGTGTGACCGCCTGGTGGGTGCTAGTGCCTGCCTAATTGGACTTTTACCATAATTCAGTTTTTTTTGCCTCTTAGAACTTGGTATTTCCAATTTAGTTATTACTATTTTATTGTTTTTGTTGTCACTAATTTTCTCGAGTCGAATATTTTGTACCTTATTGGCAGAGGTTTTGTGTGGGGAGTGTTCTACGTCGACCCACGTAGAATACACATTCTGCATACGAAAACCTTTCAATTTAGAATGGTTTTCAGATGTATTTGTCTTTGCATAGTTAAAATGCGGTGGAGATCCACTTATCATTGGCTTAGCATGGTATGGTATTACATTAGCAGCCGGCGGCTCCTCCGGCCACAAATTAATATTAAGAGTTTTGTTAGAAGACAGATGCTGATATTTTTGTGGTTGATACTCTTGGACATCGTCTGCAGTTTCTGGGATGCCTTTGATAAAATTCTCAATTTCTTGTAAACTCAATGGTAGCATAGTTGATGCTAATGTTTCAATTTTATCTTCAATATTATATAGGTTTTCGTTGCTTTTCTTGTTGTGCTCGTGTTTTTTGCGGTATTGTTCGAGATAATTCTTGGGTGACCTGGCAAATCTCTCCCAATACGAATGTGGTGCATAACTGAGTTCACTAAATATCGGATAACTCGGTGTGTTTTGATCTAAATGCTCGATTTCAATGTCTATTTGTCTATTGTTCTTTGTGTCTACACCTCTTATAAGTGTTGCTATTTGCTTACCAAGCTTGGAATAAAACGTATCGTCTAGAATTTTAGGGTCCTGAGGATACATTTCGATATTAAATCTTCGACTGGGTTCTTCAATTTTCGGTGGTAGTATAGGAATACGACTTTTCTTTTGGTTAAGTATGAGAGGTTTTCGATTTCTTACGATTGGTTTTAACCGTGGCACAACTGTTTTATCTGTATCATTTAAATTAACTCTATGAATCAACTCTGACAAATATTTGAAGTTAGCTAAATCGTTGTTCATTAGTGGAGACTTAGTGTTAGTTAAGTGCTGTAACTCAGCGTTACCAAAAGGCTCGATCTGGAATGTATCTTGTATTTCTGTAGATGACTGATCTGTTTCCTCGATAGGGTCTACTTGCGTTTTCTGTTGTAATTTATTCAGACCAGAATTTTGTACTAAATGTCTAAGGCGACGTAGCTAAAAACAAAGTGTTATTTACAATATGTGCATTTGTTAAACACTATTGCTATAATAAATAATATGTTTTAAATTCTGTTGCCGATATATTTAAAAGTACTTACTGGATCCATTCCACCATTATACATCAGCATCTTTTTCCTTTTGCTGAAAAAAAAAATAGAAAATATAAAAACAAGATAAGAAAGTTGTGGGGGGATCTTTTAACCTATTTTTTGGCTATTTCTAAACATGATTAATACTTTTTAAAAGATGCAGTTTACTGCTTTTAAAATTAAAACATAATAAAAAGATGAACTTATTAAGTTATTTTCCTTACTTCTTCAAACGAAGAGTTCCCGGCGCTTGACTGATGGTAGTCATAACATCTGTGGTTATATCAGCTACTGACGGTTGTGCTGTAGATGGTGCTGTCGTGGCAGCACTATCTCCAGCTGCAGTTGAAGGCGAAGACGACGTTACTGACGGTGAAGATTTTTCATCACAATCAGGCAACATATCTGTAATGTATAAAATTTAATTAAACATAAAAGTAAATTATTTATTGAACATAATATTTTATGACATAATCTTACTCGGTGCAGGAAAGCCTGGCAAAACTGGAGGTACAGGCACCATGGGGTACATGGGGAGCACTGGGGGTGGCAGGGCTACTGGAGGGTAAAATGGAGTTTCTATGTTCGGCAGAAACACAAAAGATGGCAGCGGCGGCTTTGGTTTCCTGTTTACTATTACGAATTTTTTGTGTCCATGGCCTTTTTTATTACTTTCGTTATCCTCTTTGCTGGTACTAGAAGCCTCCGAACTATCTGTTTCCGAATCTGAGTCAAACAGGCTGTCATCTTCTGTTATTCTTAACAATTTTCTTCTTAAGTCATCTTGCTTGAGTTTCTTTTTCGATGAACCTCTGTTATCACTCTTTCGTCTCTTCTTTGTCGTCGTGCTGAGGTTACCGACTTTTCCGCTTCTTCTTGTTATGCTGTTCGTATTTGTATTGTTGATAACTTGACTTTCAATTGTTTTGTAGAACTGGTTATAGAGCCAATCGCCAAGGTCGTCCGCATTTTTTGCTATATTGTCGACGTGATCATCTATAACATTAGGAGCCGGTGAAGGTGTCTGGGGCATCAGCTCGGGAAATTCCATTTGTGATATTGAAATTCTAGTCGGTTCGGCTGCATATTGCCGACGATATGTTTCTAACAAATTCGAACTGAAACGAATAATATGGTTATAATAATGTATTAGATCTTATTTTTTTAATATCATTTACTAAAGTTTTTACTTAGGTTCACATATTTTCGTATCGGTGTCGAAATAGTATCCAGGGTGACAGTGACAGCCGATAACACAGCCAGGGATCCCATCTATGCAATATTCGAACCTTCCGTGTTCGCCACATTCTGAAAGTACGTTGAAAATACGTTGGAAATTTTAGTTTACAACATTCTAATTAACGTTCAAACTATTAAAGAAAGATTTTTGCAAATAGGGCTTACTAAGTTGAACGACGTAAGTTACTGCGTTTAATTATTGGACGTTGACAATATACTAGACAGATCCTAAGCCAGTATTATAGCAAAATATAGTTTAGCTCGCCATTTCTGTGTTTTCCTCATGCAAATGCACCCGGACTTACCTCTTTTACTTCTAGGTCTGTGCTTTACATCGTTGTAACATCGTGATACTAAAAACAATGTGTTTTATACGTAGCTCGTAATGAGAAAGTTTTAAAGTCTACTCACCATATTGTGTCTCTTTGGGATTAGCAGAAATGAGTACAGCGAAGACTAATAGAAGCCAAATTGTCATTTGTGAAAACTGAACTTAAATGATATCATTATTTAACAACGAACTTCCTAAGTTAATGCTAAATGCTATAAATAATCTTTGTATTATAACTATTAACTTAAAACTCAAGTCGCTAATGACGTGTCATTACGCAACTAAAAGTGTTGCCAATTATGACGTTAATTCCGTTAGAATAATTATCATTTTATTTAATAAAAACTTTAAAATATCCATAGAAGAATAAAAATGGATTATTAAGCGTCACAAACACTTCATTGAATGTGCTAAATAAATTCTAAGTATAAGAAAAAGTATTATTGGAGCTTAGGAAACAATGGCTCTATTTCACGGCGACTTTTTCCTTTAATACAATGCATGCATTGTGTTGCTTCGGTAATCACTAACCTAAGTTACTTTTATAACGCATTTACTGATTCATTTTTATACTTCTTGTTAAGGTACTTTCCTTAGAATAAATAAAACAATGTTTTCTTCTTTTATTTAAAGCAATATAATTTTACTTCTAATATTTTTTGTAAAAAACCTTCTTCGTTTAATGTATTATTTTAGAAAAAAAAATGTAAAATCTGTTCCTACAAATATACTTTTATTTATGTTGGTCATTTTTTTCAACAGTTACAATGAATTCAGAGTTACAGGAATCATTAATGGAACTGATTTATGGCGCCACAATGTTATTTGTTATTATTGTCAATAAAAAACCGGTTTGTTTGTTTGATAAATCTTTTTATTTTAAATTTATATTATTTTACATGTTGACGGCGTTTATAAATGTAGAAGTTGATTCTGTACATTTAATTGTCATCTCCCAAATCTGGAATTCCTTTAAGACCCCTGAAAAATGAAAAATAGATTATACAACTAACGAATATCAATGAATGATATTTGAGATGATATTTGAGTGAAGTTTTAATTTTGGGACAATAACAACTTCGTACAGTTTTTTATTGAACCATGACATCGTAGATGTTACCGTTAAGAACTTTGACTTTGTTCCCGACACTTTGACTGAACGACTTTGTCACGTGGAGTAGATAATTACTCTTGTTCCTGACGTGCCAGAACAAATAAGTACCAAGTATTATACTTACTTGGTGCAATCTTCTGGCAGAACACATTTATGTGTGCGGTCATCTCGCACGTAAGGATGCACGCACACGCAGCCCGGCTCACAGAAGGGGTAGCAGGGACGCAGCCGATCGTGCGGGTTGTCGCATGTAACCGACGCACATCCCGCGAAGCACGGTTCATACCTGACAAACACGTTACTTAAAGGAATTGTCTTTTTTAACAGATCACTTTAATTGAATGAAGCCAAAAAAATTATAATATACCTTTCATGAGCTCTATCACAATTCATTGATATTGAAATTGGTTTCTTTTCTGGTTCTTTTTCCCTGCAAAGTACAAACGCTTAGAAATTGAAAATATAGGTTTACAAAACTAAATTGCTCTGGTAAATCTTATAAGAAAGAAAAGAAGAAACTGCAGGTTTTGGTAAAATATAAAAGATAATTACAGAAAGGATGATGGTCGAGATAAATCATTAGTAACTCCAGATATCATTTTGTCCAGTTCATCGTATCGCCTCTGTCCACGGAACATGCTCGAGGGCGGGTCCATGTCGCGCTGTCGGTCCATACTACCGAAACCTTTGTCGTCGTCGGAATATCTCATGCTATCTGACTCCATCCTGCGTCTGTCATCCCAGTCCTTGTGGTCCGAGTCTATAGGTTTCAATTGAGACTTCTTCCTCCAATTCCTCCTCTCTTCCCCGATTGTATGCCGTTTGTTCTCACCGTCTTCGTAATCGTAATTATTCAACCTCGAACCAAACGCGATCACATCATCTGCAATTTGATTAGTAGAAAAAAATTAGCTTCAAACTAAATCGTTGTTGATTTATTTTATGATGTTTTTTTAACCTTACATAGCAAGAAACCCAAAAATAAGAGTGTACGCATTTTGATGCTCAGTTACTCTCCATATTGTTCGTAAAATAGCATCGAGATAAACTCGTGCGTTTCATTTTACGTTCAATTCGAAGCCGCTAATCGCAACAATTTGATGATTGTTGACAAAAAGTAAACCATAACATGGCGGATATGTACACGATCTCATGTACCAAATAAAAAATGTCTCGACTGTAGATGGTACTTTTTTATTATCATCAAGTTTATTTTTAATAAACTATTTTCCATAGACTACGACGTTTAAGAAAACCTTCGACTTTTATAGCTTTATGTAGAGTTAAACCATAAAGTTTTTTAAGTCATTAATGTTTTATAGAAATCTTGATCATTTAAAGAAAAAAATATATAAAGCCTGAAATACTACTTTTATTTTATTTTAGGAACATCCTCAGTGATTGCTTATTTCTTTAGTATGTGCATTTTTCACTGGCTAACATGTTTAAATCACATTCTAAAAACGTACTTGGAATGTACCACAAGTCGAAAAAGGTAGTTCGAGGAAAACGAGGTTCCGAAAAACCTCTGCTTCCTTCAATTTTTTAAATAAATCTTAATAAAGGCAGTCACCATCTCATTTTCTTATTGAGAAGAAAGTTTTAAAGTTTTCTTTATAAAAAATTATGGCAGTAAATTAATAATTTTGTAATTTTTTTTTTATTCCAGTAATATTAAATAGTTTATTTCTAAAACGATAACAATAATTTACATGATAAATGGTATCAATTTATTTGTTTAATCGGTGACCTGAAGTTATCTTTGTGAAGTAATTTCCTCGGCTGCAGAGCTTTGATGGGAGGTGGTGCGATCACGATGTTGAAATAATTGCCCATACGGGACACTTCGTTTCCTCGCTTGAAATCTTCCATGTGGTTGTTGGCGGGTCCTCCTTCTTCCATATCCTGAACTTCGTCACGCTTTCCATGATTCCTCGGTGTTTTAGCCGGCGGGGCGTACTTCGGCGCTGGGGGCTTCGCTACTCTTTTACTTGGTACTGGTATTCCCATTTGAGTTCTGGAATAAATACGATTAAACAAATCAGTCCCGGTGAAACAAACTGGAACGTTGTCCATGTTATTAATTTCAATTCTGGTATCAAAAGATATTGGGAATTTGTTTGTATTGTGGAATTAAAGGTAAATAACTTTAGGCGGGAGTGCCAACTACTTAATTGCGTTACTTTAACAATCTTCCGATTTCCTCGTCTCCTTTAACACATACTTATCAATTTACGTAGTATGCGTAACGTGATAGATACATACGGGGAGCAGTCTTGCGGCAGCACACACTGGTGGGTACGGTCATCCCTGACGTAAGGGTCGCCGCACACACAGCCAGGCTCGCAGTAGGGGTAGCAGGGGCGCATGTGGTTGCGGGGGTTGTCGCATGACACCTCCGCGCACCCTCCGAAACACGGCTCGTACACCTCGTTCGGCCAGTAGCAACCTGGAACATAACCACTCTTAACAGTAATATATCGGTTATCATGTCTTACTTTGTTCCTAACCAAACTTTTTAGCCCTAAATTTGTATGTGAGTTTGTAAATGTTAGGTTAGTTAGATTACAATTTAAAAGTAACTATGTACCTATTCCATGGTGGAAAATTAATAAAGAATTAATTGAAATAATAGAGTTAATTTCTCCAGGAATTTGTAAAAACAAAGCAAAAGATCGAAAAATTATTTATTAGTACATACATTTAATGTTAACTCAAAATGAAAAGGTAATTCCTAAACTTGAAGGTTATAGTCCAACACAGTGTAAATCTTTGCGGACTTTTCGAATTTCTTAGTTCTTTTAGACGTCGTTTTAACGGTTCCTTTACAGTTCCCGAGGGAGCTGTAAAATAGCTTAGACTCACTGAAATACTGTTAGTATCTAACTAATATATCTTTCCTATTTCGTAATCACCACTATAAATCTACTACTTTCAGTTTTAAAAATAAAGTTAACAGAAAGTATGAAACGTCTAATATCAATAACGATTCATATAAATTACCTTTGCTGATTTTTTCTTCGTCTCGACATCCCCCGCGTTGAATCCAGTAAATGAGAACAATGTAAATCGTAAACGACTTCATCGGATGACACTTTTAAACAAAGTAATCGCAAACACTATAAATCAATCGGTACGTTGAGGTGGTAAGTCTTTATTGCTATGGAAATAGAGTTGAAAGTGATTTTGAATCTAATTAATATAGTTAGAGCGTCTTAAAAGGATAACGTCGTCAATGTAGGTGATAAGGGTATGTGTTTGGTAAACACGGGGCGCTCCGCTAAGCCTCGCCTGATTGAATTATTGCTTGCGTTTGCACCTGCACAGGCACAGACGCACAATTGCCTCTTCTCACGTTCCTTTACACCGTCACTTTAGTCTATAACTCTATAAGTAATGATTAGTTTTTAAAATTGTGTTATTTAATAATATGGCAAAAGATACAACAATTTGTCGTTAAAATGTTTTATACTTTTCTTTAATAAAACTTCAAGTTACTTTTACGAATGTGTTATTTTTCATTTCGTTATTTTTTCTTGCTGCGAACTTGTTCAACTGTTTGTACGTATTGGAACAAAAAAATCATTGTTAGTTTTTCAAAAATCGTTGACAATTTCTCACTATTTTTAATTTAACTATTGTTTTTAGAAATCTTATAACGTTTTTGTTTTTCGGACATTTTAATACATTGAAATCAATAGTGAAATGTCAATTGCAGAAATTGATTATTGCAATAATAAATGAGAAATAGATTATTCCATTAGTATGTTAGATTGCTAAAATTACGCTCATTGTACGAAGGCTTAGAAGATACGTAATTGAAATAATTATAAAGTTTCAGTATGTCCTGTGTAGGTTTAAAACAATAGTAATGAAATGTCATTGAACACGATCACAATAGTAGGGTCACAAAACCCAAGACGTGGAGGCCTCGAGTAGTAAATCAGCAATGTTCGTAGTTGTGTAGCCTTAACTTTACTGCATACTTACTTGTATAGGGATGTCTTATTACTAATTTGTTTTTTGACTTATTTCTTTTATTAAATACGTATTTACCTTCCACTGTAATGTTATAAGAGTTCATGAAGGTTGTCGCTTATTTAAAGAGTTTTAGGTTTAGAGAGTTTTATTGATACTTTTTGTTTAGCGGGGTATTATTTAAGTAAAAACTTTTGTAGATTGACTCTTGAAAAAGATGCAAAAACAACGATATTCATTACCATAACATACATATTTTCGATGTAGAAGAAACGAGATATACTCGTAGGTATCCTAGAACCGGTGCCAGAGCGTCTGTGGCTCAGTAGTTTAAGCACTTGATTTGTAATCTACAGGTCTTGGGTTCGAATCCCGCCATGTACCAATATGATTTTCAATTTTTCTAATTTTCATATGTACATAATTTACCCGACGTTCTTACGGTGAAGGAAAACATCGTGATGCAACCTGCACAATTCAAAGATATGTGTGAAGTAAACCAACCCGCACTTGGCCAGCGTGGTTGACTGAGGCCTAGTCACCCTAACTAGTTAGGGTAGGCTCCGAGCCCCTCGTACGTATAGTGAGCTGGTGATGATGTGATAATCTTAGAACCGATCCGATTATTTCTCTGAATTGGATTAAAGCGTATATTGTCATACAATGGCAAGTGTTACGTTATCGATATGTTTGTCGACATGTAGTTGGGACATCCCTACGTAGGATTTGGCAAATAAAAATCATGATTGCAAGTTGTAACAAGTGCGATGTCTCGGTGGAAGTGCGTCTCGTCGCTCCGGGCCTTGTTATTGTTAACACGGCGTTTTATGTACGAGTAGCTTTGCCACGGGACCGGGCTCCGCCTGCGAAAAATAGCTTTCCCGATAAAATATGATTGCATGATTTTTTTCCTTTTTTTTATTGTTTATGTCGTTTCGTATCGGAAATGCTGTCGAGCGTTCGATTGGATGTGATATTCGAATTTTCTTATTTTCGAGACTATCTCGCACGACAAAATTGAATTGTTACCAGAGATAAGGATTTGCGTAAAAATTTCATGTTGAGAGATTAATGATCGTAGGTTTTTTTTAGTTGATTTATCCTGATTGATACACAATTAACACATTGTTACTAACTTTTTTTGCAGTCAATTGTTATAAAGGAACCAATCTTTCTGTCTATACTCTACTCTCCAATACTAATTTGTATACAATTAAATGATCATATACAACAAATGACGTTTTTATTCCAGACACGTGCCGCACAAATTACAAGTGAAGCAATCTGTTGCCCCTTAAATAGTAGCGTTCCAGTGCCCAGTCCTTTTCTTCAACCTAATTTCAAACCATGTTACTCCATTTACAACTCTACTTACATAGTTGTTAAAGTCCAATATCGGTTACTTTTTATATTATGGCTTGGGATATTCGGTTAAAGTAAGCACTTCAGTCTCCGGGGTGTACAAAGTCCAATATATTTCGGTAGAAAACGGAGAAGACATGAGTCTTTAAGAATACCGTTTGCAAATACAACTGGTCTACGAACTTGAAAATGACGCTCTTTGTTTACCCACTGTGCCATTATAGTTTATTACGAAGAGTTAATAGAAACATTTTGAATTAAGAAGTTGCGCTTTAATGACACTAAACTATCAATTACTGTGTAAGGGATATAAAAAATGTTTTTGTAATAACGCATAAAAGCTTCCTTTTGGTGGATTATACAATAAAAAATATTGTACAATATACATTTTGAGAGTCGTACAGGAAAACTCAAAGAATGACAAGATCTGAGATATTTAATATATTTTTAACAAGAGGACAAGGAAATTAAAGTCTGTCACTGGTCACAGTCGAAACTGCATACTAATGTATTTTTTTTAAGTACTAAATGTTTTTATTATTACTGCGTCTAATATGTTTAAATTTGAAGAAAGGACTTTTAAAGGTTAACGCTAGAATGTAATTTTAAGATTATATTAATTGTAAGAAGTACCTTTATTAAACCGTATCTGGAACTCTCTCCGGTGTATTATAAACACGTTAGAGTGTATTCTCTAAGTTCATTGTTAGCTGCTATCTCGAGCACGTAGTTTGCAATTCATTGCTATACCTCTAACTGGGAGAACCTGCGCATCGCTCCAACTCACGTACCTCATATCAAAATTATTTTGTTTTGTGAACTATACCTAATTATTAGTTTCATATTATCAATATGATTTCGCTTTGTAAGTACATGTTTCTTTTATTTACATGTTTTGTTTTTCATTGCGCAAGTTTAATGCTTAATTAACGAGTATGTAGTTTTAGTGATTTACAATATTTATGTCGGTGTTAAATATTCATAAGGTCAAAAGTCAACTATCATCACATTGTTATTGGTTTTGTATTTAAATAATTTTCGTCAGGTTGAAATGCAAAAAAATCCGCAGGTATTCCTGCATCTGAGTTTAAACGTTTTTATTTATAAGAAAAATATTTTAGATGTTTTATTGTGAATAAAAATCTTTCATTTTTGTTATCTTGGTTTATAATGTACAAGTATAGTCAATTTAGAAAATATGAGGGGTAAATTGTGTTTATTTTATCTTTAGTTTGTTGTACTTGTCGTCGGTCAATTTATTAAAATATGTTCATAAATGATTTTCTTTCTTTTTTTCCTTTTAAATATCACATTAGAAGTCTAAATTGAAACAATAATTAAAATCAGTTTAACTTAATAAAGGCGTATTGTAAAATTACTCCTTTCCCGTCAAATACGAGAAGTGGTAACACAAAAGGTGGAAAATAAAGTCATATGCAAATAATTATAACGCAAATTAAGATAATTGGATGCGACGGTCGCTCGCCCGCGCCGAGTTCGGAGAGACGAAGTAATATCGGGTTGAGTGGTGTTGCCTAATTGAAAGTCGCGGTTTGGCCCAATAACAATAGAACGGGGCTCGGTTACGTTCCTCGTGTATAAATTAGAGAATTATATTAATCGCGGATAACAATCGCCCGTAACGCTTAACGAGGCTCTTCGACTCGCTGAATCCGTTTTGAAAACACCCCTTTTACCTCGCAAATTGTACAAATTCGACGAACAATAATTTGTGCTTACTAAGTTTAATTACGTACTTTTTTTCCCTATATCCATACATCACCATCATCAGTTTTTCTCTGCCCGCTGTGGACGTAGGCCTTCTACAATACCTTCCAATTCCCTATATCTAATATCTTTTAGAGACCATGCATTTTATAATTATTTGGTGTCTTATTTTTTAAATCAATGTTCTAGCAAAGAGAGAGAACATTTTTGTTTCGTTTCAATCTGGATTTCTAAAGTTTTCCATTTTTAATACAGAGGGACATTTATAAAAGATAACGTTGGAATTGCTTGGTACCTGGGGAAGGGTTACCAGAAGCAGATAACCGAAATTGTGTTAATAATTATAAAATAATGGTTTCTTAGGAAAATCTGTGTCAAAGAAGACGGACTGAGAGTATCTTTGAAATGAAAGAATAAAGATGTAACATCCCTATTTAACCCAGCGCTAGTCCCGCAGCTTTTGTTCCTCGAAAAGTTTAACATTAATTTACATTTCTCGCTTTTGTTCTGCAAGACGTCATCGTCAAATTAGCTGTTTGTTAAACAAACTTATCGGGGCTATGAATATTGCCGACTTTATTACAAAGCTGGAGCCAAAACGTACGCATTGTGCGAAAACTCACTCACAATAAACATGAAATCTTATTTACTTAGGAACATAGGCACTGTTTAATTTATCAAGTGTCAAATTCAAAGGTGTTTTGATAAAGAAAATACTAATGATGTGCTTGAAGCATTTTAATATTAATACATTTTAATTTCACATAATTTTCTCAACTTGGCCGAGTTTGCCTCCACAATCGATCAGCATGCAACTGCCTGTAATACACCTGGATTTGTCACTAGCGAGGTATATTATCAATTCCGCTACGTCTTCACTTTCACATACCATTTTAAGAGGTAACCTTTCTGCGTAGTTCGCCAAGATGGCGTCACTGTATTCACTGCTCAGGCCGGCTCTCGTGAAAAAGTTAGTTCTCACCGGTCCAGGGTTGACGGAGTTCACTCTCACTCCCTTGTCCGCGAGCTCCATAGCGAGGCATTTAGTGAACATGTCCATAGCTGCTTTGGACATACAATACGGCGTCATGAACGATAGAGCTGTAGTTGAAAGGACGCTAGATACGTTCACAATATTGCCCTTGGTAGCTTCTAGGTATGGAATTACTCGTACCGTAAGCATGTAGGCACCGCGAATGTTGGTGTCCATGATTTTATCCAGAGGCTGCACACCATCTCTTATTCCGGCAATCAAAGAAATACCAACATTGTTCACGAGCACATCAATTTTCTCGTAACAGTCAATTGTTTCTCTCACGATTTTCTCTACGTCACCTTCAACAGTTATATCGGCTGAGATCAATAAAGGTGCATGTCCACTTTCCGTTTCGCAATTTTCGGCGACTTTTCTAAGATTATCCATGTTACGTCCGACGATGGCCAGTTTAGCGGAAGCCCTAGCGAAGAGTACGGCGCACGCCGCGCCGATGCCTGAACTCGCGCCCGTTATTAAGACGACCTTGTTAGTGAAGTCCATTCTAATCGAATGTTGGTTTCCGACTAAGTGACCGAGAGACACTAAATAACTTATATACGGCGATGTGGTTAACATAGAGTAGGATTCAGTAAAGCCAGACAATTTACTTACATTTATCATACGAAATTATCGATTTCATTACTGAAATATTTCTTAGAGTTGAATTTGTTTGTGGAGAAAACAATAAGTTAAAGTAAGTATGTAGTATTGTTTAAATATAAATAACTATAGTCATTTACAGTCGATATTCGACTATTTATTTTTACTTTTCTTATGATAAAATCAATTAACTATTTTACTAGATTAGAAGTTTGTACTTCGCTTTGCTCGTCTGACTCTATAGCCTATTATTTAGAGTGATTACATATAGAGACATAAAATTGAATTTCATTTTTTACACTGTCTGTTGCTACCAAAGTCTGTGACATTTTATAAATATCCGTCACAAATGTAATCCCATAGATGTGACGTAAGAAGCTCAGAAACCAGACCGCGGCAGTGCATGTGTTGAGGTACTACGTATTTACATGTATTTGGTTTCGTTTTGTTTAATACGCTCCATTTGTTTTATAGTTAGAAATAAATAACTATGACGTACCTCGCACTGTATTGACCTTCTGACGTAGTAGACATTAACTATTAACAATAGTTAATAAAACGTGTTATCTTACTAATATTATAAATGCGAAAGTTTAGCTGGATGGATGGATGGATGTTTGTTAGAGTTTCTAGCCTATACGGCTGAATGGATTTCGATGAAATTTTGTATAGATGTAGAGCATAGTCTGGAAAAACACATAGGCTACTCACTTTTTTTTTAATTCAACGCAGACGGAGTCGCGGGCGGATACTAGTACTATCATAAATGAATAAATTTTCTTAACAAAAGAAGGTAATGACATTTTTATCTATCATTCTGTCGTTCAGTATTTACTTGTAGTTATCCGTTCATAATTTCTTAAGATTAGTGCATAATTAAGTAATAACTTTTTTTGTATAGTTTTAATTTATGTAGATATATAAATAGATGTTTATTGTTTTAACATAAGACAGTGTGTCTAAAATTTGTTTAAACCTTTGACCTTATTCAGTTATTGTTAGTTCCGTCGTCAACATCAATGTATTACTGATTGACATCCATTGTAGAACTTCTCAACGAGGATTAATTGCTTATCAAGATTAATGGAATAATAAGTCTTCATGAAGAAACGTGAGGGTTCCCTGGCTTGTTTGTACATTTTATTATAGAATATTTACTAATTTTAAAGTAAATTTAGGCTATTATTTTTACTTTCTTTTTAACTTGCACTTGAAAGTGAATAAAATAAGGAAGGTGGTTAGATTATCAGATTCGCCTATAATATTAGAGTGGGCGCAACACCTTTGACTGCAATCGCACAACTGTTGTACGATTGTCGATTGTTTCGCAGCCAATTCAACTGTTTAGTTCCACAACTAAAAATCGAGTAGTGTGTGCACCTCCATATAAGTTCGTAGGAATTATTGCGAGACTAAATAGTTGTGCGATAGTTTAGTTTGCGCACACTTTTAGTAAGATTGTTCATTGAACGGAGACATGATTATATATGTATGGGGTGATGAAACAATAGTTATTTCAGTACAGTTTATTCATATAATGTCGTTGCGTGATTGACAACAGTATTGAAGCATTTATATACAAGTTGGCTTACATATTACAAAATAAGACTTACAGTAAAAGCTCCCTATAATTTGTCTTTGGCACTTGCATTACGTTTATATTCACATTATACTAAACTTAAACAGATTTAAGGACAAGTTTAATTAACATTCAGCTTAAGTCAACTTACAATGTAAAAAAAATAGTTTTTCCCGTTGGCCCTATTAATCGGAAGGCTGATCGGTCCAATGGGAAACTTCGAGAGATAGAGAAAAGTACAAAGTAAAAAATACTTTCTTATCACATAATATTTTTTATTTATTATAAAGTGACAATATTTATGAGTTTATATAAAAAGCAATCAGTAAATTACCACAGAAAAAGAATATTTGTCGTGCAATACAATAAGGATTAGTTTCTAGGCAGAACAAAACGAAGTGAGAATTCAAAAGAGGATTAGAGTTACAATTGCCAGTAATTGACATTTCGTTGTGAAAAATTATATGCGATTCCATTTATTCTAAAACCTAATTACGTCTTATTTATTTAAATATAACATGAAATATTTTTATTTTGTAACTTATTCGATTTACAAAACGCATTTTTAAATAAATTAGTATTTGAAGTAATTTTGTAAGCGGATGTTAGCAAATGGCAATTACTCTTAGCTGCGACTCTAATCGCTGAAGTTTATTGAATTCAACTGGAAGGATCGATATATTTTTAGTCATTAGTATTAATAGATTGATGATTTCATCAATTCTGAATATTGTTAATCACAACTATATTTTACATACTAACACACATTAGTGAAGAAGATGAAGAATGTACTAGAAGATTAAATGAGTATTAAAACACTACGCTAAAAAAATGTACTAAATCACAACCGATGCTTATAATACTTTAGGTTTAAAAAATATATTATAGTTAAAATAAACATATTACCTAAATAAATCTAACGTTAGTAAAAGTACAAAAAATAACAAATAAGAATAAAAGGGTGCATCGAATCTACAAGCGTGTACAGAGCTTCTAGTAATCTAAACATATACCTCCAGATACCATATTTCAGTACAAGGAAAAATTATTTGTTTTACTAATTTATCGTGTAGGCTAAGGGCCTGTCCCACCAAATTGTAAAATGTCTGATAACAATCCAACGTATAAAATATGTGATGGAAATTTCGGATTTTGTTACCTTATCTGACAGTGACGTCATTTTTAAGCTATCCGAGCCTCTATCAGCCAGTGGTGGAACAGGACCTTAAATGGCACGTACAATCATTTATGTTAAAAATATTGGTATAGTTTGAAATCATGCAGAATGTTCGCGCTCGATGTTGATAGCGGCGGGAGTTGGCAACACTGCCCGCCATAGCTGCGACGCGTCAACGCGTCGCTCTTTCCTTTTCTGTGTGTGTGTTAGTGCAAGTAAGAAACCGCGGCCGCGGTCTCTATTTGGAAATAGGCAATAAGGGTAATTTATACATTTTTAACACAGAATTAGCGCGATTATTTAAGAAGTAACCAACTGGTGCCTTTGAGAGGCTTTACTGTCAGGGTCCGGATTAGGTATCTTGAGGTAAGTACAAAATGGTGCTTAATATATAATCCTACATATATACAAATATGTGTATAAACGCTGGAGGGAGTGCGATACTGGACGTTTGTGTTAGTTTTAGATAATATTTAGACATGTATTACAAAGTAGTAGTAAAATAGGCTAATAGTAAATGTTAATCGATTTTTACTTTAATTTATTTTCACATTACTAATAAGTTATTGGAAAAATACAGCGTTATATTTTATTCTATGAAGATTAGACAATGCATTCATCTAATCAAAAGATTTCGAAGAAAACGTATTCAAATAAATAATGAAGCTCAAAACCGCTGTTCGCGGCTCAAGAGCAGTACGCGGTCGAAAAAATATTACTTATTTTATATAAATTTTATCCATCGAAGCGTAGAACTCAATCACGCTCACAGCCATTATTAAATTAATATAAAAACACCCCTTCCTAGCACGATAGCCTATTTACGCCCGGTTTCTGAAAGGTCAATCAACTTCATTTTTGCGTTGAATTATCGTCTTAAGTTGTGTATTTGGTCATTTGTCAGTGTAGTTATAGCGAGTACATGGCTGATTTTACCGTCATCTTTAAAATCGCAACGACTTTTCTTACGACGACCTTGACAAAAAAGAAGCTAATGACGGGCTTTGTGTACGACGAGCCTTAAATGTGTTAGTCCAATATGAGTTTGACAAGACAATAACCGGGCGTTACTTTACAATACATAGTGGGATAACACCAGTCTATCAATACATCTATCAAGCAGGTACTTTTGACTCTTTTTCCCTTATTATAATACAATATTTAATTACCATATCTTATAAAATAACACGTAGTACAAAGAATTACAATGTTATCTATCAATTCTACATTTATCCAAACAATATGCTACTTGGGATTAATAAAAAATACTAATACATCTACAAGTGGAAGTATCTACTAACTTGTCTGATAACATGAGACTTGACAGCTATGACGTCATGAGGCTTGTACTACAACCAAAAGTAAACATAGTAAACGCAGCGTGACTATAACCAACTGGTAACTCATGGCTAACTGCATAGAGGAGGCACGCAGGGACGTAAACCTCTTATATTAGTCTGCTCGCCTAGTGCTTGTTATAAATATTGTGACACTTTCTAACACTAGCCATGGTTACAAGAATCTACAAGACATGAATACTCTACACTACTACTACAACTACGAATTTTTTTAGATCACATTATCGCTTTGCAATATTTATAGCCTAAATGACTAGCACAATTTTGAAATCTTTTCAAAATTAATTACGATTTAATAAATTACAAACATTTTTAATTAGGGATTCAATATACAAATATTATCTTAAAAATTCAACCGTAAGGTGAACCATCGGAAAGGTAGCCTTTAAACTGCAATTAGTAAACTGATTCCGTATAGAAAATAAGAAAATAGTCCGAGATTTATAACTTTCTGTTATTTTAAAAATAAAATGAAGAGTTTTGTAATGATCTCACAAACTTGTATAGGCTCGATGAGAGTAGCGCTGTTATCGAGATTAGTTCTATCATAAACATGAAAAACGTCCTTAGGCATAGCAAATGACCCCTCAAGATATGACAAGACAGTGAAACAAGGGTCTTGTGGCAGTTTTTTGACATTGACAGGGGGCGCTTAGAGCTATTCTGTTTTAGTTCTATTTTTGTCCACCGAGCCATATAAGGTTGTGACGCTATAGTATGATGTTTACGTTATTAGGTTAGTTTGGTAGTAGTTAAAATTATGACGTTTTAAGATGATGTGACTCGTGGTCGCAGCGGCGGAGGACCGCGAAGTGCGTCACTTGGAAGGTGTTAGTGGCCCGGCTGCCGCGCTCCAGCGTGCCTGTCATTGTGTACCCCATGTTGAAGTCAGCTTGAGTTACGTTCGTCGTCAGGTACAACTGAAAGATATATACGAAGTTAAACAAGAATACAGTCGTCTACGTTAAACTTTCGTACGGGATTTATAAATCATTGAATTTGTAACTTAATGGTGAGCTTAGTTAAAGAAATCCTAATATTGTTAATTTTGATTTGGAAACTTGTGTAGCTTCGTAAGATTTAATTAAAGCGCCTGTAGGTTTTTAATATTTAATTTTTTATTACCTTAAAGTCAGAATCTGTACCAAGATGCTTGAAGGTGCCAACAATGTAAACCGCATTAGCTCCGCTGATGACCATCCGCGCCTGAGTGCTGTGCCTGAATAAATTAGAAGATGTAAGCATATTCTTAAGAAAATAGTCCTGTGTACCTGATCTGATGATGTTTCTTCTATCTACCTTTTTAATAAAATTATTATATACTATATCATATAGACTTTAATTTACAGAGAATGTAAATTAGTTGTAAGAGCAAGCTGTTAATAACGAGTTAGTTAAGCTATAATATATCAGAGTGGTCCCGTACGGGGCTCTTCAGGCCTGCACGCTGCCAGCGCCGCGGCCAATTGCGGTGAGCTTGATAAAGTGTTCCCCTCACATGAAGCGATAATAACTGACACGTTATTTGTTTAACAATGAAGACCTGATAGTATTGTTTACGTTTTTGTATATCAATAAGGTAGTAAAAGCTTTCGTTTTTTTATTTCATAAAGTACTACGAATGATATTAGACAGGCAACGTTTATTAGGATTAAAGTGCGTTCGACATTTATTACTTTGTATGCAAAAGTAATGAAATCTTAGAGGAATATTTGATCATCCTACAATTTTTGCAACGTATCATACTATGATTAACAAAAGTAGAGTTGATAATAATGTGATACATATCGGTGTAGTGTGCTATTGAAATTCGCGGCACGTCTCTCGGCATGCTGCACGTAGCGAGCGCCCTAACGGCCTATGTAATGGCAGCTTGCTCTTTAATAGCCGCAAACATCGCTCTCAGGCCCTCGAACAGTTCCCACGAACAAATTAAAAACGTTTATGACCACTCCGAGGGTACTATCCACCTTGTTATTGCTGTTTAGCGTCTCTAAGAGTCTGAACGTACCCAGCATTACATTCATGTTAAAAACATGATGACCTAAATTACTTTCTATCCCGTTTTTAAGATGACTATAAACAGTAATTAACATTAAGTGAGTCGATTCTCTTCTCTTTACATTGTTTTGAATATCTTTAGTTCTATTGCGTGATGTATTTATAGGATATATTAGAATTTCTTTCGATATTATCAAGTACAGCGGTTATTTCTTCATTAATTCAAGGAACAATATTGCAGAAAGTAATAAGTAGCAACTTGTTCCCGAGTGTTAATTTTAATCCTCCATATTTATTTAAGAAGTGCTGCACCACGCCCCGGTGGCGCTAGGATCGCGTGCTAGTGGCGCCCTCTGCGACCTGCGGCCGTTTGTCAAACGGCGATACGCTCACCTGAGCCGGGCGTTGGTTAATTACCAACAACGCGCCTAATGTTTCTTCGCAGATGATAAACTGTTTCCTTTGAAGAAACTCATGAACATTTTCAGCTTGCTATTTCCTGGTGTTAACGTATTTTATGCCTTGTCCCATAAATGCAGAAATGATTATTTTAATTAATGCTGCTCATTGTAAAATGGAATCTTATTGCAGTAAGTTCGTCCCTTTTTCCAAAAAATTCAAATTATTGTTTTAAAACACTTTAAAATCACTAAATTCATATAAATTAATCGAACAGAATGATAGAAAACAGATTATCATTATTCGGATTAGTATGATTACGGAGAGATTTTTTTATCAGAAGTCGGGCAATTTTATTTTGGCGCAAATTAAGTTTATAGTATCACCTCTTAGTGCCGGCGACCTCAATGACCTTGCAGCGCGAGCGGCGCCACCAGCAGGGCTGCAGCGTCCAGTAGGAAGAGGACGCACTACGCGCCCACCCCTCCTCCGGGAACATCAGCACCTGTCAACATACACATGTTCATTAAAACATCAAAGCACTTATTACATTCGTACAAGAGACAGAACAAGACTGTTGGCACAGCCATTTTGCTGAGTAACCTTCGCCTATAGGCAAAATAATTACCGCAATATCTGTAAAAAATATATTTCAGTTTTGTAAGATACCGTTTCTATGTGTACAATGAAAAGGTTTATTCAAATCCATTTCACATTTCTAAATAAATGGTTATAATGTGAGTTTCTACTCAAACTCGAGATTTCCCTGACCGAAAAACAATTTTGCTAAATTAGAAAACTTTGCAAGCCTTTCGACAGCGGCGGCGGTATGAAAAATAGCTTTTCGGCTAAAACTAATATAGCAGGCCAGAAACAAAACGGAGCGGAGTCGTAACGAAGTTGTTGAGCGCTCGAGTTTACAACCGCGGGCGGTGGCGCGGGCGGTAGGAGACTCTAAATCGTCCGGCCTCGTGTTTACATTTCGAGCTCGGAGTACTTCCCGGAGCTACGTCAGCGCAACGTAAACGCGGAAGCATATTGGCTGCTGGGATTCGAACGCTCGATTGGTTTCCGGCGTTCTGTCCTCATTTTCTTCGTCGTGAGTCCGGGCAATATTTTTTTTTGGTAAAGGAGTTTTCCCGCTTACGACAATATTGCGTCAGTTTCAAAGGCGCAGTCGTCGAGGGTGAAATCGCTTTCACGTCGGGTGAGCACACTAATGATAGAGTTCCGGACACGGCCCGCTCGCGGGGACAATGCGCACTCGTCCTGCGCTCTCCTGCGCTCTCCTACGCCCCTTGACGAATCTAACTATTGTTTAATGGGTTTAAAAGCGTTTCAGTGTTGTGAATTTCAAATGCTTAATGGAGTACAAACTTTTTTCGATGCTCTCTTTACGGTAGCTTTTCATTTTAAAAACATTGTTAGAATTCAAATCTAATGAAATGTTTGTGAATAAATTTGAATGAAAATTAATTTAATTGTATTTTAGCATTATATTATAATAAAAAAGTCAATATGTAATAGTACTAATTTGATAATGCAGCCAAATCTAAACGCTAGAACCTAAGTGAAATTTTGCGAAGGGAGAATTTGTACCAGGAAAATGTATAAGCATTTAGCAAACATGTTTACGATTGTAAGAACTTTTTGTATATCCTTTCATTTATTACAGCACGATGATTTATATTCATTGGTTCCAGACGAAATCACTTGAGTGTCGGTGTGTTTAATATTCATGGGTGCTTGTGGTCCGTCGGCGACACCTTCTCACAAGGGTCCATCTATCACTCCCTCTGTCGATGATCGAGGCTCGTCCAATTACCACGCGCACTCGTCAAGTTTTTCATCTATCTATAATTGCTTTGCATTCCAAATCAACTCAAGCGATATATTGGTTTTTATAGGGATTTCAATATCGCAAATGCAGAAATATCAATAAACAAGCATCGATGTAATGGTACACTTTAGATCAGTGTTTTCAATATCACTACTTGGATAGATAAACGAAAGGTCACCGCTTGGTCTTTACTTATTGCTTAACTAAAGTTTGAATAATCTCTACTTTTTAAAGTTAAATTAATAATTTCGTAATTACATCGTATCTCGTAGTAGGTAATTTCACAATACAATTTTCACTCGAAGTACCATGTTAAAAAACGTTAGCTAAAAAAAGTAGTAGTTATTGAGATAACAAAAATACAACTTTATCGTTTTGTTGCTAAATTGAAGTGAAATGGGATTTTTATTTTGCATTTGAGCGTCGATTTTGATTACGAGCCCGTGGAACTGAATCTATAGTCACGTCCTGCCACTCGACGCCACTTGACTACTGCCGCCTACTGTCTGGACTTACACGACTCAATAGATAAAATGGAACTACTATTGTAAAATTTTTACGCCGTTTATTTTATTTTAAAGTAATTGATTTTTAAAGTTCAATAGTCCTTGTATTTCGTTTTGTTTTTTATTTGTAGTTTGACTTTTAAGTTAAAACATGAAAATTTGCGAATTTTCGGAATCTCAATAAAAGATTTTTTTTCTTATTAGATGTAACGTGGCTAGCTGGCTTGAAGTTATGCATGGCACTCCACTACCATCTTTAGTAACGACATTTGGTAAAATTCATAGAGTGTAATAAATGATGATTCTTGTTAATTTTGAAAAGAATGAACTTTTGCGCTTCTATACTCATAATTAAAAATGACATTGGTAAAACAATCTGAAATATGATCGTAGTCCAGTCTCGAGTGGAGTATTAGCATGTCACTTTTAGTCCGAGCGCTGTAATTCCACGTCCTTACCTGTGAGTGCGACTCGGTGCTCTTCGCTTTAATTGGATTTAGTCTGCACTATGAATACGACGCGAGGATTGCCGCTTTACAGGTTTATTAATAAAATTAAATGGAAAACCTTGCTTGTATTAATCAATTTAGTACTGGACTTTATTCATATTAGAAGTCATGCTGTATTTTTAACAATTCCTCATCTTTAATATTCATCCTAAAAGAAATTTCACAATACAATACGTTACATCAAAGTAGTAAAACTAAACTTTAATCTTCATGTAATCGATAAAAGGGACGGCCGACAAAGTATACAGTTTGTTCGGTGACTTTCTTTCATACTCCATGATATTGTTTGCTTGTTGAAGTGTGTTTGTTCGGCCCTCCGTCTTGTAAAATTGATTTATGATGGCGACGCGGCCGACACGTGATAATGTTTTTTATATAGTTGTACGCAACGGTGTGCTGGCCACGTTAAAGATAATTTTCTTAAATGCTAAGACAGTATGAGTGATTTTACTTAGTAAATAAGCACTTAAAATTAAATTTAAATGTTATACATTTGATAGTAGATTGCATACCCTCTTCATGTATCGTCCATGTAAAATAAATGCTTCGCCTGAGTGACATTTTCCGCGCACGCAGCGGACTCAGCCGTGGAACCGGTTTCACAATTTAATTAGCCGTGGATGTGGCGCGGCTGCGGGCCAGCGGGCTGACGGATCATCTCATTACATTTCATTAGCCTCCTACTACCAGATCTATACACGTTTACCCGGAGCATTGATTGCTTCAGTAAACAAGAAGCTACACAGTTAGTCGATCGTCTTAAAGTCTTAATTTGAAGCACATTAACGATTATAGCAGTCCTTGTAATTGAATGCTCCGTTGACTTTACACCTCTTATGAGTATATTTCACAAGTTATTCATATTTAATTTGTTGTGCAAAAAGAAATAAATAAATAATAAATAAATATTTAATTTCATAAAAAAAACCTCTGTTGAAATGAGTAAAGTAGTACAAATAAATACAAAACCGTAATAATTTCATCTAAATTTATCCGAAGAAAGGGTCTTCTTTTAATAATCTGGCCAGAATTGGTGGTCCCTTTATCCCTGTATGATATATTCCAGGATAACTTCGGATCGTCATAGAGGAAATGCCCTATGGAACGACACCGGGTCTTTGTGGCGGAATTGCAATGGGCAGGGAATTGAGTTATGTCGGTGTCGGACGCGAGCGATGCGACCCTTTGTCGCGTCATCAACCTACAAATTGGCAGTTTAGCCGCCGCGTCGCTGCCGACTCGCCCTGGGCAATGCTCGAACTCGCACTGATATTTCGAAAAATACAAAGGTTATTGCCGTCCCCTGGGAATGGAATATGATGAATGGACAATTTACAAGGGAGATTTTAAGTAAGGAGAGAAAGATAAAGTTGAAAACGATCTAACAAAATTGACACATCTTAAAACTTGAAACACACGTTAAGTACCTATAAGATTTTTTTTTATCTCGATGCCACCTTAACTTGTCTTGGGATTACTTATGTCATAACTGTATTGTAATCGTCGTCGTCACTTACATACATTTGAATTGTAAACATAACTTGTAAAGGTTAGTTAGCCTTTTTTTTCATTGCTACCATTTATTCATACATTTGGTGTCATTTGTTATCGATTGTATTTCAGAAAAAGTAACCGCGACTAACTAGGCCAGGGCAATACATTATCGCAAGTCATGCTGTCAGCAAAAATAGCCTCGTAATTCATAGTCGATTTGACATGGGAAGCGCGCTAACGATGCATTCCAACGTCGTCATCACCTAAATAACAAACAAAAGTGATCCCTTAATTACAAAGCCCAGTCTCTGATGTTGAAGTAAGGCATTTTTCCATAGCTATTTATATGCTTTTTAGTTTTAAAATGAATTCCTCAATTAAACAACGATTTCCTCCGTCAGTTAAGGATAGGCAACGCATCTGTTATTACGGATGTCTATGGACAGCGGTCTCTTCGCCATTTTGGCTGATTCAGGTGGCCGCTCTTTTGCCACATTTTCATATAATATAATATAAAGAATGATTTCCGCTTTTGAACAACGATCAATATCACGGCTTTACTACCTACTACCTTATTATGTAGATAGATTGTTTTTTACGTAGTAACTACATACTAACTGCTAGCCAAAAACGATCTTAGTTTTTAGCGCAAACATGAACTGAAATGTTATTTTGTTCGTTTTATAAACTGTAATTAGTTCCTAACTACTTTTTAAACGCCCTGTCACGACAGCTTTCCAAGCTATAAATTATAATGTCTGATGAATACGGTACAATATACTTGTAATTTTGTTTGATGTTTGAGAATGTCTTAGGCGGCGTTGCCATGGTAACGTTGTTGACAACAAGTGCCTACAGACGTCGTCGGGGAAGGGCGTCGCGACTTATCAGATAATTGACTGCATGCTCCCCTGCCAAAGGCAATAATACACGTTTCTATGGACTGAAGGTTTGTTAAAAATTTAGTTGTGCACTGTATACAGTGAATTAATTTAAAACTTCTATATCACACCTTTTTATCTTGGTTTTAATATCAACGGTTAACAGATTCTTAGTCTTGTTTATTTATCGTTGTTAAAAAAGATGCCTATAGGATCTCCAAATGGCTTAAAAAGGACAGTCGATTTAATTAATCGAATAGCTTAAGTATTTTATTAATTCCGAAATTCATTTACACGACGCTACCGTGAACCGCTCGTGGTTCATAAATAAAGATTTTTCCTCTTTGATATACGGTCGATCAAATATCCGCGGCGAAGTCTTCGGGAACAATAGGCCAGAAAATAAGAAATTCTTTTGATATACGACTGTAGGTAAGACTATCCGCAGGATGACTCCATTGTACGTTCTAATGGCGCGTAGCTCTCATTACAGAAATGTCCTTCGAATGTCAACATATTTATTATGAAATTCTTTTTTACTTTGTGTTGAAACGTAAGCTAAAGTTGGTTTTACATCGATTGGGGAGACAGTTGCAATAACGTTGAGATTTTGGGTTTTGTAACTGAGTTTCGGAGTTATCTCTTGTGAGCTTGTGTTTATATATTATTACTAGCTGTTCCCATGCGGCTTCACCCACGTGAACTTATAAAGACTTTATTTCATTGTTTACCTCCATTTGTCAAATTATGAATTGCTAATGTCAAAATGACATGACATGATGACAAACCATGGCAACCTTGCTTCCTTGATGTTGGCAGCAACTTATGGTCTCTTTCCCACATTAGGGTTTTTATCCAAAATATTTACCCCCTAAGTTTAATGGCGTGAAAATATATAGCCTAAAGCGTGACGTAAGTGTAGGGCTTTTTATTAAAAAAAGAATTATTCAAAAATATGTTGTAATTGTTGACATCTTAGGCAACAAAGAAGTGTGTGTTTACGCTTTATTATAATATATTATATTAGTATAGATATATAAAATTGTTATGGGAGCATTCCGTTAATTAATTACATTTTTAATTTCAATCATATTAATAGCTAAAAGCCTTAAAACAGTATTGTATTGGAAAATAGATTGGCATTGCAGACAGCGATGCGTTGAATGGGGGGACGCCCGCGGCAACTCGGGGCCAGCTGAGGGCGCTAAGTGACGGCTGTACGCTGACGAATGAACCTCATAGAAACAAGGGAGCAATCGAACGAACCTTACCTAAATGAACCAGCGCTATACGTGGCGTTAGATTTTTCTTTGTATGTTACAGTAAACGCTAAATATAAAATAAATAACCAAGTAATTATTATGTTTACTTTGAATGTAGCAGTATCACTTAGAAAAATACATAATGACTGTGTCACGTATACATTGACAAAAACAACTAACAATGTTTTGTGATAATGAGAAGAAGATTTTTATGAACACCTTTTTGCTTAACATATGTTTGAATACTTTATCGTGTATCATAAAGTTTCACCAAAGTTGTAACAAAAACAATAAAAGCATTGTTAAGTTCACTAGACGCCGCGTAAATTTAACTAAAGCGCCAACAATGCAATACAGCTCACATGTAGAGAACTCTGAACAATCCTCTGAACTCTTTGTGTTAAGTACGAATAGACGATTCTTTTAAATGAGAACTCTACCTTAAGGTCTTCTGGTACTTTTTTGTTTTGTTTCTAGGACTTATTTAACCTAACCTTTGTTTAGTCGATGTTCGGTTGCTCTAAATTGTAGATTTTATTTTAAGGTTTCTAAATTGTATAGGATTTGGTATGACGACTTCGTATTAGTTATAATCTTACTAAAAGTGGAAACAATGAGAAAACAATAGGTGAAACTTGAACCGCGCGTGTAATATTTTGGCTATGAATTTATAATTTAACAAAATACAGTAAAATTTTATAAATTGTCAATTATAATGACTCCGTGTCAGTGGACAGCACCTGATCGTTAAGCGACGAGCTGTACCGTAGCATAATCGCCGCGGTAATCCCGTTCCATCGACGGCTTTATACCGCATATCAGATAAATCGTAATACCAGCAATCCATGGACAGCGTACTGACGATGCGCTCGCTCGGTATGAGTCGAGCTTAATAACTGCACATAATTCAATTGTTCCGGACTACCGGCCTGTGAAACTATATTCCTTTTGCGTCGGCAACTTGGTTCATGAATATTGCATCGCTTGTTCATTTAGGCTCTTTAACCGACCGGTGAAAAGCAAATTGTTTATTAAAAATTATAACAATGCCTCAAATTTCATCTTAAAACGAGCTTGAGCATGTCGTTAACGTGTTGACGCAATTAACCGTGACTTTTCTACTTCTAATTTTCAAAGGTTCTACCGTGTTTTCTGGGTGATCGACCTGACTGTTCACTTTATTACTTGCTTGATTGTTTGCATCTAAGATGACACCCCTATCGTTTCGTATCAAATTTAATTGTCCTTTTTTAACAATTTATTTAAAGCATTATTTTCTACGTGTATTAACATATTCGGCCGTTTCACACTAGGTAGTCGTTACCGTATGCACTATAAATTACTGTGGTGTGAATTGTAAATTGGACATTATTCGTTAAATTTCCCAACGGCTTAAAACTTTACGATCCACTATTATAATTTACTCACACATCTATAAAGTTATCCGTTTATATATCAGTTGCCATTTGTTTTTTACCTCATAAACATGTCTCAAATTGAAACAGGAAATAAACAAAAAAAGGACATTTTGGAAGATACAATATAATGTCTGGAATTAAAGTTTGATCGGAGGTCGAGCATTTCCTGTTCGAGGCACGTGCACACGATGTCATTATGAGTGTCATCAAAATAAAATTGGAAATGATTGTACGAGAGTATTGGCTCGCGTCTTAGCGGGGCTGCTATCACAAATATTTAATACATCTGACTTCCACCACATCCTTAGGGAGGATACTGCAAGAATATTGCCAAGGAAAACCAGACTTTATGTCGAATTAGATAGAATTGAAATTATAGCAACTTCAATTCTTTTTTGATAAGATTTGAGGCGGAATATGTTTTTGATTTGGTTAGTTTTGCCGTGATTTCGAGCACAATTTACCCTTAGATCTGAAATGTAAGACTTCAAAGGTATGGGATTAGAAGTACTGTTATATGAATCGAAACAGTGATAACTGACAAATAGATGTGCCAAATTATTGTAATGCAAATATATAATACTTTTTATCGAATCAAACACGTAGTACAGGATTAAGAATACTCTACGGATGCTAATGTTGGTTTTGTTTGTGATATAAACGAAAATAAATGCCTGTGATCGTATAAGAATCGACGAATCGTTTTCGGAAGGGGTTAAAGAAAATGTGCAAATTACAATTTATGTAAGAGTAATTCGATTTATCCAACCTATTGTGGTCGCGGCGGCAAAAGATCCTGCGGGATAAATGACCGCGACGAACTGCTGGAATTTCAATGATATCCTTTCGCCCCAACATTTGTACAGCTTTAAATTTAAAGGAAACAACCATTTGGTCAGGGATTGGATTTGACTTTTCGATATATGATTTCGTTAGGAAATAGAATAGAATAGAATAGAAAATGTCTTCGGACAAATTCCTTAATGAAATAAACCTAAAACTTTACTCTAAGAGTTTTAGGTGAGATTTAAAATATTAGTGAATATCTCTATATGTTTTTAAACTTGAAACTAATGGATTTGAAATTCATATCTATGTATGCCACAATTCAACTTTTTTATTTGATTAAATGTATGAAAATTGATATTGATATAACAGACGTAACATATTCAACAAAAATGCTTTGTGTTTTAAAGCGTGCACTGGATCTATCATATGCAAAAACTTTTGGTCGAAAATGTTTTTTTCATTTTTCATAAATCCATTTGGAGATTGTTTCACTGCCGTATTCCTATACATTTTTATAGAATTTACTTTGCATTATGAAATAGTAATGAATACACTTTTTCACATTGTCTTAGTTAATTCTTACTAATGTATAAGGTTATCTGTTTTAATGAACAACTATTTTTCGTCATATCTTGGCAAAAAAGAGTTCTACTTATACTGCGAAATTCAAGATTATAAATTTTAATGGAATTAAAAAAAATACATAAATACTATCAACAGGTCTCCAAAGTGAATTTGAAATAGCATCGGTATGAGTTATCCGAGTTAAAGAGGTATATTTCAAAAGGAATGTGTTATGCAGTTTCCTAGACCACTAGCTCGGAACAATTAGATTACGTCCGGCCATTAAGTTTACCTTCGTAGCGGTATGCAGTTACGAATCTCGGCCCTCTGTCAATAGAAAATACATGACTACTATGTTCGGGTATGTTAAAACTGTTATTACGGGCTTTAAACTTACTGTTTACAAAAACATTATGCGGACAGTCAATTTTTCTTTACCTTAAAATTACTGCTACAGCTATGAAGCTACGAAAGTCTACGATTAGCTACAATCTATTGCGTAAGTATTCTTGAATGGCAATTTCTCGTGCAATCATTTTATACAATAATGTTAATTACTTCGTGTGCTAATTACGTCATCATTTAATTAATTAAGTCCTTAGTTTTAAGCCTTACAAATTACTATAAACGATGCTCCTAAGCGACGTAGATTAAGATACATAAGGATCTTTCGGGTCGTATTAAGGATATTATCTTATAAGTAATATATTAAATAAATAATATTTTACCACACATAACATAACAAACAATACTTAATTATTAAGTCTTGTGCTTTATTTACATTTTAATGAACAAGAACTTTTAATTTTTATGATTTTCTTTTAACTTTTCAAATTTAAAATGAAAACTTGTAGAATTTCAACCAAAGTATGCAGCGCTGTAGCTTATCTGCGTTGTAATTAAAAAAAATCTCGCAGGCAGTTTCCCCGCCCCGCAGCCCGCAGCCGGCGGCTTATTGGTAATTTTGTGACAAAGCTTGCTAATAAGCCGCCATTTGAAGAAGGGTAAAACTTTTCATAACACTTTTACTTATAAACTGAAATCGTAAATGGAAAATGAAGACATTCTAATATACTAAGTATTTAATAACACATGTAGCTATGTTTTCACTATCACAATATACTGAACGCAAACATACGGCGGTCTTTGTTTGTTAACCAATCTTATCTATACTAATATACTAAAGCGTAAACACACACTTCTTTGTTGCCTAAGATGTCAGCAATTACAGCATATTTTTGAATAATTCTTTTTTTAATAAAAAGTCCTACACTTACGCCTAGCTTTAGGCTACATATTTTCACGCCATTAAACTTAGGGGGGTAAATATTTAGGATAAAAACCCTAATGTGGGAAAGAGACCATAAGTCGCTGCCAACATCAAGGAAGCAAGATTGCCATAGTAAGGTAGTTGGTATTTTGACATTTGATTGGTAATTTGACAGATGTTAACGATAACGTTTTTATAATTTCATGCGGATGAAGTCGCACAGGAACAGCTAGTTATTATTATATTATAATTAAAACGTACGGTTTGAATTGTTTTAATTTTTTTTAATTAGAATTGTTTGATTTGTCTTAAACCACGCTGCTCTGGATTTTGTTAGAGTATAATTCGTCTCATTGTAGGTGCGGGAACGGAATTTACATCGCATTTAATTTTATTTAAATATATGAGAGTATTTTGATTGTTAACGATAAGCTGGTACGTATCGTGAAAGGTTCAGCGTAATGTCTAAGGATTGTAAGCTACGTTTGTAGTGGGTGCTCGGGTACCGTAACGAATAATGTCCAATTTACAATTCAAGCGGCTGTAATTTGATTTATCCGACCTATTGTGACTCCCCGCACCTACTGAAAGTGATCACGTACAATAAGACGCTAAAAATACCAAAAGAAAAGTTTAAGTACAACTCAATTCCGTTGTTTTTTTTTTGGAAATTGCTTGACATTTAAAAATTAGAAGTTGTTTTTTCTTTTTAAGGACTCTATAAAAATAGATATGGCCTTTTAATCGGATATATTTTTAAGCAAGGTATATCTCAAGTTTGTATTGAACATAATACCTCCAAAAAAATTGCATGGGTTCATCTATTTGTGCCATAAAAGTAATGTATGTAGAAAGCCTATTGGTGGCAATACTAACAATGTCCATTCGTAAAATCAACACAACAAAACGAGTAACATAGTAAATGTGTACCAGGAGAGCAGAATTTGCACTGTTCCGGTGTAAATAGGGACAGTAATGTACAAAATTGCATTGCGTGCGAGAGTCAACGGAGACAAAGTGACACGGACGGGCGCGTGCTGCGTCACTGATAGCTTGTGACTGAATTTTAACGAGATTAAAGACATCTAAATTTTGTTAAAGCTTTTAAAAAAAATTGTTACAGAATACTGATAACTTTAGTAATATTTGGCTATGTACAGCATTTGATAGAGTAATGGTAAATAGCACAGATTTGAAGACCTGAATTAGTATAAGATCAGTAAACAGTAATAATTAGTTTTTAATTTTTAAATTATAACACGTTTTTAAGTATTAAAAATAATTTCACTTTCATTACAATTTCAACTTAGATTTTTTTCCTTTATTCATTAAAATACATATTCTTGAAGTAGATTATGAACGAAAAAATAGTTTAAGATGCAAAGTGCATTCTTACAAAGCGGTCTGAATGTAATATAATTTTGGACTCATTTTAGTTTACAAATGAAGTTCATTTGGACGTGAGCGAAGTGGTGAACTTTTGCTTCGTTGGGAAACTTTTTGTGTGAAAGTTTCTAAAGTTATAAGAGTTGCGGTACAAGCTATTAAAATGATACGCCTCAATTTGTAGCTCCTATTAAGAAAACGATTATCTTTATGTAAAGAAGATACAAAGTC
>LD688935.1:1896738-1907208 GCA_003118335.3 Papilio memnon
ACGAATTACAATTTGTAGCATTCCTGTTTATTGAAAGGTCTATTGAGTGCCAATTAGCCTTTGAATTCTCTGCTATTGTTCATAAATTGCTAGTTAGTGTAATTTCATACATTATACGAGTAGAGTTAAAATACCAATTTGGTATATATGTTAATAAAAATATCTCTAACAAAGTTCATTGATACATGTTTTTCTAAATTAGTATTGTTATCTGTAATGCTTTCATTTTAGGGTTTAATATAATAATTTCTTTTAATAAAACTTTGTCATATTTCATTTCACATTTATATGAGATGTTTTTCGTAATATAACAACAAATTTGAGTGTAGCTAAAAGCGAGCAGCCTTAATAATCGGCAGTATTCACATTAGCAGGAGCAGCGCATGATAACCGGGCTGCCCCGCCCGTCTACACTAATATTGTATTGAGGTCGAGCAACCCAAACCAAAAGATATATTATTAAAAAGAATAAACAGTAAGCGTTTAATTTACCGTTTGTTTTCCTCCAATATTAAATTTTAAACGACTGACTTTCTGTTTTTAATTTGTAGTTCAATAAAGAAAAGTGTAGGAAAACTCGTAGTAGTTAAATTAGGAAGTTGAACTGACAGTCTCTAGCACACCGAAGAACGAATCGAATGGCAACATGAAATCAAGAAAAGACAGCTGGCTAAACTAAGAGTGTTAACAATCCTGCTAGACTTACTAATCCTACTAATGTTAAGAATTAATTAAATTAAGAATGATTAGATGGAAGTCTGTTAAAGTTTTTAGTCTAATCGGCTGGACAAATCTTGATGAAATTTGGCATAGTTCTAGATAATAGTCTGGAAGAACACATATACTACTTACTTCTGTTTTTTTTTATTCTTTGCGGACGGAGTCGCGGGCGAAAGCTAGTATATGTATGTCGAGGCTTTTCATTAAACTTTATTAGATAGTTATTGAATGAAATCCATCATTATTGAGGAAGTTACTTGTTCAGACGTTTATCAAATCAATGTGCAGACGTTGAGGCGACGATCAGTATTCAAAGAGGTGTTTCGCAATTGTAGGAGGGGAGGGCGGAGGGAAGCACGACTACATTGTCTTAGAATTTTTTATTCAAAGGACTTGAGTGAGATTCAATATACGTCAGATCACAGAGAACTTGTAAATATGTAGAGCTGAATAAAGATGCAGCATTTTCTTACTATTGTAACTTACTGTACGTTTTATACGTTATTTTTAACACTGCTTCAAAAACAACGTATATTTCCTTTTCCCTTTTTTGTATCTGTTTCCAATAAAATAGTTTACACTTATTTATTAAAAAAACAAACATTCGAATAATGAAGAACTGGCCCATATCTTGTCGACCAATAAATAGGAGTACGATGCTGTATTTTGCTAGTATTATCGATTCTATAGCACCATGTGTATTACCATATCAATAGGAAATCGGTCACCGAAAAGAACCGCTGTCCTGCTAGAAAGCTCGCTTTGTTACGTGATTGATAGTTACATAGACGCAACAATAAATACGCAACCAAATTCTTAAAGGCCTTGCAAAAAGCCTGCATACATTAAGTTTGGGGGAGAAGTTGGGGTACAATAAAAACCACTTTCCGTAAGACACGCGTCAATGCAAAACCAGTAGGGTGTATGCTACCGGATGATTGTGAAGTTTGGCAATTTATAAAGAGACTAGATAATTTACAAATTTATTAAATAGTCGATTTACGATTAATAATAATGACGTATTAATTAAATCCTTAAACACAGAAACAGTATTAAAGTTTATTTAGAATCAAAATGGCATGTAGCGTGTTGTGTACAATTCGTAGCATTTGTAGGCAATCATCGTTGTTAGCCCCCGTTGGGCGCCAATTACGCTTCGGAATTGGAGTGATTGCTCGGAAAATTGCTCGTTAAACCTGTATACAAGTATTAATACTTTTCACTGTATTGTATACATCTATTTACACCATACCACAACAATGCAACATAGTACGTTGATTTTTAAACATTGTTTTATGGTAAAACTGTGGTTAGGTAACGTAATATGAATGTAGAGTTTTTGATAGGAATTTCTACATCTGGTATTCAATTATCATGCTTTCATATATCATGAAACAGATATGGTAAATATTATGCAGCACATTTAAAGTAAAAAGACGTCCTAACAACAACTAAATGATGTTACAAAAGGCATTATGATAGGAAGCCCCGCTGTTGTACAACTGCGCCTTCGCACGACACTGTGGAAAATTCAGTATTAAGTCTAATTCCGAGTCACGATACCGTTCCATAGCAACATTTACACTGCTCTTATACTCATCTACTACTGGAAAACGTTTTATTTAATCTCTACAGTTATCAGAAATAAACAAGACACAAGATTTTCACTTAACAGAGTCGATACGTGTCTTTTGTTTAACATCCTCACAATATACTTGGAAATAGAAAAGACGTTCAGTTCCATAGAAAAAGGTAGGGGTGGGAAGATTAGATTTGGTCCCGACCAAGCTTATATACAGTATAGAAACTACAAATTAAAGTGCCGCGATTGGCTATTATTCCAAATGATCCGTAGCTTCCAACAAAATTAATTACCGGTCGGGTCAATGTCCCCTCGAACGGCTACGAGGGAATCAATGAACTGCAAAGGAACACTTCGACAACTTGATTTGATTTAGTTTAGAAATGCAGTAAACTATTTATTTAGAGAATTTCAAATTGGATTTTATGTTACTTCTTTATCTTCTATACATATAATAAAATTGAAGTGTCTGTTTGTAATATTAAAAGAAAAATATCCAGATTGTGGAAAGATGATGTATTTGCGTTGCTGATAACGAAAATCGCATTTAAATTTTTTTTTGTCTGTCTGTCTGTACGCAAGCCGCGTTTGTTCCGGGTAATCTCCGAAGGGTAGTTGACATAGACGGACTGACATATTATAGGCTACTTTTTTATCTTAAAATTCCGTGGACGAAGTGGCGGGCAACAGCTAGTATTTTATATTTCTTATCCGAAATTAGGAAGGACGAATTACAGTATTCCATTTTGTTTTTCGTTATTTCATAAATTATTATAAGTTATTTTTAAAAATATGGCTAAATAAGACGTCTACTGCTTTATCCAGAGCTCTTCGAATATCATTAAATATTTACCGACAGACTGGTATTCTGGTTAGCTAAGTCTCTTTTCCGCTTCGGAGGATTCCTTGAAAATTAGCGCTTAATTGGCTAAAGAAGCTAAGGAGAATTCAAGATCGTATTAATCAAAGAAATCTTTTTTTTTTTAAATAATATGTTTAAAACGTTCAATATTTTTATTTAAGCGCGTTTTATGAGAATATTCGAAAGTAAAATGATAATTAATTAATGTGTAAAGTAAATAAATAGGTGATATTAAATTATGTATCGGTAATGTGATACCAATATTATAAATCTTAGCACACAATGCATTGTACATTTTTTTAAGATTTAAATTATATTGTAATGAAGCCACCTTTCATTTATATTTATACTAATATAATAAAGCGTAAACACACACTTCTTTGTTGCCTAAGATGTCAGCAAATACAGTATGTTTTTGAATAATTCTTTTATTAATATAAAGCCCTACACTTACGTCACGCTAGGCTATATATTTTCACGCCATTAAACTTAGAGGGTAAATATTTTGGATAAAACCCCTAATGTGGGAAAGAAATCATAAGTTGCCGCCAACATCAAGGAAGCAAGATTGCCATCATGTCATGTCATTTTGACATTTGCAATTGGGAATTTGACAAATGTAAACAATAAAATAAAGTTATTATAATTCCACGCGGATGGAGCCGCACGCAAACAGCTAGTAATTAATAAGTGACGTCCACATTTTTTAAATTACGTTAATAATTATCTTAAAGCAATTTATTTTATAGTGATCGAGTTAAATGTAAATGAATCCATCTCGTATCTGTTGTAAAACGTTTGTATACTGAGACATTAGGGTGACAGGCGGAGTGTTTGTCCAACACTTCAAACTCCTATAGGATAATGACAGACCGATCGACGTCGAGTGCCACCCAAATTACCTAACGGTTGCTACTAATTAATTCTTATCGTATGATTTATTGCCTTAAAAGTACTTAATGTTAGCCAGAAAGTATTTTTAAATATGATTCTTCTTAAATATTTGTATTTCTGTAAGTATTGACATAACTCAAAAACTACTAGACCGATATAAAAAATTCTTTCACCATTAAAAAGCTACGTTATTACTGAGTAACCTAGGCTATTTTTTTTAATTTTACGCGGTCGTAGTCGAGTATCTTTAGCTTCAAAATACGGATCATTTTAATAAGTAATATAAAACGTTTTCATGTCGTACGTCCTTGAAAACTTAATGTAAAGTTTGTTAATTATTTGTTGATTTACTTGAAATAGGATCTGTTGAATTCGTATTAGTATTCAAGTTGTACCGGGGACGGCCAGCGAGCGGTTGTTACGTTGTTTTTGAATTTCTGTTCACTGAAACTCCAAAGTTGTGCAACTTAATATTCATAGCACGCGAAAGCTGCTAATGAAAGACTTATTTAAGTAACCTTAAGGATTATAATTAAAAACTTTGGAATTTAAATAAGTAATCAGCGGTATAACCAGACTGATTGAACCTTAGAATAAATAAATTTGTTATGTTTTTTAATCGAAGACGTTCGTAGTGAATGATATTCTAAATAAATAAATTAAAATTATATTAAATACACACATGACGTCGTTGAGCGTCGGTGGCTCAGTGGTTTAAGCACTTGACTTGTAATCTACAGGTCTTGGGTTCGAATCCCGTCGCCATGTACCAATGTGATTTTTCGATTTTTCGAATTTTCATATGTACATAATTTACCCGACGTTCTTACGGTGAAGGAAAACATCGTGATGCAACCTGCACATATCGGAGAAGAAATTCAAAGATATATGTGAAGTCAACCAACCCGCACTTGGCCAGCGTGGTCGACTATGGCCTAGTCACCCTAACTTTAGGGTAGGCTCCGAGCCCCTCGGTGGGGACGTATAGTGAGCTGATGATGATGATGACACACATGACTAAGAGAAACATCTATAATAATAGATATTATGATGAGAAAAATCTTTGTAATTTGGATAAATTAAAATAACTTAAAAACGACAAGGCCGATTTAAAAAAATCTTTCACCATTAAAAAGCTATACCAGTCTGTGACATAGGCTACATTTTTTTTTAATTTCACGCGGACAAATTCGCGAACAACTAGTATACAAATAATGTATGATAAATAATATTATATCACATCACCTACATATTATGTCATACATATTATATAGCAAGTTGTAAAATTTTCCACATGAAATACCGGAGAAGAAAGTAAATATGAAATATATGATGTATGTTTACGTTCACGGCCCAAAGCTTTTCCTCGCACAATGTTTGCTCATGACAAAATTACAATGTTTATTTTTAACTCACCTTCTGTCTGCATACCAAAATAACACTCAATATTTTTACACTAATTTCATCTATTCGATTACATTGTGACGTGTAAAAAAAATAAACTCTACAGTCCTTTCACCATAATTAGTAGTAGATCGCTACTACTACATTGGAAAATAATTTTGACCAACATAGACAAAGAGTCAGAAGTGAAATATCATGACTAATCACACAAACGACTTGATGAATGTTAACGTAGCTTGTCTCGGAGAGCTTAATCTAAGTTAGAGTTGCAAACTCCATTCGAAGCTAATTCAATAACTAACTTGAGTTTGCGTTCAATTTGTATACTGTTGATATTCTGTTGATAGCCTATTTTACATTTCAGTATTACGTTACTAAAGAAAGTTAGATTCCAGTAATTTATCGTTAACTTATCCAAGATTATTCCAATAAAGCATAAATATTTATTTTTTCTTGTAGATGAGATTTTGAGTTAACATAAAACATTTCATAAACTTTAATATTTTTCAAAACAAACACTATTTCTCAGTTGGCTGCTTCACTTACACATCCGCCTCAATGTTGAATAATGGAAATATTTTTCCATCTTACAAGTTCTCAGGGCACCTGAAGAATAAACTGAACAATTTTACAGTAAAGCAAACTGTCTGGACGGAAAGTAAAAAGAAAAAGACCCGTGTACTGGCCAAGGTAAACATTATGTGTAGATTTTGTTCTAGACTTTGTATTAAGAAAATATGAATCGATCTTTCTAGATACGAGTTTTGATCCCAATCCCTATTGGGGGTATACAGAGGGTATATTTGTTTTTCATAAACTATGGTATCTTTTTACTGGAATACTTTATAATATTAATATAGGTATTAGTTAAATAGCGTAAGAAATGGAAAATGATTGAACCCTACCTTCAGTTGCAATCTTAGGCAGAATTCTGGAGTATGATTTACTTAAAAGCAGAAATAACTTTGATACTAAAATTATAATTAGTACTTTCAAGTTATAAAATTTCTTAACAAGTTAGTGTTATCAAGACAGGACGAAAGTCGTTTAGGCCCCTCGCAGACAATCTAGTACTTTAGTTTTAAAACAAGATAAGTATCCTTAGAAATATTTACATATTTGAAATTAGCCAGGCCTAACGTGGTACATTTATAAGTATATGATGTGATATTGAGCTTTACAAAAATATCCAACAGATCTGTACCAAAAAACTACTTACGAACTACGAACTATTTGTTGATTTCTCTAATTTATACGGATAAATAGCTTTGTAACAAAATTATGAAAAATGTATTGTCAATCTTTAGTAATCACACAAATTGCAAATTCATAATATATCGGTAAAAATATAGACGACAGATTTCATTGATAGATGCATGAAGAGCTAATAAAACTGCCAGGAGCGATGCTAGAACTCGTATAGATGTAGTTTATAAAAGGGGGATGCGTGACAAACAAAGAAGCAATCTAGAGGAAACAATCTGGGAAGTGGATCTCTGAATGCAAATAGAAACCGATACATACGAGATGTAGGCGAGGGAACTGCGGGGACAATGAAATACACTTTTATATGTCTTGTCCCGATGACAAACAGGATTTTTGCTATATTAAGACTACTACATTTCATAAGCTTATTTGAAATAAAAGGACTAGCTTTCGCCCGCGACTCCGTCCGCGTGGAATTAAAAAAGTAAGTACCCTATGTGTTCTTCCAGACTATCCTCTACATCTATGCCAAATTTTATCCAGATCTGTTCAGCCGCTTAGGCTGCAAACTAACAAACATCCATCGATTCATCTAAACTTTCGCATTTATAATATTAAGTAAGATATTGCTATTTTGGTGAATTCCGATGACCGCTTGCAATTTTATCACCTTATACTATGAAAAAAGAAAAGTGCTATTTTCCAAACTTTTTCCTTAATCCCAAATTTCCCTTATTTCCAAACATAGCTATTTATTATAATAAAAACTGCTAAAAAATGAAACGCTTCCGAAAGTGAACACAATTAACTAGATTAATGATCTTTTGGGCTACATTTTGAAAATATTTTCCGATTAAACAAAAATGAAAAAGGTGGGAATGCATTAGTTAAAATTCTCCGACATTTTTATTTGCTCGTGGAATTTAATGCACAATAATTCTCCGCGAAAGTGCAGCTTGCACGCGATAAGAATTCTAGACAGTTATATTTGTCTGCACCAAATGTTTACGTGCTACCGACTCGTAATTTAAATAGGGATGGTTATGCAATAGGTTAAGTAGTACAATCAAAGAAAACCTAATTTTTCCTATTAACATATTTTTC
The DNA here is from genome assembly GCA_003118335.3 of Papilio memnon. Taxonomy (NCBI): domain Eukaryota; kingdom Metazoa; phylum Arthropoda; class Insecta; order Lepidoptera; family Papilionidae; genus Papilio; species Papilio memnon. The sequence continues at coordinate 1,904,511 of LD688935.1, forward strand.
TTCAGTATTTAAATGCAATAGACATTGGACCATTGAATTATTATTAAATTAGACATCGTAAATGGGATTTTATATTTCTAGAACTCAGTTTAAGTAACACTAAAGATCCCCTTAATAAACTTTTTAACCGTCTATATGTGATTCTTGGTATTTAATCTTAAAATAATAATATCGTAATTTAATGTTCAAACTATTCTATTATAAAATTCTGTGATAGGATTTTTCCTACTTTATTTTATTCATTAAAGTATTAATCGTACGTTCGTCCTAGATTGGAATTTCTTGTTTCTACTATTTCCGTAGGTAATGTTGAGCGGCAATAATTAATCTATTGTCTCCGCCATCTTGTGCGATAGAGATTAATGAAGTGTGAAACACATTGTTCCATTCAATTTCGCTTCATTTCATTTTGTTGTCAAACTATTTGGCACTTCCGGTTATTGCTTACAGCTTGCTGTTATGTTAGTTGTTTAATACTTTGTATAACGTCACTAAGTTATACGAATAACACCTCAATTAATACCAAAGAGAGGTTAGATAACTAAATGATTTTGTTTAGTTTTGAATAAAAATAATACACTAGCTGTTGCTGGCGACTTCGCATGCGTGAAATTAATATTAATAAAAAATATAGCTTATGTTACTCACAGATAAATTACCTTTCTAATGGTGAAAGAATTTTTGAAATCGGCCCAGTAGTTTTTATGTTTCGAATACATAAAAAATACAAAAATACAAATCTTTGCTCGTTTTAATATTAGTATAGATATATTGTAACACATTTCAGTCTCTGTTTTTGTTTAAAAAATAAAGTGAGCGATTAACTTTTTTTTTAATATGAAAAAATAGACAGTGGAAACTCGCAGTAATATATATCGTTTCTATATATCAATCGTAAGATTTTAACACAGAAAAACAACAGAGTTTCAAATTTACTTAAAGATGTAACACTACTTAACAAGTTTTATCTCTTTAAGAATAAGATCCCTTTGATAAATTCAACGCGAAGTAAAAAGTATGTAAATGTGCAACTTTAACGCTGGAACTTTGTAAAAGTACTTAAACGTATCATTTTGTCGAAAGAAGCAGTGCGCTGTAAAACACTTTAGAACTGTTTCTGTAATACGCTAATTGATATAGTTTATACATTTAAATGTATGACTAAATCTGAATAAATTTAACGCTATTTTAGAACGCGCTGACGAAATTTGCGGGTGACAGCTCGGTATTAATATATAAACATTTAGAGCCTGTCCCGCCACTGACTGATAGAGGCTCAGATAGCATAAAAATGACGTCACTGTCAGATAAGGTAACAAAATCCGATATTTCCATCACATATTTAACACGTTGAATTGTTATCAGACAATACAATTTGGTGGGACAGACCCTTAATAAAACTAATTTATCATTCCAAATCCATAGTTAATACGAATGCGAAGTAATAAATAATTTGTAAACCAGTTTATTTAACGTATTTAAAATACAATATGGCGGCGAGACGCTTGCAGCAGTTTCAATAAAGGCACCCTCCATAAGCTAAATAATGCACCTTCGTTTAATAAAGGCTCGTGCCACATCAGGTGTAGTGCTAATGAACTGCTTTGTTGTAAACTTTTTCACAAATTATTAAACGGACTGCAGTTTTTTTCAGCTGACAGAATTCTTTGGAACGGGAAAGGAAAAAAAATCGTTGGCAAAATATACGAGAGTAAGTTCAATACCAATAGAAATTAGATAGTCGAAACACTTCTACAAAACATATCGTCATTCCGCTTTTTTTTTTGTTGAAAATACTGAGATGACCAATAAATTTTCTGCATAAATTTCAGCGGGTAAAAAGGTACCTAAAACGGTACATTTGAAAGCTCAAATAATTTGTGATATAAGGAAAAAATTAAAGGCTAAAGTTCATAAGGCAAATATTTATAAAAAAAAGAAAACAGTACATTTACAAATGAATGATGAATAGAAAACCTTTTACCTTAAATAAGATTCTCGTATGCTTTTTTCTAATATTTTTTCCTTAAATCACCCAGCATCGCGAGTGGTATTAATTTAAAATTAAGGAAGTCTGCACTTTACTTGGTAAGTGAACCTTTTTGTTATTATGCAAAGCCTAATTTAATGAGCGCACTCTTAGCAACTCACTGAGGGAAAAAGAACCTTTCCTTCAAAGTAATAGCAAAGCAACTTACCATCCTTTTAATAAAACGATTTGCATATTTCAAAAACTTAATAAAACTCAATACGTTCTTTATTAAGGATACAAGAAAAACCTGATTAAAAATCATAAGACATTGTCAAACTGAAGTTTTTTAACGTTGAATTTGAACTAAAAACGAAGTTAAAAATGCACTATATTAACTAGGAAATCCATTCCCGGAAAAGACGTTAAACTTTATCGAAAACACTTAAGGAATAATAAATCAGGTAGTTCGCCTCAAAGAAGGCTATATCCTCACTGTCCACACTGGAGCAAACGTTCCGAGATTGCCTGGAGCAGTGGTCGACATAAGTCACGTATAATGCAAAAATTTTAGAATGGACTAAAGCGGAAAGTTAAACTGCAGGAACGTTTTTGAATACGAATTATTTGTTGCATTTATTTTTTCTAGCCATCATCATCATCATCATCAACTTGCCCTTATCCCTTACGGAGGGTCGGCACAGTATGTGCTACTCTTTCATACATTTC
>LD688935.1:1929022-1963392 GCA_003118335.3 Papilio memnon
TGACGCTGCAGTGCTTAAAATATTACACTCAGTACATAATCTTGAAGTTAAAAAACTGACATGCAGTGAGAGGTTCGTGCTAAATTAAAACTTCATTTCCAAAAGTACATGAATACAAAATAATAACGGTAAAAGTAATGTGTTTTTGCCGAGAGGAGAGTTATTAGTTAACGGCGCTTGTGTCGCGTTAACACCTTGAACCTGAACGAATTGCTTACTCACAACATAACGACGGTCTTATCATAGCAAAAACATCATCTTGTATTTCGGGAGAATAGAAAGACCATATAAAGAGTAATCGACGAGCATGCTTGAATAGTAATTCTCTTTTTGAATTTATACCAGGACGGTTTGCCTACCCTGAAAATAGTAAATAAAAATAAATAATCTACTTTCGTATTTTAGTGCATATCTTTCATTACATATTTCTTACTAGTAATTCGCAAAAATCAAACACTTTTAGTATTCTGCAAAGCTAATGCTCCGATAATATTATTCTAATTTTTTACATTATTTAATAATTTTTTAAACAGCATTGGTCAAAGTTACTTTGGACAGTTATTTAATAGCCATGGCAACACTACAAAGTACAAATGTATTTACGTAACATTTGCTTATTAGTTAAGCACATGTTAGTTACGCTTACTGTTAAAGAACCGCATGCGAGGCGAGTGCGAAGCGGGGGCGAGGCGAGTCTCGTGCGGTTTGTGTCGGCATAAGATATGGATCACGATTCGACCACTGCCGCACCGCAAATACATGTTTCGAGTTTCTACTTGTATCGAATAAATTCGAACATTCCAAGAAGGTTTTAATACTTGCGGACAGATCAAATTAAAGTTGCTGGCAATCTTTATTTAGTAACTTAGATGATAAATGGTTTTAATTCTGCAAATCTACTACTAAATTGAAAATTTAAGAATGTTTTTGTCTTGTCGCAATCTACATATACTCATTTAGCAGCATTTATCGAAATAATTTACCACACAAGTTGTAGAGACTTTATAAATCGTGTTAAATGAAGACTCCTTGCAAGTTTTCGGCCCATTAGAACAAAAGCTAGGCAAATAAAAGAGAAGTTATGAAAATATCTAAGTTTATATTTATTTTTTAATAAAAATATGAAAATGTAAAATATTGTAAACTATCTAACTATTCTAACTATGAAAAGTCTATATAAGAATACCATGTTTCCTAAGAGCAGGCGCACGCACACCTTTGACAATCGCACAACTGTTGTGCGATTGTCGATTGTTTCGCAGCCAATTCAACCGTTTAGTTGCACAACTAAAAATCGAGTAGTGTATGCACATCCATATAAGCTCATAGGAATTAAAGCGAGACTAAACAGTTGTGCTATAGTTTAGTTTCAGGTGTGCATGCTCTAAATGTGATATTGTTTTTGAATTTGTTTAGTATACTCAGCGGTGATGCAATCGATTCCGACATATTAAAATTATGCATACGATGCGATATCACTTCGCGTGGGAATAACATATTATTGATTTTATCAAACCCGGCTATCAGGCCATAGGATAAGATAAGCAAGGAATAACAAGTATGTACACAATAAAGCTAAAAATCGCAATGTACACTTTACGACACCATAACAATACCAAGTAAACCAATATTTACTCAGAAAAGTATATTTTTAAAATTTCGTCGAAATCGATACAGTTATTCCATCTCTGGTTTAAAATGTTACCATTCTAAGTATTTTGTCGATAGTTACAGTGAATTATATTTTAAGAACATGATTGTTAAGTTATTTAAAAAAAAAACCTAAGTCTTAAAGATTTCTTGACAATTTTAGTCACTGTTTCTCCTGTTATTTTGCTATAAAAATAAGTTTGGACTTGTAGGATTGCTTAAAGCTGGAGTAGAGATGTTTAAAGGATTTCAAAGGGTCCTAAAACTATAAAAAAAACTTCCACGCCTTCAAATAAATCTGAAGCATGCTGATAATTGTTGTCTTCATTAGTAATCTTTTACTTTACACGCAAAAGATCGTTTTGCTTCCTCTGATTTTACAACAGTTTTTATTTTCGTTTTTGTAAAATGAATGGATTTTCTGAAGCTGACTTTAGTAAGACCTCAGACCCAAGAAGAAATGTCAAAATATCAATTGTAAAAATACGAGCGATTTTACACTAACAAAAAATATTGTGTTTTCAACGAGACCAGGCTTCATCATATAAAGGCCCTAATATACAAATTACGACAAGAACGCTTGGTTTTAAAGTTTCAACATTTCTTTGTTATCCGACACTAATGTGGCAGCTTACTACCAGTGTTTTGCTTTTAATTTTGAATTTATTTATCCCGTCAAAATAAAATGTTTTCGCATTTTTTAGTTCTGTAGATTAAAATTCAGCACCAATTATATCCTTATTCGTGTAATTGCACCTGTTCGGAAAATGTTCAATACATTTTTTATTAAGATTATTTTTGTAATGTATAATTGTAGAAAGGACAAGCTGTACTTTTAATATCAAGGCCAATAAAACACCTGCAACCGCAGATGCGTTACTGTTTTCGACTTAAAACGATATTGTCATTATGTAAAACTTGCCGTAAGTTCCCATTGTTAAAGCACCTATACAAAATACATTGTCGTCTCACTTCTAGGAAAAGAGATAGCACCATAATTTTTGCAGTAGAATTATGAAGACGTAGTATCAAATGATGCTAATCTTCCAAATCGATTTGTCGGTCACCAATCTCCTTCTGAAACAAAAGCTTTAAATATGATAAGACTTCAGTAGTCTAAAAACATTTATTGTACTTGTAATCGTTCTAAAAGTAACTATTATGCATTGTACTAGTTGACAATGATGAATTCTGATGGCATATCGAAGAACGTACTTCGATAAGCAGATGAATAAGTTGAATGTTAACAAATTAATCTAAGTGAATGTCACTACCAAATAGACCGGTTCTTTACTCGAACTCGAACCAAAACATTGCGAAGAGATAACATTGTAACACTTCGTTTAATTATTTCGTACACGCTCTGTTTACTTACTAAGGAGGTTATCGAACTAAGCGTAGATATAGAAAAAAATCGTACAACTTTGAGTAAGGATTAGGTGACAAGTGGTAGGTCCTTCCGGTGCGGCGACGGAAGTACCACGTGACTCACACGAGGCGTGCGCGTGCGCCGCTCGGCCATTGTCCACGCATCGCCGACTGTGACGGCCGACGCCGACGTGATCTGTATGAACCAGCCTAGCGTACAACCTGCTATATTCTGCAATACTTTGCTAAACACGCTCTAGATCTGAGATCGATATCCTAAATGATATTATGTGTAACACCATATAAATCTGTACCACAATTTAGATTTACATTGGTAGTTGGTTAATTTATCGAAGAAATGTATTATACTTTTAGAATAAAACTTGAGAGCAAATCATTTTAATTCTACTAATGTATACTTCTAAAGTTAGAAATAAAAAAAAAAACAAAAGTAAACGAGCTCGTTTCGCTCTTATTCGCACATTCATTAGACACCTTTATGTTACTCTGTACGGTAATTTCGTTTTATATTTTGTTTCCTTCCCCACTTAACACCTCATTCTGACCTCAATCTAGAAAATACCACAACGTGCAATCTCTATAGGTTGCAAATAAAATGCAGTTTGTATAATTAATTATGTAATTCATAATATCAGGTTCTAAGCGTCGAAAATATGACGTATTTACATAATAATATAACATTAATAAGCAGAAGACACTGAGATACATTGAATATATTCGACTTTCAGACAAACGTCTGAGTAGAGCTTATCCTAAGAGAGCATGGAGATAGACATGTGACATCACTCGATACAAATACAGCCATCCTAATACAATACGAAAATAAAACTAAACAATGAGCACTCAACACTAGCGGACACGAATTTAAATAATTTAATACTGTCCCATTCGCATCAAAACATACATAGAATTCAAATCACTTTGTATAAAGAAGCCCATTTTAGACATATCGCATCGACTTTTTTGGAACTTAACAATAGTAAATGCGCAACAAGCCTCACAAAATATCAACAGCAGTATTCAATCACGTTGTATAATAGATATGAATTATCACAACATATGATATATGACAAGCAAAATACGATTCATAGAAAATTAAAATACATATGAGTCATATTTTTCTGTAAAAGTGACTCTACATACATACATAATGAATGAATATTTTAAAATGAGAGCTCGGAACCGTTAGGCCCACGCGGAAGTATTCGAGGTTACTCCTACTTAACTCGAAGATGACATCCGAATTAATAATTAATAATCTTTACATGCACTAAGCGAGGTCAATACAGTTCTCCGATATCGTTAAAGCAGATTGGCTAAAAGTCATCACTTAATTCTGAAACCTTATGACTGAAATATCGTATTTCACCACACACTCGCTTTCGAATAACTAGTTTTGGTGCCGGGACATTAACGAATCAATAGTTTTTAAAACACTGGATATCACAAAATACATACTATTTCAATGTGCGATAACACCTGGCAAAGGTGGGGGCAGCACATCTGTCCTTTGTAACAACATTGCAGCGGAGCACCCAAAGGTCAGTCTTTATCACGCAATAGTTCTGATTTTGCTCCTTTCTCGTTGCTATGAAACGAAAAATTTTGATTGTCTTTATGTATATACGCTTTGTCCAGTTTAGCTGCCGGTAATTCGTTATCCTGGGGTGCAGTTGCGGTTATCGTGGGTACCGGCGACGGATCAATGTTTTCATATTGACAAAATTCCTTTAGCCAACGTTCTGAGTTGTAAGAAGGTCCCTCTCCGCCCAGCTCGGCGGGAAGAATGTCGAGAGGTAACGCATCGTGCAGCGTCGAAAGGTTGTTTCCATGTAATACAATTCGTTCCCTCGTCTTCGCTTTCAAATAGGGTTTTATTACAGCTAGGGCGGTCTCCACGTACCAAGGTTGTCCAATAAAATGTATGCTCTTAAACCGAACCGGCATACAGTCCTGGAGGCAGTCGATCATTAACTTTAAAACTTTAGCTTGCAAACTGCACGACTGTTTAAACGTGAACTCGGTCCAATCCACAATAATAACATAGCCGTTAGCTTGATTTTGAATATCGTTAAGCGTCCGTTCCAGCGTGAGCAACAACGCTCGGTACACGGAGAGCAGCGGGCAGGCGTGCGGCGTCCAGTTGGAAGCGAACATGATCAGCACGCACCTGCCGCGCCGGTCGCGCTGCGAGAGCACGCCCGGCAAACCGTCGGCCAGGGCGCGCAGCACGCCGCCGTCCGCCACCGCCCACAGCTCTGGGTGCTCGCGCCGGTACTGGTGATAGCGAACTAGCAGCTCGAAACTTTGCTGGACGTCGTGTTTGCGTGCGTACAGAAATCGCCGCAAAAAGTTGTCGTCTTGACATCGACTCTTGTCGCGTAGGGCGAGGTTAAGGCTCGAATCGACGGCTTCTTTCAGCCCGTCGAGGGCTCGTTGTCTGTCACCATCAGTAAGCCTCTTCCTGGATACGTCACAGAGGCGCTCGTTCTGCATCTGCTGCAGCCTCCAGTCATATTCGGCGTACTCGTTCATGTCTGGCGTGGCTGTGAGTCATGCGGCCTTTCACTGTAGCGACGTGAGGTGCGCGCGCGCCGCCTATGCCCGAGGCCGACTGCGCGCCGTGCGGCCGCGCGCCGCCGCCATTGCTGCCCGTTCATTAAACCGCGTTGTGCTGCCTTCACATTATAAATCTACGCAAGTTACTTGTACAAGTGTACTTGAATACTAAATTATATATCATTGTTTCAATTGTAATAAATATATATTAATTTTGTACGATATTAATCAAGTTATACAGGAAAACCTAGCAATGTACTCTATGATAGTAAATACGACTTAAATACATAAGTTTAATTCGACTCGTATTGATCAGACACTATTATTATAGTACATGATACTATTATTATAGTAGATGCAGACAATTAATAAACGAGATATGTTAAAATCTTTATTTTCAAGGTTTTTTTTCATTTATTTAAAGTATTAGTGGAAAATATATGTTTTAAGCATTTCATGAATTTTATAATTTAATTAAGTCATGCTTCACAAATTAAAATTTCGTCCGCGAAGAAAATTATTACTGAAATAGTTTTACCACTATCATTTTATTTTACAAATATTAAACTTCTTTATAAGTGTCTACTTTAAAAATATATGAAAACATATTGAAACAAGTTACCTCAACTGACATAGAGCATTAAGTTGAGCAAGTGCTCTCGACCGTTCAAAGCGGGCACAACTTACCCAGCCAGAGCGAGTTATAAATAAAAGAAAAACTGAAGGTTGACGTTATACCGGTCAATTGGTTGGCTGGTTGGTGCGCTGACGTGCGGCGCGAGGGACGCCGCACAAGTGCGAAAGGGATAGACGACTTCGTACCACAGTTTCGAAGCCTTATACGTATTATAAACGGATGGCCGAAAATCGTATAACGTCCGTGCTTTGTTCACTTTATCGTACACCTCGTAACCGTAAGCGGTAACATTTATTACACGAGTAGCATTTTTTAAGACAACACTCATCGAGTTACTGTGAGACGATATGTCGAGAAGTCATTAGCCATACTATCCTTTACGACCAGTATAACTTGATAGTCACGCGCATACACAAACATCTTCATTATACTATAGAAAACTCAACATGGAAACAATTCTATTAGTCATTTACATTTTATAAATATTTTTTTGTAATTCCAGACATTTATTAATATGCATTGCAAATTAAATAACAAATAACTTGATTTATACTTAAGTACATACGTTTTGAGCATTGGAAAGACATCAACGAAACGTGCAGCTATGTGCTGTTATTGGGACACAGAAATGCTCACTCCCTTGGGTTCACTTTCTCTTCGATATGTAGGTAACTATATCATATACTATGTTCTCTACTTAAATTGTAGTTGAACTTTATTACAAACTAGCTGTTGTTTGCGACTTCACCCGCGTGAAATTATAGCCTATGTTACTCACGGATTTCAACGAATTACCTTTCTAACGGTGAAAGAATTTTAAAAATCGGCCCAGTAGTTTTTGAGTTATTTCAATACATACAAAAATACAAATCTTTACTCTAAAGCGTCTATTTTAATATTTTATCAATAAATAAAGCTTAAAACAAATTCAGAAGTAATTTTTTCAAATAAAACAGTACATCTTACAACAACTAATTATAAATTTTTGTTCAATCTAAAATTACATACTTCATTGACTTGTAAATATATAGTTTTCACATCACGATTGAAATGTAATAAAAAACCTAACGATTGCTTTTAACTTTCAAAACATATGAACAAAGAGTAACAAATATTTTGTTTTCTAATGACTAATGTTTATTTGTGATTGATGTTACCTTGGTTTTGAAGGGCAATGACTTTTTAAAAATTAACCGTGTGGATGCATCTGATGGTCGTTGCCCTGTGACTAGGCTTGTCGTGCGATGTAAAAATAGACCGGCGACTACTGTAGTCAAGATGCGTCTCTACACAGCATTGCTAACTTGAATTACTATGCATATTAAAATTAAAGATAAATATATTTTCAATCATAGACAACGTAACATATCATAAATATAGTGTTTGATAGAATTTGTGGTCATTCAATAGTGATACAAAAGGGATAAATCACTATTTAAATTAGCAATAAGTTAATAATATCCGGAGTAGACTTAAAAATGGCTTTATTTTATTCGTTAATTTTGTTATAAAAAAACCCTTTTTTGTTTGTCCTGGTGTCTTTCCTTCTCTACAATTTTCGTGTTGTTATCTGTATATGCAATTCTAGATATAGCAAACCAGAATTGCTGATATCTTTGACAAGCGATCAATATTCATAGATAATTTCTGATAAACTCTATGTGATAACAATTGATAAGGAGACGAGATTTGGATTAAAGACCTAGTGAACGTTATAAAACTTGGACCTAGATTACGTATTCAATAACATCAAAGAGTTATACAAAAATATCTACTTAGAGTTTTACACATATTGAAACATATATTTTCTTAATATTACTTTTAAGTTATCATCATCATCATCAACTTGCCCTTATCCCTTACGGAGGGTCGGCACAGTATGTGCTACTCTTCCATACATTTCTATCAGCCGTCATATCTGAATCCACTCCCTTCTTAAGCATATCCTCTTTCACACAAACCATCCATACTTTCTTCGTCTTCCTTTTTCATAAGTTAAACCACATTAAATGCGGAGAAAGTCAATATACAAATAACAAATATACGTAGATGATAGTGCAAAGTCATGTTATTAAACACTAGTTGTTGCTCGCGGCTTCGCCCCGGTGAAATTAAAAAACAATACAAAATATAGCCTATGTTACTCACAGATAAATTACCTTTCTAATGTTGAAAGAATTTTTAATTTCGGCCCAGTAGTTTTTACGTGAATCGAATACATACAAAAATACAAATCTTTCCTCTTTATAATATTAGTATAGATAAATACTTTTTAAACACTTATGTTATAGGTTTTCTCTAATTTAAACGTTTTTATATTTTTTCGGTCAGTAGATGAGATTCAGGTCTCATTATCTAAGTAATTTAGATGATGATAACTGCGGCATTTTGTGTTCAAAACAAACCAACAGACGTCTGACAGATAAGTAAATATAGTACGAGCACCAAGACATTATCTGAGTCATACGCAGGTCTGTATAAGTGCCTATTTCCACATACCCGCTAGCTGCACTCTTACAACATGACACCTCCCACCTTACAAAGGTTAGAGTCGCGCGGCAATATCCTAAGTGGAAATTGGTCTTAAACGTGTCTGCGTTGTCTTTGTGCCTTTTCAACGGACGCTTCGATCGATTTTATTGGTCCCAAACAAGTTTTAACATGTAACTCTTAACCTAAATCCTTAAATGACGCGATCTGAGTCACTATCAAGAAAAGCGTATAAAAACTAAGCTTTAAGCTTAAAACTGTTAGTTTTTTTATTTTTTTGAGATATAGGTTGTCTCAATTTACAGATAAACTATAAAGATGTGTGATGTAAACTGGGTGTCACTGATTACAAGAGATTTTTATCAATGTAGGACAACGCTGTAGTTTATCTTTCTTTAATGTAAGAATAGTAACAGAATTTAAATAACACAGCATCTAATACCTTACCAACAATACCATTAGTTGTATATTTTAAACGATATGTATAATCCGTATCATCATCATCATCAACTTGCCCTTATCCCTTACGGAGGGTCGGCACAGTATGTGCTACTCTTCCATACATTTCTATCAGCCGTCATATCTGAATCCACTCCCTTCTTAAGCATATCCTCTTTCACACAATCCATCCATACTTTCTTCGGTCTTCCTCTTCCTTTGCAGCCATCCACATTCATTCTTAACACTTTCTGGTTTATGTCCCCATCGTCTCGTCGCATAACATGTATAATCCACATGGAAACATTATTATATATTATAAAAGTGATGAACCATCATGATACTCGACAAAAGAAAACTTTCCCTACAAAGAATAAACATAGTTTATTAACGTAAACAACTCTGCTTTACATACTCTTTGATCTGATTATTTAAGCCTCTAGCACACTAACGAAAGCGAACCGGAACCGAAGCGAACCAAAAGTTTATATGAGCTGGCAAGAATTTTATTTGTTCCAAGAAACCATTTAGCAACTAAGGAGCTTACTATTCTAGCCCGCCTTTTTAGTGAAGATTTACGGAGGCTTGCTGATCCTAAAGACAATGTCAGTTCAGGGCCGCCGATCTATGCGAAAGCGTACCTGTGGCCCTGTCCGAAGAACATTGTATGTTTTTAAATAGTAACAATACGATAAACGTGGGCATTTTTAAGAAACTAAACTAATCTTCGCTTCGACTCCGCTTTGGCAGTGTACTAAAGGCGTTACTTCAAAGAATTCATATGCGATATGACCATAGACCGTCGATCTAATTCCATAGATATCAGATGCATGTTCGAGGTTAGAATTTATCGATTTTATCATCTGCTGTATTTATCATGCAAATGTTTCTTGCTCGAGAGAAAACTGGGAGAGAGCGTGCGCGTCCAAGTGTATAATGTACTTTTATGTTACTTGCTCATCCGTCAATACTTTTTTTATCTAATAATACAGCTGAGATATGATGACTCTACAAATTTGAAACCTAGATAATTATTTGAAATTACGCTCATCATTCTCCAGTGTAGCATTTTTAAGAAGCTTCTCGATTTATGCTAACTTAATTTACTTTTTGTAGAGAAAAAAACAAATATATGGAATGGCAAATATGTTTTTGTACGTGTTTCTGCAATGGAAACTATCCAGTAAGATACAGGTCGCCAAAACGACGAACAAAAAGCGGCCTCCGCGGTCGCAAGGCTGTCGGGCCGGTTCCCCTGCTCGCCAAAAATTAACTTGAGCTCGTTTCACGCTACTCGTGTCTACTTTTTCACTTCTAGAACCTAAATAGTACCTATAAATTTTAAAAATATACTCACTATTTACTTATAAGTTTATTTGTTAACTATACATATGTATACGAAGCGATTATGCAAAAATAAAAACCAAACAAAACGATATAACTTCGGTCGCAAAACTTTTATTTTCAACATAACATACAAATGTAAAAATATCATATTACAAAACCTATACAAACATATTTCTTATGTAACAGATTATCGTAAAATAAAAATAAAACATTTAAGAAACAAACTTGTTTATTCTGAATCATCTTAGTCGATATGTAGATTTATTGTAATAAATGCATAATGTCCTGAACATTGAAACAAGAAGCATATAAGGAAACAACTTTCCTAGATACAAATGATATCTTCCTAAAAAGCCCTACACTTAGGTCAGGCTTTAGGATATATATTTCCACGCTATTAAACTTAGGGGGTAAATAAATTAAAAAAAAATCCTAATGTGGGAAAGAGACCATAAGTTGCTGCCAATATCAAAGAAGCAAGATTGTCAATGTCAGACTTTAATTGTCATTTGTGCATTTGAATTTTGACATTTGACAAATGTAAACAATAAAATAAAGTTTTTATAATTTCACGCGGATGAAGCCGCACAGGAACAGCTAGTTTAATAATAAACTAAATATGAGTAATTAATTAATTGAATCGTATATAGATATAACATAATACACATACTTGTTTTTAATCTCGTAAGCTATTTATCTTACATTAAGTACAACATAAATAATATTCATTATTGAAGTTAACATTTAAATAAATACTAGCTATCGCCCGCGACTCCGTCCATGTGGCGATATGTGTTCTTCCAGACTGTCCTCTACATCTATACCAAATTTCATTGAAATCCGATCAGCCGTTTAGTCTATAAACACTAACAAACATCCATCCATCTAAACTTTCGCATTTATAATATTAGTATAGTATGAATTATGATAAATAAAAGTTTATAAACTTCAATTGTCGGACACTTATGAATATTGATAAATATCTAATATGTTTACATAAAAAAAAACATAATTTATTACGAATAGGCGATAACCGCTGTCTTATATAATTATTATAACGAACTTCTATACCGGTTTGGTTTCTATGTGGTAATAGTATACATCTATTCAAATATCTTGGCGGTTTCAGGTCATCTGTGTGCGACGCTTCCTCGCATTTACAACCTAGCATACCTAAAATCGTGTTCTATACAACTCGTACTATGTTCAGAGCCGGCAAGATATTTGACAACTTCAATACTAATAGCAGATCGATTTAAACGTTTTTTGGATTATTAGTATCTATACTAATATAATAAAGCGTAAACACACACTTCTCTGTTGCTTAAGATATCAGCAATCACAGCATATTTTTGAATAATTCTTTTTTAATAAAAATCCCTACACTTACGTCACGCTTTAGGCTATATATTTTCACGCCATTAAACTTAGGGGGTAAATATTTTGTATAAAAACCCTAATGTGGGAAAGAGATCATAAGTTCCTGCCAACATCAAGGAAGCAAGATTGCCATGGTTTGTCATCATGTCATGTCATTTTGAAATTTGCAATTGATAATTTGACAAATGTAAACAATAAAATAAAGTTTTTATTATTACACGCGGATGAATCCGCGCGCGAACAGCTAGTATTTTATAAAAGATTCTTGATAGTTTAATACTAATGTACTAATTTATTAATTTTTTCATCATTTACAGATTTCTTAACATTAAAATTTCGTAAATTTGCTTAAAAAGCAACACTTTAGAACAATTGTTCTTTTATATGCAATGCTTTTCAAAGGTTAACTTCTACCGCTACAGTGTAGACTCTACACAACAAAAACTTCAACGCCAGATGCTGCTTGCCTCTATTTTTTATTTTTTAACGGTACACCTCTTTTTGCATTTAATACAGTTATCCATTAACAATTGACATTTATTTGTGCCTTACAACTTACCGTTTGGAGTAACTTAAAATTTATGTATTTTCAACTTAAAATACTGTTTAAAAGTCGCAAGATCCACTTCGGACCTGTCTCGTGAGGTCGTGGTATTTCGTCGTACAACTCGGCTATTCGCAACATGTAATAATCGTACATTTTTGTTTGTTCGTAGTCAATAATAATATAATCTGTCGCTTAGTGTAGTTTTCTGATCCTAAATCAACGCTAAGAAAGTCCTTTAGTATTATCTTATAATAAGTAATAAAATATTCAAATAAAGGTAATATAGAGCGAACACAAGACTTTCACAAAAATAAAATAATAATACGTTAAGGCAGCGATATTATAATGACCATGATATGAGGTTTTTTTTATTATCGTATGAACGTTTTTAAACATCTGAACGAGGAAATAATTAATTTTCTTTTTTTTTTGAAAATGTTAATAGCTTTCGATTGTATTAATATTTAGAAGTAGCTGTTGCCCGCGAATTCTTCCACGCAATATTAAGATAAAAAAAACTGGCCTATAATATGCCCGTCTATGTCAGCTACCCTTTAAGTGAAAGTCGGTTTAGGAGATTACCCGGAACAAAGGCGGCTTGCGGACAGATAGACAGACAATACATTTTTAAATGCAATTTTCGTTATCAGTAACGCAAATACATCATCTTCCCGAAATCTGGATTTTTTTTTAACAGACACTGCAATTTCATTATATGTATAGATAGATAAAAAACATTCTTTCATACTTTCGATTGTGATAATTGTTACGGGTTCAGTAAATAAACATGTTTGTTGAAGAATTACGAAGTTCGTGAAGCCTAGACCTACTTGATAAGAGTAACCTTATAGGGTAAATAAAGACACTAATACTTGTGCCTGAATTAATCTTCAAATCCAAGAAGGTCGTAAGGGATTTAACAACCCCAACCCTCACAGTATATTGGCGGACGCTTCACAGTTCTATCTGTGACTACCCTTCTATACTACTTATCTATTCTTCTTGTTATGGCCTACCTTGGTATAAAGTTTAGAAATTCATTTGTAATAAATATGATTAAAAATAATCGAGGATGATAAGTCACATTTCTGATAAAAATCATTTTAAAAGATAAGATGCAATCTAATAAATAACATCTTCATATATTGTATGGATAGTTATACTGAGTCATTCAATGTATTCATATTGGTATGTTAAGAAAATCTAAATCAATTACAACTGTTCAATTAATTCACTAAGTAACATAAAAATAATATGGCAATTAAAAATTGAAAACTTTTTTATCTACACCAATGTACTAATTTATATTATTTTTTATTCAAGTTTATGAGTCAAATATCTTTATCAAAAGCAACAGACGCGATTATGTTATTTTATTATGCGATATCTGTTGATAATATTAAAAGAAAACTCCTGTCGTACACAATATTACACTTCAACTCAGTCTAAAGAGGTCGTGCATGTTTTGAACAACTCCACGCTGTAAGCCGATTATGTAAAAATTGTTTTGTCGAAATGTGCAGTGTACGTAACGTTTACGAAGGAAATGTGTTAATTAGACAAATTACAGTTAGTGCAACTTACGGATAACAAGTGCATTGCATCAAACTGTGGCAAGGTTTTAATTATTTTAAAAAAATGAATCACTATAGGTAAGTGAATTTTAGTTTCAACTACTTAAGTAATTAACCTATTTCTACAACAGCAGACAGTTTATTAACTAACATTTATGACAATTCCATTATGGTCCCTCGTAATCTACCAACGAATTTCGAAGACTATCAATTGTCTTCAATGTTTACGATATTTTAATGTCACGTAACTTAGCATCCGTTCGTACAGATATCGTATCCGATATCCTGTGATTACGAAAAAGTGATTAGGTTAATGAAATTATTGCTTAACATATGTCTTTAAATAATAACAATATATGCAACTTTAACATGACGCTCAAACTAATTTAATAAAAGAGATATAAAAAATATTTACGATGACTAAAATTGTTAAGAATTAAATTTCCGAAAGGGTACTTTAAACATGGCAACTTCATAGCAAATAAAAAAGTAACTAAGTTACCTAATAAATGTTTTTCAGCATATGACCTACTGCGTACAGCGCTCAAAATTTCAAGGTATAAAATTCATTGGCAGGAAATAACCTTGGAATTTTAATTAGATTCCAAACTAAAAAGAAAAATATAATTATCAAGACCAAATTGTGTGTTGGCATAAAACTGATTTAAATATAAACTCAAACATTTCACCACGAGAGAAAAGAAAAGGGAGTAAAAGACCTTTATGTAATGTGAAAAAAACCATTCAAATGCCTTGGGTTACCAAATGTATATATGAAATGTATAACAAAGACATTGAGAAATTATAAACAATCAACTGCAATAACTTGCTAGTGTGTCCGCGCCCTAAGTCTTATCCGTTCGGAAATACATTAGTAAATATATTCAACAGACCATTCCATAAGACGGTACCTAGTGCAAATTATATACTTTAGACGTGGGGAAAATATAATTTAAACTAAGTAATTCTAGTTTATAAATCGGGGATCCAAGAGATTGATATATTATGTCATACAATTTATTTAAAAAAAAAGTGAAATTGTAAAACCTTAACACGGTACCTAATCTATAAACAGTGCACGTTTGTATCGTTATCAGAGTATGTCGTAATTGCTGACGATGAAAAAAAATATTGCCGCCACAATTTCCATCCGCATTGCTGTTAGTGAAACGATTTCTATTGGTAGAGTATTACCAAATAGTACCATTGACGTTGCACTCCGCGTTAAAAACTACTTCATATTTCCATATGCGCCTCAACATTTTTTATTTATTATAATTATCCAAAAATGCGTATCAAATCAATTATTAACACCAGCAACTGAAACTGTATGTAGCGATAGGAATCTGTGAGAAAACCGTTAAGCCACCAGATGGCGTGACTTATTGTTTAATTTCAATGTACGGCTAATAAACGATTACTTAGCGTAAGTCACAGACTTGATGGATGAAAATATGATTTTAAAATAGATAATTTCGTAACAATCGAGTGCTACATAACGTCGAGGTCTATTGAAACTGTTAACAATGGAAACTCTTTCCGATGTTAATGTTTCCCGCTCGGCGCACCACAGCGCTAGTGTCGCGCACAAGCAACCGTGAACAAACATTGACCAAGCACGCACTGCGCTCCGACGGCTCGCCGCAACATTCTTAGCGTAAAAGTTAACGTGAATGGTTTACTCTATGTAATTTGCGAATCGAGTTGATATTTCTAGGATTTTCTATCGAATAATATAGTGCGAACGAACTATTAACATATAACGAAACTATAAAACCCCTGTGCACAATGAGTGCTGCTGAATCGAAAAATGTGTTACCAATGAAAATGATGCAAGTTGAAAAATTCACACAGCGCGCAATTATTAGTAAGTAATTTAAAGTTATTGCTCAAGTTCCTTTACAAATATTTTACTTACTTTAAAAACTTCGTGAGAACACCGTTATAAGAAAAATGTTTTGACTACCGACCTTTTATTAATAAATAAAACAGTGTTGCCATTTCAATGGGAACTTATTTTCATTATATTTTTATTATAGTTTTATTTCTAAGATAGAAATACCTATCCTAGTAAGTAATTCCAATACTACATAACAATTGCACATATAGAACTATTTACACATAAAATTCATAAATTTATATATTTATTGATTTTTTTACGCGGCGATATTGTATACGGTGTATATACCTATATCCGTAAGGATTGTATAAGTAAAAGTGAACGTATAATACAAAATGTAATTTATAGACAGTAAATTACATTGCATGTAATATTTTATGAGGCATGACGAAAAATAAGTACCTCGTACATATATTTTCCTTATCATATTCAATTAACTTATTAATTTGAATTCTTTACTCTATTTGTAAACATAAACTCATATTCGGTTACGAAAAATGTTTTACTCGCGCTATTTTTGTACGAAACATTTTATATTCATACGTAACTTAATTGCCTACATCATAAATGTACGAGCGCACTTTTTGCTTACAAACAAAAACATCAAGGCCATCACAATTACTAGATATATCAAGTAAAAGGTTGAACAAAGAAACATGTTCTCACGTACAAAAACTTAATAAAATTACACGTGAATAAACGAATTAAATTAATTTCGTAACAGATAATGTTAATTAAGCAAATACTAGTAACACAGTAATAAGTAGAATAAAAATGTTTATCTAGTGTAAAATATTCTAAAGTGTAAGTAGAGCATCTAAAAACCGGAATAAGGTCGATGACACAGCACAATCGCGAAAGAAGTACAAACCATGGCTCACTGACTGTTGTACGTTCTTGTAATACTCTGAATTGCTGTTTCTTAGATTGTTGTGCAATACCGCACTCGATGTTGTAACACGACGTCTAAACAAAGTTTGCGACTCTTTAAAAATTTTACATTATTTTGTAAACACAATTCATTCGAAATACCAAAGTTATGGACTATAAACATCGGGCTTACGTCATATTACGTACGCCTGGAATGTTAATTAATAATTAGAAAACAATACTTGCAGTAACAGTTATTTTCAAATTATATTTATAGGACATTATAGTCTGTGCGCCGGGCACAAGAATAATTATTTTCTCGATGTGGCACATCAAATACTGTACTACAAACAGTTTAGGTGTCTTTGATAGATAAAAGTTAATTTAGTTTGGCAAAAAGCAGCGTAATAAAGGAAAGTTGTCGCATGTCCACATTATGCAGAATAAATGATGAATAACAATGATTTCATGGAACAGTTGCACGCGATGATTTTGATTAAACATATAAACCAATAAGGTATTCGCTCAATTTGATCAACTTTTCATACTTACACCTCGAACCACTAAAAAGAACATACAACGCAGAAAAGTTTTAAATATTATTAGAAAGCGCAGTAAGAGTAGGAAAAGACGACATCTCACACCTGAGTCATGATAAAAAAAAGAAATAATTTTACTTCGCGCCGGCACAATGTGGTACTACTGCAGTAGGCAATATCGATTAGGCAATATTCGAAGTTTTTATTTTTACCAGAAGTTATTTCCTACCAAGTTTCAACGATACTTTCATAATTTGTACATCAGTATCTTTAGCCTTTTGTACAGCGATTTTGTTTTTGTTTTTAAAATAGATTTTTAATCCTTGCCTTTTGTCGGGCAATGCTGTTTTTAGGTCCAAACAAGGTAACTAAGTATTATTTAATTCTTAATTAAATCCTTGATCAAACATGAGTCCCCCTGGTGGTGGAATGTTTTTATTCAGATATGTACAGTCATTTAGTTAACATAAATAATATACATAATATAATTATTGTGATATTATAATATGTACGTTTTATGTTATATAATACTTTTACCACACGTACGTTTACCTGCGAAGTACATACCTACTGCAACTGACCTGATTTCACATTGGATATTTGAACCTAGTTTTAAACCACAATACAGTTGGCTAATATTACAAACATACATCGGAGATACTGCACACCGTGCACTCTTCAATACTGTCCGCTATTAGAAAAATGTTTTAGTTATTTTATTTTAAACGGTAAAATTTTCATTAAGTTCACGGTTTAATTGTGATTTAATAAATGTCACTTAAAAATAAACTGTGACGTTAAATGACACCTCTCGGTTTAAATGTAACGTTTGTGTTTTTTTCTAGTATATTTTAGTTCTTATAAGATTTTTTCAAGCAAACATTAAACTTATTTGCGCAGTATATTTATAATTTTAATTTTGCGCTATTGAGTGCATCAAATATAAGGTTGGTGTCCCCTTTTATTAGTTTGAAAATGTTAACAATACATTTTATTTTTTATCTGTTCTACTTTGTTTTTCTTAACATAACCTCTTATTTTTTCGCGCTGTTTCTTACCAGCTGTTACATTTTCCAGCACGCAACGTCAATGTTCATTAAAGAAGAAAATGAATCGAAATTCAGGCCGTAGAATTCTTGAGTTTCACGATGACCACTGTTGCACGGGAAATGTCATCGGCAATTTCCGACGCTCTTCCTCACTGCGACTGCGCGGCGAGAAAATGGTGCAGCGGTCACCATTATCTACAAGAAAATTAATACCAATAATCACGGAAAATTCACACCACAAGACACGAAGCGATGGCTCTCGACTACCAGAGCCAAGCCATCGCCCTCGGAGCCATGTAAGTATAGCGCTAAAACAACTTATTACAACACTGTCGATGTGTCGTCGTTATAACGAAAAAATATAGCTTTAAATGCTATCAACATAATTGTAACTAAAAAGATAAATTGACTTAAAACCCGAAATAATTGTAAAAGTTGTATTGTATAGAAATCTAATGTTTTAATAACCCATTTATTAACAAACTAATATGTCAATCATTGCAATAAGCTATTGCCAATAACACATCTAAACTTCTGCCAAATGTATAACCTTTGTTTCAGTCATTTAATTCAAATAATCAGGGCAAACCCAGAAAATCTTGCCTTAAACCACAAGATCCCTGCTTAGATAGAAATTTGAGCATGACCGATTCAGCTCATACACCGCCAGGGTCTCCAGAAGATTTGCCTGATGATGAATCTCTGCATAGTTATGGTAGTGCCGCCACTGCTGCCTCGGTTGACGCAGGCTATGCCCCATTTAATGGAACCACATTCAGCGGAAGATCTATGCGATATGTCCTACATTGCTCTTCTCATGCAGGACTGGCAGGTGATGAATATCTTACACCAACACAAAGAGCACAGAAACAAATCCGCCGGTTAAAAGCCTTACTTTGTCAAGCTAAGAAGGATTTGGAAAAAAAGGATAGTGAAATATTCCATCTCACTAAGGAAGTAGTAGAACTACGATTGTACAAAGCTTCAATATGTTCCCCTGATGAAAAATCCAACTCTAGTGAAATGGTGACAATTAGGGAAAACACTGGTGAAGCCTCGATTGAGGAGAGTATCAAATGCAAAGAGTCCTGCAGGCAGTATGATGTAACCGACAGCCCTCTGTTCAAAGATCAGACACCCACAAGATGTCGCAATGATATGCAAGGTTCTTTCACTGACTCTGGACATTTTGAAGACTTGACAAACTCATCACTTCACTCCAAGGAGTCTGTTTTGCTCACACATGATGTATCTTGCATGACGGAAGTGAACAACGGTGAAGAAGAACGCCGCATCCTAATTTCTCATTATGAAAGTAAGATTGAGACAATGATGAGATCACATGTAGGGGACACACAGGAACTCAAAAAAGCCCATAATGATAAAGTTGAAGCATTATTGCAGAAGTTGGCAGATGTTAATACTCGCTACTCAGAATTACTGCCTAATTATGAGCAAGCTAAAGAGAGAATTCATACATTGGAGAAACAGTTGGAGGATGCCAGCAAACAACTAGAGGATGAAGAAGGCAGGCACCGCGCTATGTATCTACAGATGTACAACAAAGGAGTTGAGGCTGCTAAATTTGAAACAGAGAAAGTGAGAGAATGATCCTAGTATTATTAAGTCGTTTTTACAGATTTTATTTATGAATTATTTAAATGTATTTATCTTTGCAGGAAAGTGAAACTGATGTAGCACAAGGCCAGCTAAACCGAGTATCAGTAGAAGAATTACTGACGCAATTACAAATTACGCAGACTGAGCTGGAAAATGTCCGAGTAAGTTAACAATAAAAGAAGTAAACTTTCCTCTATCTTAACCTTCCTTATTAATTAACGGTTTAGCTAATTTATTAACTATCATTTTCCAAAACATACAAGTTAATATAACTTTCATTCTTCTCTATTAGATATGCTAATATTTGTTGGTGCTAATAAAAGTATAGTTTATCGATGATCAGCAAATAAACATTGGTGTCAAGTAAAACACAAGTATATATGACACATGTAGTTGCAATTAACCAGAACAGCTTTAATGTGTAGTGAATTACAGGATACGGCATTCACAACGGACCGCTCGACAAAGTCACAAGCACTTCTAAGTGCAAAGGAGGCTGTTTCTTTATGGGTCCTAGGAGCTCGCAAGGTTGGAATTTTGTATCGGAAGAAAGAAATTTTGTTCACATTTTTTGTATTATTTCTTTCACTTTGCTTCACCGCACTGGTCAGAGATCTTTATTTGTGTTAAGAGTAAATTATTTTTTTATTTCTCATAGGTGGAAGGTGGTGTGGGATTCTGTTAATCTACTGGTAATTAGGAATTAGGAAAACTTTTATAACAAAGTAATACAATGTCCGTCCAAAAATAAAACTTTTGTAACAATTTATTAATATAAATTAAGTACATAGTTATTTTAACACTATTAATAATTAATAACTTTAATATTTTTATAATACTTCAAGGGCTAACAATAATAAGATATTCAGCTTTATTAAAATAACTTGTAGCTTTTTACTTTTAACACAAGTTTAATGCTAATCATTTATTTGCATGTATAATTATGAAACAGCCTCTTTTGGTTTTCGGGTTTAATGAGTGCTTGAGAATATCCATATAGGTATAAATTTACTTTGATTTGAGTAGTTTTGTAGTATTATGTACAGTTGAGTGTTTAATTCATTCCTTATTTCCATAAGTGTGTAGCTTCTGTAGAACCTAGTACCTTATTTGCCTTCATACCACTCTAACATACTAATTATTTTATATATTAGTAGCACTCTATATCCTGTAGTTGCACCTTTAAATGTGATTATTTTTCAGGCAATGTACCGCCGTATCGTGGAGTCGCAGAAAGGCAATAAGTCCAATGTAGACCCCGAGGTAACACTACAGTTCCTGAAGTCAGCTATATATTATTTTCTCACCGACCCAGAGAATCATCAAGGTCATCTCAATGCCATCGAAAATATTCTCGGCTTCACGGAAGCGGAAAAAAAGAATATTCGCAAAGCCAGAGCTACTTAAGTTGATTTGGTGAACTGCTGTGAAAGTGTGATAATTATTTCTCCATAAGTAGGGTATTTGCTACTTTTATTTGCTACTTAGAAATATTATTTAGCATGTCTTAAAAGACAATACATAATGTCATAATAATGTTTATTGAGAGCACTTTATTTATTTAAGTTAGAAGATACTTACCATATATTATTTTATAGCATGTAATGCACATGAACATTTTAGCAAAGATTATAAAATATATAATCTTTTAGACTAAATTTTCTTGATATCAATTATAGACATTTTTGTGATTTTATTTTCTTGTAGTTTTTAAGCGCCAAAGATACATTCCTGAAATTTAAATTGTGCAATTTTGACTTTATTTTTAGGATCCAAGAGTACATTTTACTATAAATTACGTTTATATGACAGTATATTTAAGCGTTGTTCCTCTTGTTATAGTTTTATTATTATTTTGTTGATTTCACAATGCATGTCATAGAAAACTTAAGCCAAAATATGACAATATCGCATAATTTAACTGTTATAAACATTGTAAAAATGTTGATACACTATAACATTGAAGATTGATTTCGAATAACATACGATCTCTATGCTTTCATATATTAATTTCTAAATAAGTAATGATTACTTAGGTTTTTTGTTATTCTGATTTGTCTTCATAGGTTATTAGTTCATTAAAAAAAATATATTAAAAAGCTACTTAAATCTTGCCACGTAAGCTATGTCTGTGATTAGTGCTTGTGATCTATGTATATCAATAAATTAAAGCCATAATAACATTTTATACTCTTTTTGATTTGAAATTCAAAGAAAATTATGTTATATTGATTAAAAATACCATCAAATATTGATCAAAATATCCACTTAATTACTTTAAACTAGTAAATGTTTTCATTATAAGAATGGTCGATGATTTGTTACTAATTTTCTATGCATGTCAAATGAAAGAGATTTAAGACCTTGTAGAGGCTAAAGTTGAAATATTTGTTATCTAAGTTCCTTTACTTTGCATTATCTTGCCTGCTCTACATAATAGCAATTTAAACAATAGAATAGCTAAATCTAAGTATTGGAATTAAGTATTATCTAGAAAATCTAGTACCTAAGTTAATTAGGTATTTTGTTTTTCTGCTCTTTATCATTTGTTTGACAATCGCTGGTCGGATTCTTTTTTTTTCGTGACCCTACTTTTACCTTTGTTTTAAATAAACAAGGAATGATTAAAAATTGTTTTATTTTTTATCCTTTAAAACATGAGTTATATGCAAAAATGTTTATTTGCTATACTTTAGAAGGGATCATATTTTATATCAAAAAGGATCAAATAAAACTTCGGTTTAGCGTAAATGATTAAAATTATTTATTATTCTAAACTGTTGGTAATCAATTCATTACACAAAAAATATTCAAAATTTAAAGCTGGTGCAGACTTTAGAGGTAATATCCAATTTATGGATATGCGTGTCAACTGTATGGTTGTAAACTCCCATTCGCACAAGCGCTTTTACAACGTGCCTTAAAATAAATGCACTTTCCAAGTATATTTGTTCATACGGCAACACTTAAATCGCGAAATAAAGGTTATTTTAAAGCGAGAGCGCTAAAAAGTCGTCCGTGCGAATGAGGGCTATGCAGTAACACTTATGACAAAATCATATTGCTTCCCTCTCATTCCCTTTGAAATAGAGATAACAATGTCTATGTTTAAGTGTTTCAGCAGTGGAAACGCACCGTAATTAACATTGCCAACATGTTGCAGTTAATTATCCAAACATTGCACGCGGCAACGCAACCTCCGTGACCGATATTGTTTTACACAACGGTTCATAAAATAGCTTCACAACGTTCATATCGCAATCTTGATTAAGAGAAGTTAGCTAAGATTTTTACGCATGTACAGTCGTTAAAAAAATACAACCCTGAATGTACAATCATAAAAAATATCATCACGATGAAAAAAATTTTTCCCCTTTTAAAAAATTCTCAGTCATATTGCGATAACAAGCAACTATCAAAACATCCAGTGACCAGCCAACAGGCAACACATACATTTCTAGTATTTTTGTAGAAAAACTCATTCATTTCAAGTCACTTAACCATACACTTTTCCATACAAAATGACATCACATATTTCATACACTCAGCATTCTAAAGCTGCAAACATCACACCACATTTCACAACATAGATTATTTATCACAACCGTCTACGATCTTTGTACAATTTTAAAACTACTGGTGTTGCCTTTTAAAAATGTCTCTTATTGTAAAAAATCTATAAATACTGTCGTAAAAATTATAAACATCATATAAAGAAAATATATGAAAAAGTTTTGCATATTGCGAAACATTTGAAGACATTTAGCATTTATGGCACAATTAACGTTTATCTTGTCATGAATAAAGATAATAAGAGATTCTGTTCAGTCTTTTGCTGTGTTTCAGCGGCCGGATCATGAGGTAAAATTGCATCCTAAATAAGCAAATCAGTTTTGCGTTATTAAATCGTAAATTATTTGCACTTTTTCACTTAACCATAACCTTACATTTAGTACTTAAAAACTCTTAATTAATACCTATAATTAAATGATATTTTTCACTCATTAGAATCATGTTTCATCCAAATTCATTCACTTCTTTTATTCATCATTTTTGAATTAAAAAAATATAATCATAATTATTTGGATAAAATTGTCTGTAAAAATAATAATTTCAGTTCAACTTATAGTCAAAATAGCAGCTATATAGTATCTAGCAAAAATAGTAGGTAATGTTAACTGTGTAACATTAAAAGCTCATAGTCAAATCACTAAAAAACTTATATTTGTACTATTATTGAATATTCCCAGAAAAATATTGCTGAAATACTGAAAAATGTTCGGTCAAGGAAATGCTGTTACTTAGAAATCCCTTTAACAAGGCAAAAGTTAATGCAACATATTGACTTGTTTATATTGACTTGAAATTCTAAAGAATTTGTTAGTAAATGTGTTAAAAAATAGATTGGTATTGTGCGGGTTACCTTCGGTGCTAAATGTTATAACTTTATCTGACTCAATCAAAGCTGAATTTGACCTCTTCCCTAGAGGGATCATTATTAGCTGCCATAGCTTGAAGCCAGTATCGACTTATCTGACTCTCTATGGAAGGTGTACTTTCCTTCCTCGCATTAGCCGCTCGGGCCTTTCTCTTCGCTTTACTATGTTTGGTTCTTCGTCTGCCGACTTTAGTCTTCATTTCAGCTATTTTAACCGACAGCTGGCTGTCTAGTGAGTTGCGACGTGATTCGACGGAGACGTGACGTAAGCTGATGCTAATCTGCGAGTCCTGTGAGTTGCGCCTGTCGGGTGTGGAACTGAGCGAGTGGTGCGCATGCGCCGGCAGGACGAGCGCGTCACGACGCCGTACAAAGCGCGGCAGATTGGCCGCCCATGATGATGATAGTTCACCACTGGAATGGGAAAATAACTATTTATAAACTTTACTATAACATTTGTGTTGTAGAACATTCAATCTGCTTCATAATTCATAGTTGAAATTGATCTAGTAGTTTCTATAGAAAAAAATTCACGCATATTGCTGCCTTATTGTATTCTACATTAGCTGTAGCTCGCGACCTCGTCCACGTGAAAATATACGCTATCTTACTCAGCGATAACGTAGCTTTCTAACGGCGAAAGAATTTTGGAAAACGGCCTAGTAATTCTCGAGTTATTTCAACAAAATACAAATCTTTCCTCCTTATAATATTAGTATAGATATAGATAAATCCATTATATTGAATATCCCACTGTTTGTTGAGATTAAACATTTCCTTTTATATTGCAATAGAAAGAATATTTTTATTAATGTCGCATTTAAGGTTGTCTTGTAATAAATAATTAATCTTGTACACGTAAAGAGGCGATGTCTTTGAAGCGCATCGAGTCGATTCGAATCGTACACAAAAAGTCTGCCTGTAAGCGAGTCTCGTTTTACGATTAGCTACGGGTCGTTGTGTATCGAATAGATTTGATTGGGGTCAATGAACGCGGGAAAGGATTGCATGGAAGTATCGACAGCCTCTGTTTGTACCACGACATCAAAAGTTTTGTTTTTTATAACGTAATAGCATCATACATTTAACACTCAAGCATATATGACATATTATTGTTTTTTTAACTTTATATAAAAGCTGTTGCTCGCGATTTCGTCCACTTGCAATTTTAAAATATAGCCTATGTTACTCAGGGATAACGTAGTTTTTTTAATGGCGAAAAAAATATTAAAATCGAGCCAGTAGTTTTTGAGTTATTTTAATGCATACAAAAATAAAAAAATACAAATATTTCCTTTTTATAATATTAGTATAGATAGCTTAAACTTTAGTAAGAGTTGTCATTAATCAATAGATAACATACGTAAAATTAAATAGTCGTAGTAATTTGCAATAATTGATTCGACTTTTAGAATATAATGGTATATGTCATGGTGTGAGACGGTATGAGATGGTGTGAGACGGTATGAGATGGTGTGAGATGGTGTACGGTACCTCTCGTGCTTGTCGTCGGTGTGGCAGTCGATGGGCGCGCGGTCGAGGCCGAGGCCGACGGGGTCCTGGCGCGAGGCGCCCAGCGAGATGGAGATGCGGCCGCGCGCCGCGAACTCGCCGCGCCGCCGGTACGCGCGCGCTATCAGCTCGTCCTTGCGCGCGCGCCGCGTGCCGTCCGCCTCCACCGAGCAGCCGCACTTCCTGCCACACCGCGCACACTACACCGCACTGACACACCTACAGTAAATACATGCAGCGACAAGCCAGCCGCTGACCGGAATTTGAGTCCCATTTAAGCTATCGTAACGTCGCGATATCAATTAATCTTATGTTGGAACACAGCTCTAGATAATATATCAGTAACGTTTTATGTCAAATCAACGAATATTAACTTATTTTACTTTGCACTAAGTTAAAAGAAAACGTATTAAATACACAAAATTCACAATGTGTACAACTTCGGCTTGAAATTTATGTATGTAGGAATAATTTCTTTGCTTCAGACTATACATATGTGCATAGGTATTTTTTTACCTGGCCATGTATCGCCTCCATGCGGCGGCTGCTGCCGGGGTCCAGGTCCAGGAGGCCATGAGCGCGCCGGCAGCGAAGCAGCACAGCAGCCGCAGCTGCAGCACAGACACCGAGGGTCGTGCACCCACCGAGCACTCCATCTCTGGCTCCTTGAGCGCCTCCAGGCGACAGCTGGAACAAATCCATCTTTGTGAACAATAATTTTTTCCAGCTCTTTGGCTTCGAAATACCTTTTAACCAAAGACTTTTAAGAAATATATAGACTAGACATAGTGAATATTTTTAATAATTCCCATCATAAGATGGTAATTATTTGTTTATTACTGGTAGTGATACTGACATGATATTGTTCATGAAGGCGAGCCTCCAGGAGTCCGCGTTCCTGAACTCGTAGACGTGGCAGGCGACGGTGACAGTGATGAAGACGGCGACGAGCGCGGCGGTGAGCGAGCACCGCATTATCGTCTGGCGGATCTTGTTGGCCGCGCGCGCCGATATCACGTCCTTGCTCGACACGCGCACCGCGATCAGTGAAAACACACCTTAAACAAACATTAACAATTTATTACTGCAAATTGATAAGAAATGTGGAAATTAGAAGGACATTCTGGCTAAAGAATTTCCTCCAGTTTCAAAAGAGCGTCCGATATTTAAACCTAGGATATCGAGATTTCAATTTGCCCGGATAACGAAAAAGAAGGCAAAACATTAAATTGTCGGATTCTTCAAAATTTAATCTTACTAATCTCACTAATATTAAGTTTAGATGGATGGATGGATGTTTGTTAGAGTTTGTAGCTTAAACTACTATACGGATCGCGATGAAATTTGGTATAGATCTAGAAAACAGTCTGGAAGAACACATTGGCTACTTGCTTTAATTGCTTTTAATTCCACGCGGAACCGAAATTTTGAGAGATACCACACAAGGAATACATGATATATAATCAATTTTAATAGATATTCAAACTTACCACGTAAAAGGAAGTATCCTCCAAGTATCAAAACAACAGATAGCGGTGCTAACAGTAAGGCGGCTCGCATGGGATGGTTGACGTAGCCGACGAAGCAGACACCGGTTACGCTGCTGCCGTCCACCTCGCCGAACGCCATTGTGGTGATGGTCAGCACCAGCGGCAGCGACCACGCCACCAGGTGGAAGTACGCCGCCTTCTTGTCTATCCTGTCTTGGATCTTACCTGTAATCAATGTTATCAATTAAGTGGACCTGAACGCAATGACCGACATTTTGATTGACAGTTGACATTGAGAAAGGCATATAAAAGTTTCTAAAGTATTAATATTTATATATATAGCCCGCGACTACGCCCGCTTGGAATTTTAAAAAATAAAACAGAGTAGCCTATGTGTTCTTCCAGATTGTCCTCTACATCTATGACAAATTTAATCGAAATCCGTTTAGCTGTTTAGGCTTCAAACTCTAACAAACATCCATCCATCCAAACTTTCGCATTTATATATTAGTAAGATTTATTTAAACAGCTAACTGTACATTCTCTCCTCTATCCATTTAAAGTAGGTAATCTTATTGCAGATGTCTATGGACATTTTAACGATAAAACTGATAGTCATATTTACATTTAGTCATTAAACTTTCCTTAAAATACTATGTTAAAAATATATTCACTCACCCAATGCTCTAAAACTCATATGCCACGCGTATGTGAAAATAACGAACCAAACGCACGCCGCCATCATGAAATAATAAACCTAGAAAAAAAAAACATTTAACGAATACATCATTTAGTTATGTCTTAGAATACAAAAGCCAAAACTAGGTGAGATTACGACAATTTATCATCCAAACGATTCAGCATATTTACACCTTTTCCAACAAGCATTTTCACACATAAAATACTATATTAAAATAGTTTGAGTATAAAAATTCATAGGTAAGTTTAACTTACCAAGACAAACACGACAACACAAGACAGATTTTCCTCAGCTGAAGGCTCGCCGCGACGTCTGGTGCCATCCTTTGAACACACTATATCATCTCTTGAACCAACACCAAACTGCACCAACCACCTGCAACAAAACAAGAATTAATAATCATTACATAAGCAGAACCTTAGTATAGATTTCATACTTATTCAACCCTTAGTGACAATTTAAAAACTAATTATGTCAGAAAATTAATTTCAATAATCTTACCCCATCGAAGCAACAGCGAAACACACATTGATATAAAAGATGACAAGCGCAGGATACTTGTTAGCACTACGCCAGTCTATAAGAAACGTGGCGACAGTCAGTAAGTTGAAAGCCAAGCAGACTCCAGCCCCCCAAGCTACTAGTCGATGTATTTGTTGGTGTTCGTCTTCAGAGTATAACGGGTCACGGCATGGTAGACCACACCCTGATATACCTGGAATATTAAAAACTTACGGTACTAAAGATGCTATTTTAACATTGTCGGGAAAAAAATTAAAATAAGTCTCTTTAATAATGCAATTAAATTATATAAAATGGAAGTATTTGATAGAACTTTAAATTACATTTTACTAGCACTACTTTTGCTATAGAAACATAATGCAATAAAAGTTCACCTTCATAAAAATGTACAGTTTTGTCAGTATGTATTAATGGTGATAAACATTTTCCAGTTGTATTGAACTTCATTTCTCTAGCAGCATTATCACATTTCGAGGGGAACCTTGTTGTGTTGCATTTCAAAAATGACGGAAAATACGAAGTATTGTATAAAATAGCACAAGGTTCCATTGTTATTTTGCACATTTCATATGAAGGCAGATACACCATGTCCTGTCCAAGTATTCGTTCACATTTTGGCATAAACACAGCGCACAGTAACGGTTGAATCACTGCCCAACATTTTGGCACATTTATCAACACCCTGTACAATTCCAATTGATTTTGTATTTTATTTTGCGTATCATAGAAAGTGAGGTGTACACTCGTTTTATCGTATGGTAATTTAATACCTAAACATGTGTTTTTGCCCAATGTTTCACATCTTGCTTTTCGCACACAATTATCTAGTTTTATTTCTCGTTCTGGAAACCATTGTGTAACCTTCTCTGGTTTGATCAGTCTGAAATTTGGTGTTCCATTGATGGGTTCCAAGCGTTCTGTTGCATTCTCTCCAATGTCTGTTATCGCATTTTTGTCACCCCCAGTGTCATATTGGCTCGCCGCACATACTGAAACTGTCACCAGCCAGTACGCCCATCTCCAAAACATCTGCAACAAACACACCTCATTGAGCACCTAAATATAAAAAAACTAAAAGGGTTGAAATAAAATAAAAATTAAATGAAAACTACACTTTCATTTTATAAATTTTCCTTTATTTATGTAGGTGTTAGAGGGCAATAGCAAATGAAACCCTTGAAAATTTTATAATTTTATTTCTCTACAAATTGTGCTATAAATCAAAATTCTATATTGTAGCACTAAACATATTACAGAAACCTGCATCTAGTTTGGTTTATTGTCCAAGGAACGTGATAAGGATATGCATCAAAAGTCAGTACAAAAAGATTAACACCAACAAAATTGCCTAATATCAAACAAATAATAAAATAAGTGTTTATTTAACTAAAGTTCTTATTATTGGTACAACTAATGTAGATTTCTTATGTACCAAAACTATTTTAGTAATAAACTTAGAGATATTTTCATTTTACAAAACTGGCAATTCTATTTGATCCGCTTGCTTATTTAGGTGCAAGCATAAGTTATTTATTATGGCTTTCTTTTACCAACAAATATTCTGGTGATATCAAGCAAATACCCAAACTCAACTTTATTAACTAAACCACATAAAACAAAGTATTTACTGAATAAATAATAAGTCATTGCACAATTTATCCATCAATTATCATATTTTGGTTTTTGTAAAAATCTGAACTTTTGTACTGACCGATTTGGAAAACAAGGATAGGATATTCCTTGGACAGGTTTTCTTTATTTTTACTCATTTATTCCCACATAAACAAAAATGTATATTATAATTTACATAAGGTAATTAGGTGTTTTATTTTATTTTTTATTTCTTTATTAATAACATAATTCAAGTAAATACCAGGCTCTTACTATAAAAACGTCGAGTAACTTCTCCGCCTTGGCTGGTTTTTTCTCTGCGAAAATGTCGATTAGTTCTTCGATCTTCTAATTTGCAGCTTTTGTGAGACGATTTACGACATTCCGTGTGTAAAATTACCTGGCACAGTAATAACATGATTTAAGAACTTTTTCAATTTTATAATTAACAAACAAAAGCAACTGATAAACTCACCAGAAATTCCAAGTTAAGGAGGTCACCTGTATGTGGTTTTAAAATAATTTGTTTGACATAATATAAATTTATTATGTTTCCATCTTACCATAATAACAAAAGCCGTAAATAATTATGTACAACCATTTATCGCCTTCACTATATTTTACACTAAGACACTTACAGTTGAATTCATGAAAAATTTATAGTCTGTGCATGCATTTACAAAAAACATGTGCTAGTTAGAAATTGATTTGCTACCCCTCCTAAAAGAACGATGAGAGCCACCACCCCTACGGGGCCAGGGGGAACCACGTGGGTTACCAATACCTCTACGATTTCCACGATGTCCGTTCATACCACGACCCCTCCCTCTATCTTGTATTCTGCCACGGTCATGACTTCTTCCATAGTCTTGACCTCGTCCTCTATAATTACCAACCCACCTTTGATTTCTATTAAAAGTGTCATTCATGTCATCACCATCCTCATCATAATTTTGTTCAAAGTTTTCTTCTTCATTGTATTCTTCATCTTCTTGTTGAGAATATTGTTGGTTGTCAAAGCCAGAATCATAATGATTTTTATTATAACCATTGTCAGGAAAAGCAGGCATACTGCCCATAGGAGGCATATTACCCATAGGGGGCATGTTACCCATTGGAGGCATATTACCCATCGGAGGCATACTACCCAAGTGGGGTGGTGGCATACTCATTGGTCCCATTGGCCCCATATTCATTGGCATTGGGGGACCCATCATACCCATTTGAGACATGTTATTCATGGGTCCCATGTTGTTCATATCTGAGCCATCATCATAATTATTATAATCTTCTTCATTATTTTGATCTTTCAATGAAATATCGTTTTCTTCGTCATAGAATTGATCATCAATGTAATCTTCTTTTTCTCTATTCTCATCATCAGCAATTTCAGCATCAGGATCCTGGATAGGATATTCAAATGGTGTGAAATTTTCATCATCAGCATCATGTTCTAAATGAGGCATCATATCATGTAATTCTTCTATTTCACCAGTTGCAATAAATCTTTTTAAAGCAATAGGTCCTTCTGTGATTGCTTTCTCTAGTTTGGATCCAGCATCAACAGTGATTAATTTTCCATAAATATAAATAGCAGATGGTGTCAATTGTTGAAGTGGTACAGCACCGGGCACTGACTCCACTAAAGCTAGAGTTAATGCTTCACTGGTGGCCTCATCCACTGATGGGCCATGATTCCACTGTGCTTGGAAGTTCCTTGGTATAGGTTTACTATATGGTACTTTCTTTATTTTCTTTTCAAATTCCATGGGCACAAAGGTTGTGTCCAAATCTAAGCCAGGTATAACCTTATCAGTGTCAGAAGAAAATATTTCAACTTTGTCTTCCGGTCCCATTCCAGGAATCACAGCGGGTTCTTCTAAATCATGGTCATCTTGGACACCCGGTGGTAGAGTATTCAAATTATATTTGTCTCTCATTTGATCTCCAGGACGATTACGAGTCCAAAATTTACATGTGTGATCATTAGAACCTGAACATAGTATATGTCCTAAAGGATGCCACGCCATAGTCCATACAATAGACTCATGAGCACCTTCAATACAACCAACTTCTTTATCAGTTCCAACATTCCAGAACAGAATAGCTCCATCAGAACCTCCAGAACAAAATAGACCTTCATGATTTGGGTGCCATGCTACACTTGAGGCCTCTTTCTTATGGCCTCTAAAAACTTGCAGTTCAGTTCCAAGTTTACGTATATCAAATAATTTTAATAAATGATCCCTTGAAGCTGTTATAAGCCAATTTCCATTATCATTCCATTTTAAATCCATTACTGTAGATTTATGGGCATGAAGAGTTGATAAAGCAGTTCCAGATTTAGGATCCCACAATTTGATTGGTTGTTGATTATCTTTACTTCCTGACACAATAAGTGCTTTTGTTGGATGCCATTGAACACACTTTACATCTGCACCATGACCTCGCAATATTCTTTCTTCTTGACATCTATAGAAATCAAATATACGCAATGTGCCATCATCAGAACAAGTAACTATCTTTGAATCACTAGGGCTAAAACTAATTCCTCTCACTGCTTCTTTGTGAGCTTGGTACATTTTAACATTATTCATATTGCTTTGCCAATACTTGATAAAGCCAGAATGATCACCAGTTACCATCCAGCCTTCGCCATGTGACCATACCATAGATCTTACCGGTGAATCATGGGCTTGTAAGATTGTCTCAAAGTTAAAAGTAAGACCATTCCATAATGTGAATTCTCCAGAAGATGCTCCAGTTATTAATCTACGACCTTCTGGCGTCCACGCTACTGCGAAGATTGGACATCGCATTTTGTTAGTGGCGGTTTTAACGAAACGTGTTGTGACAGCGTTAATAGGATTATCGGGATAAGAGGGCGGCGGTAACAGGTCAGGAGTGTACATAGCATCCGGTTGCAGTGCGTGCCTGTCCCGCCAGTCTCTTTGCCACACACGACATTCTAAAGCCTTTATAATAGCAGCATTATAGTCAACAGTTTTACGCATAACAGATTTACGAAGACGTTTACCATCGAAATCATCTTGAGTCATGTTGAGGGGACCCTGAGGTGGGAAGCGCATCTGGTAGTTGAAAGGCCTAAAATTATGGCGTATGTTGTTACGACCAGGTGGGCCCATAGGACCACCCATGCCGGGAGGGGGCATGCTCATATTTGGTGGAGGATGTCCGAAATCCATGTTTTAACTTCGATACCTAATTAGAGAAACATTTAGGTTACTAAATAATTCATAACAAAGTTGCTACAGTTTTATTCATGTAATATTGAGGATTCTTTTCATCTTACCTTGTTTTTAAAAACTACAGGTTGTCATGTTACACTACACTTTGCACTTCAACTACACAACACAAAAGTTTTGTTAATCACAAGGTATATGTAATGAGAGTAATTAAAATAAAACAAAGTAATCTAACCTATTAAATAAACTAAATAGTATGGGAAGATTAAAGATTGCTACCGAAAGCTACATAGCCAACGAACCAAGCCAGCCATGTTTATTCACCACAGACAAACCACAAATTACAAAATAACGAAGTTGAAGTTGAAGGAGGGAGAAACTGTGACCGGTTTTAAAATATTTCTACTGTATATTGACATCAGTTTTTTCTGTAAATTGGTTTTAAAATTATTTAGTTCAGTTAATTTCAAACTTTCGGGATATCAGTCTTAACTTTTCAAAGAAAATTACATTGAAAAAGTCGTTATTGGTTAAAAGTATTGCCATGTGCAAACTTTCAATTTCTACTGTTGCCAATTTGTTGCAGAGTTTTACCGCTTATCATGGATGGTCCATGCTATGCACATCTCAGAACCGAATACTTTCTTACTACCTACTTATTATATCTTTTAGAACGAAAGATTGTTCTTATGAATCACCATAACTAACAACAATATATGATACTAGCTTTCGCCCGCGACTCCGTCCGCGTGGAATTAAAAAAAAAAGTGACTACCCTATGTGTTCTTCCAGACTATCCTCTACATCTATACCGAATTTCATCGAAATCCGTTTAGCCGTTTAGACTGCAAACTCTAACAAACATCCATCCATCCATCTAAACTTTCACATTTAAAATATTA
>LD688935.1:1963397-1978033 GCA_003118335.3 Papilio memnon
GCTGATCTTCTGAACCAGTCCAGAAAAGTTTTTCACACATTTAGTAGCTAGATCTAGTTGCAGGAACCAGAAGCAGCTGTTGTACGAATAGATGGGCTCTCCTAGAAGGATTACAGTTACTACCAAAGTACCGCGACATTACATGTATTATACATACATAGTTAGATGGTCCCCGAGTAACCTTTTCTGGCTTTAAATCAGCACAATATCTCTTCTTCGTTTAGTTCGTTATTATTATTGTTTATCCTATGCTTATCTACATATAAGGGATGGCAAAGTATTTGTATCGTTTTTGGAATAAAAATCTTATTAATTTCATATCAATTTCATAATTTAAAAAGAAGTCAAGGGTTTCTGACAACATCCGCACTTCTAAAGAGATGAGATCATAAGCTTTGTTTAGATAAAAAGACATACTTTAGGCGTAGTAACTCTCAAGATTTTTTTGTTAATTGTTCGTTTCACGTTTTTTTCCAAATTTAAGTTAGTTTTTATATATAGCTAGTATATATTAGTGTATACATATAGCCTAAGCGCGCATCTGAGTTAATGCTTTAAAAAAACATTTTGTACTTCTCAACCTTACCTTACTGTCCTTAAAATATTTTCATTGACCTTCGATACCTGTCATTTTGGGACAAAAAAAGAGAAAAAGTATTTTCTCACTCGAATAAACATTTTATGAAACGCCCCATACTTAGGTGATAAACATTTCTATAACAATAAAATGATTAACTTATTTCTTGAGCAAATATTTTGAAAGCAGTTAAAAGAAAAACTTGCGCGAATAGCTTTATAAGTGCTTTAAGGCATTACTCATGGCATTATTAAATATTTGATCTGTTAAGGTTTCATGGCGTAGTTAAATAGCTGAACTTGATAGCCAGTACGATAGTCGTAGTCGGCCTCTGACATCAGTAGCATCACATGCTCTCAACATCTTTACAAATCTGCACTTTTACTGGACCATTCTAGTTCGCAAGGTAATAGCTTAATTTCTTCACATTTAAGCATTTTTTGTTTAATTTAGGAAAGTTAAAAAAGAAGCAAAACAATATTTTGCAAATTAAACATTAATTTATATGAGTACGGGTTATAGAAAGAGGGTAAAATAATATGTATATCAAAACTTGACAGGAAATAACGAATACAAAATCTAACAAATTCTTTATTTCCGTGAAGATTAGGTCTAGTAAATATCAAAGCAATGATTATCCTGGTGATATTGCTGATGCTCGCTTGTTGCTACTGGGTGTATTGGAGCGCAGGAGCTAGGCGGTTAGATCGGGCTACCGCCGCTCTGCCGTGCCCACCTACTCTGCCGCTATTGGGCAATGCTATGCTTTTTATTGGTAACTCTGAAAGTAAGTGAACTAAATACTTACTTAAATATTAGATAAACAGGCAATATAGGTATCTGAAGCTCGTATTCAGATATAGGATCATATAATACCATTAGACCGTTTAATGTTTTGAAATATAACCTCAATTGAAAATCTATTTCTTATTTAGTACTTGCATAAGTGAGAAATAATGTGAGAAGCGAATGCTTGCTTTATTTATTCGCAAGAGCCTGTTACATTACAAGAGTCATAATTATAACTTTCTTATAAATGTTTTGACTCCGAGAATAAAATAAATAATAATTTTCAATAAAATGTAAACATTCTTTAACTGACTCTTTTATAGAAATTGTGAAGACTCTTGATGATATAGCGAAATTAAGTTACAAGCATAAAGGAGCTGCAAAACTTTGGCTTGGTCCAAAACTTTATGTAGGTAAGTAACATAGTTAAGACTAAAATACTATTAACTATAGCAATACGATCCGATATCGCATAATAGATAAATATTTTCCAGCTGTAAGTAATGCGGAAGACGCGAAAATAATTCTAGAAAATTGTTTAGACAAAGATGTCGTGTACCGTTTTCTGCGGCCATGGCTCGGACATGGACTTTTTGTCGCCCCGCGTAAGTCTTAAATTGATTACAAGAAATTTAATTTTACTTTTCGTACCCCGTAGATCAATATTATTTGTAACCATTTGTATAATTTCAGTTAACTTGTGGAGGACTCACAGGAAAGTGCTCTTACCAGTGTTTAATAATAAAGTTGTAGAGGATTATTTAGGAGTAATTGGCGAACGAGCAGACATATTGGTTGATAGACTTTCGGAACAAATCGGCAAGGGGTACTTCGACATCCTTCGATACATTACCGCCTGTACACTGGACATTGTATTTGGTGAGTGTTTTTTTAGTCATTAAAATGGCTAAGAAGCAAATGAATCAGATAAATTACTGTTTCGCAACAGATCTAAGAAATCTTTGAACGGTACAAACATGAAATTTCGAAAAAAAAATCGGTACATTTGATTGCATTGAGATGCGTTAGTTACTGTTATATCCGTATTATACTAATTAAGTTAGTCGCAGTATAGAGTTTATTTGCTAACTCTTATAAGAAGGTAATCTCGGAACTCGGAATAGTATTGTTTGATCACGTTTATTAAAACAAATAGGTATACGAGTATGTGCATTGTGTCCGCTAAGTAAATCACGTAATGTAACTTGACTTTAAAAAAAATACATTGATATACTTAATCTCCAAGGTTTTCTTAAGAATATACGTGAAACATGGGCGTCATTAGGGGGACTAGAGAGGGCAGCTAGCTTCCTCTCTAAAGCTAGATCATTGGCTGGCGACGCTTATTCAATGTAGGGACTTAGTTGACCGCTAGTTAAATTGACCTACAGAAACAGCGATGGGTGAGCGCATGGACATCCAGCACTCCCCGGACACGCCGTACCTGCGCGCGCGACACACCGTCATGACGATACTGAACATGCGCTTCTTCAAGGTGTGGCTCCAACCCGACTGCCTCTTCAACTTGACGTCATACGCTAAACAACAGAGCGAAAATATCAAACTTACACATCAGTTTACAGATGAGGTTGGTTTTCTTTGGTAAAGTAAAAGGGCAAACAAATGAATAGCATGTTAAGCGACCATCGCTACCGCTATAACTTGTGGTCAAAATTATAGGTGTTTCCCATCAAAACATAACGGCAGGCTTTTATCGACCTACAATATAGTTTTTAGACCTATAGTTTTTGCAATATAATTTTTAACGTGATAACGTTTTATAAATCGATGAACGCTGGCCGCACATTCCACCTGAGCCGAGTGTGAATGTGGATATTTCGGTTTGTTGTCGACGAGCTGTCTCACGTAAACTTTGTTAGCGTGGAATTTAAAAAAAAATAGTAGTTTATAACATTTCCGCGTGCATCTACTTTTTACCAGCTACCTTCCAGTCACAGTTCCGTCCAAATCGGTCCACACGTTCCAGAGATAGCGGTTCGGTCGCCATTTTGACAGCGCGGAATTAAAAAAAAATAGCCTATAATATGCCCATGTCAGCTACCCTCTAGTGAAAGTACGGTCGAAATCGGCCCAGCATTTCGGAGATTACCCGGAACAAACGCGGCTTGCGGACAGACAGACAGACAAAAATTTTTTAAATGCGATTTTCGTTATCAGCAACGCAAATACCACATCTTCCCGAAATCTGGAATTTTTCTTTGATATTACAATATCAAGTATAGATAGAAGATTACCATAATATAATTAGTACCTTTCCTCCTTCAGTTTTAGGTCAATAAGTGAATAACTGTAACTGTTCCAGGTAGTGCGGAAAAGAAGATTACGATATGAGCAAAGTAAATCTACAAAAACGACAAATGAAATTTCAGGTATAGTACAAAAAATATTATAGTTATACTATTGTATTATATATGTATGAACGTGATATAAATAAAAAAGTACACAATAGGTATTTACAAAACAAATTATCCTATGCAATTTTACTAGCAAATAATCGTGTTCACACTTATGTGCATACAAATTCTGTTCTGTGCATTGTAGATAACAATGTCTCACATAATTCAACACATTTACGGCTTACGTAAGTGATATAATCGTAAAATTTAACAACATATTACTGTACTGGTACACAATGGGCACTTCTCGCTAATGCAATCGAAGAATCGTCTTGCTTATTTACTTCTCGTCAAGACAAACTCGTTGAGAACATCCTCGGTTAGGAATTAGTCATCAAATATTGCATTAAAATCGATTGAATTGACGATAATATTATCACAGCTTTTGTACTTACATGTATTGGTGTGAATGATTTTTATGCCCAAATATTTTGTGTGAACGAATGGCTCTTGTGCCTTTGATTCACCATCCTTGTTATAGATTAATGCACTATTATCTCTGGTCTATATAATATATTTTACAATGTAACTTAAATTATAATATGTCATGCGATCTCTTTACGTAAGTAATTTAACTGAGTAGCCGCTACCCAATTGCAAAACCATAAATTCAATATCAGAGATCAATATTTTCCTACCAATTTTTATTTTTTAAAGCGTTGACTTTGCATTCTCTTTGGATAGATGTAATAGAAATGTTTTCTTAAGGATTCTGCGGTCTTCTATTGTACGGTTTTCTGGACATCCTGTATTCTTTGTAAACAGATCGCAAGCTCCGTGTCGTATTAGACATGTTGTTCGGACGGGAGATAGAATTCACCGACGAGCAGCTACGAGAACACATCGACTCTATCACCATTGCTGGCAATGACACCACTGCTCTCGTCACAGCGTACACCCTGGTCCTACTTGGCCTACATCAGAACGTACAAGAGGAAGTCTTTCAAGAGTACGTCACTACTTTGTATCTAAAGTTCTATGCGGAGTGCCAAAGCCAACATATTGGAAAACTTTAGTAGTAGGTTTATAAATTGCAATGTTATTGCAGGCAACTTTCTATCTTCGGTATATCAAGAAGAAATGCAACAAAAGAAGATATTCAGAACATGCACTGCTTAGAGCGGGTGATAAAGGAAAGCATGCGCTTGTACTGCGTTGTGCCTATCGTGGCTCGGAACATCGATAAAGACTTGTATTTACGTGAGTACTGATGTTTTGGCAGTGAAAGCCGACGTTAATATTGATCTGTATTATACACAATTACTCTTACTTCAAACAAATTAAAGTTGATGAAATATTTTTCCAGCTTTCTGCGGTGTCACATTGCCTATTGGGACGAGCGCGGTGGTAGGAGCGTTCGCTGTACACCGCTCCAAAGTAGAGTGGGGTCCGAATGCTGATGAGTTTGATCCAGACAGGTTCCTGCCAGAGAGATCAATTGGTCGACACCCTGCTGCTTTCCTACCCTTTAGTTATGGATCTAGAAATTGTATAGGCAAGTATCAACAACTTTTAATGTATACAAGTTCTTTTACGAGTATAGAAGTGATATATTTAGGTAATATTATTTTCAGGTCGGAATTTCGGAATGATCATAATGAAGAGCTTAATCTCGAGCATTGTTAGATCATACAAAATAGAAGCTCTAGAAATTGGACCATTGAAAATGGAACTTTTATTGTTCCCTATTAATGGACATCAAGTTTGCCTTACAAAAAGATGAATTAAAATCCTTCTTAGATTAACTTATTGTAGAAAAGCACCGCCTTATTACCTTGAGTTGGCACTTTCTAAATCAGTGATTCTCAACCTTTTTTTGTTGAGACACATTTTTACGATTTCAAAATTTGGCGGCACACAAAGAAAAAGATAAAAAATATTTAAGTACTTACTACAACACACTGCATAAATAGTTTATCACAAAAATATGCAAAATCTGGCGGCACACTTTTGAAATTTGGCGGCACACAAAAGTGCTGCGGCACAGTGGTTGAGAATCACTGTTCTAAACCATTTTTTAATGTGAAGGTTTCTAAAGTCTTAACTTTAGGTATGTCTCATGAGTAATTCATTAAATGAAATTATAATGTTAGGTTTTATTTATTTATTGTCATACTTTTAAGTATAATAATAATGAAATGTTTTTTTTTATTGAAATGAATATATTTATATATGTAATTCCGTTGTGTCGTCAGTGTCATTTTTACTATTCTTTTTCGCCTTACCGGGTGAGACTGTATAGAGTGTGATAAGAGGTTCCGTGGTATAGTCGAACTCCATGATGGCCTCGTGGTCGATGACATCACGGGAGGCGTCGACGCCGCAGGTCAGGTACTTAGCGTACTTCGTCAGATCGAGGAAGCCGATGCCGCACGGCCGGTCGACGAGACGTGACGTCATCATTCCGAGGACGAAGCCCGAGCACACGACAACGGAACCAATATCGTCCTTGAAAATAACACTTTATAATGTTCTAAGAATTGTAAATTCTTCTTTCGTCATAGCTAACTATATTTATTTGGGGCATGTCGATAGTATGGTAAAAACCACAATAAATATTAATGTGGCTTTAAGCAAAAGAGAGATAAATTGTAATTTTTTTTTAAATACAATTCTTTGTATTTATCTACCGGTACAGACATAACATCATCTGGGTTACTACAAGAAAAAGTTTATAAACCATACTCACTGGACACAATGCTCCGTACTTTTCATTCTGTCAAGTAAATAATTAACACTTTTATTATTTACAATTTCATTTAGAAAACTTAACAATTTTCAATTTTTGGTTAATTTTTCTTTTATAAATTCAACCTAATTTGGCTTCGCCTGTTTTATCTTCGTAGGCCGTATAAAAATAGTTTATTTACTTATTTAAAAATAAAATAAAAAATAAGATAACATTTAATCTCATCAACACTACAACACAATTAGGAATTACGAAAGAGAAAAAAAAAACAAAGTAATTCAATAAACAATAATAAACACGTAATTAAAGGACAAACAAAAGATTTAAAATGTGTGAAGTACCCAGCGCTGATCTTCCGCGAGAACCCTTGGGATCATCCACACGTCAGCAGTAGGGGTGGATAGGCAGAACTTATCACATACATATGAGTAAATAAAGTGAAAGAAAAATTCGTAACTATATAAATATATTACCAAAAATAAGAGAAAGAGAAGAGAAAATATTTCAAGAAGAAATATTGTTCGTATTATAAAGATTGTTTCCACATGTAAGACGAGAGGCATGCTAGGATTATCAAATGGAAATATTCAATCTTTTCCTGTTCCTCTGGAATATGTATTACTTCATAAACGTATTTTGTATAGACATACCTTACAAGGTGGCTGACGAATACAAAGATATTTGTTGTCATAATTCCACAAGTTAACGCAATATTTCGACGGCAGCAGAGTAATCTCCAATCGATAGAGATGAATTAATACCGGGACCAATAAACCCTATAATATTTATGGTTATTTAGAAAATAAAAAAATTACTGAAAATATGCGTTAAATTAACGTGTATAGTTAGTTTAATGTGTTATAGTTACTCCTCTCCTGCTTCCCCATCCGTAAAGACGGCAAGAACGATCCCTGTGCCTGGTTTCAACACGAGGTGAAGCGGCTCCGTACCGGACCTTATTTACTACGTAATCTGCGCCTTCCTCTGGCTGATGGAATGAAAACTGGTCGCTTAAGATCAGCAATGCCAGGTTATCTGGTTGACAGTCTTTCCATCGCAACGAATGGTTGTATCCTGTAATTATACAAGTAAAAGCTTTTTGTTTTCTATTAAGGATTTGTAGGAAAACAAAACGAGAATCTGTAAATATCTATTCTTCTGATGTAATACGTTTACAATAAAAAATGTTACTTACCTTGATGTACACAAAGGTTATTTACCGATCTGCTAATCCCAGTTTTCTCCAAAAACATGTGGGTCCCAGCAAATACATCGAACCTATATTTTTCTCCGAAGACACAACTAGCCGGCGTAAGCACAACGTGTGGTTCTAATATGACGCCAGTGCAAAAAACCATAGCATGCGATAAAAAAT
The DNA here is from genome assembly GCA_003118335.3 of Papilio memnon. Lineage (NCBI taxonomy): Eukaryota > Metazoa > Arthropoda > Insecta > Lepidoptera > Papilionidae > Papilio > Papilio memnon. Next base: position 1,971,245 of record LD688935.1, read on the forward strand.
AAACCTGGTGGAAATTGTTTCAAATTAAATTCTTATACAACTAATTTTTTTTTACAGTTTTTTAAACCGCAGATTTTTGTAAATCAACGAAAAAAACTCACTTACAATATACTGTGCCTCATTGTTGTCGGCTTTCTTGCCGAGAAAACCCGCCGCATTATTAAAATCCATTTCCACTGTAACAATTAGGTTTCTACGGTTAGTTAATTTGAGAAATGTCCTAATGTTATTTGCATTGAAAGCATGGAAAATGTTTCAGTAAGTTAACTTCCTTATTAGGACTTATCTTCTAATAATACATAAGTAAAATATTTACACAGTGTCGAAATTCCACCGATCTGCCCTGCCCCCATCTTGTAAATTCAAAGCTTCCTGTTGCGTTTTTCAAAGTGTTGTGAATCGGATTCTAAATTTAAACAGAAGTTGGGAAACGTTATACAAATTGTAAAGCAATGTTATCGCTTTGATTGCGAAGGCATGGGTGTGGAAAAAACAAAGTAACCAATTATAAGATAAAAAAAATTAAATGCAGTTACAAGAAAATTAAGTTTAAAGATTTAATATAGGTACAAATGGCCCGTCACACCGCGCCATACCGCATAATACACTCCAGATTTGCACAGAACACATTTACTTTTCTAGAAGCAGATATGCCATTAGGGGAGTGAAACTTGACGTTATTTTTCTGGGGGGTGGTTCTATTACTTGCTACCATGATTGGATTAATCTATATCTATCTATACTTAATATTATAAAGAGGAAAGATTTGGATTTTTGGACTTTTGTATGTATTTGATTCGTGTAAAAACTACTGGGCCGATTTTAAAAATTCTTTCACCATTAGAAAGGTAATTTATCTGTGAGTAACATAGGCTATGTTTTATTACTTCTAATGTTTAGGAACAATTAATAAACCGCGTGTTTCTGGACCCCGACGTTAAAAATTCACTAAACTTTAACTACCGGGCTTAGAAAATCAGAATCTTGCATCAGTAGATTTCTGTCATTACTAATAGGTTGAAAAAAAGGGCGAACGTAAGGCGAACTTTTAAACTTCACGCGGACGAAGTTGTGGGCAACAGCACTAGCTGTTGCCCACAACTTCGTCCACTAGGTAGTACCAAATAGTAACGATCATATAATTTTAGTAAGAAAGAGAAGAAAATGTTAATATTTCATTTTACTATCTGTACAGATCAGATGACAGCTGTCAAAATGTCAAAGTCAACGTCAACCGTATTGCTTTCGTAATTCGTATTCGTATATTACAAACAGTAATATTTTTCATGATTATTGTTTCAAAACATTTGATATGCGTTTTATCGTTACACCCACGCTAACACTACATATTATCTTTAACTTTTAATTTCCTCCAAACGAGATAAATGTGTAGCTGCAACATAATTAAAGCGGTTGTTTAATCAGAACGAACGGATACTGAACAATAATTCTATTTGATTTTTACAGTATTTATGTTTGTTGAATTAATATTTGTACGCTATAATGTATGTTACTACTAATACTGTACAAATACTTGCCATATTTATTATTGTGAATATAAGAATATCATTCTCGCAATTTAACAAACCTTGGAATGATAAGTATGAAAATATGTGTCCAAAACTATATCCTAAATATTTTGGTAACTACTCACCGGCTGGTAAGTGTACTATTTATGTGAAATGCAATTTATTTAATTTGTATATTCATCAATAAATTATTATTGTTAAATGATCACTCTGGTTTTAGGAAATCTCACAGCTGGAAATTTCTCAGAGAAGAAGGAATTGAAAGGTGTAAAGCAGTGTGTGATGGCCTGTTGCCTTGCTGAGTTGTGCAATGTTGCCTTCACTGTGGATTCTAGATGCTACCATATAGAATGTGTGAGTGATGAACTCTGCCTACCCCTGCCTCGACCTGGGGCACATAAGTGGGATTCACATGTTGCCATGGTTTTAGTTAAACCTGTTTTACCTAATGGTAAATACAAACTTTGTATTACATTTCTATAACAGTAGTTGTTAGTGCCACAAAAAAATACTTAATTAGTAGTCTAGGTGTTCTTCCAAATTATGCTCTATGCATTTATGCAAAATTTCAGCTAAATCCATTGAACCATTCTGGAGATATGTAGTAACAAACATCCATCCATCTAAACTTTTGCATTTATAATATTTGTAAGATTTTATATGACTTATTAATCTGATAATAATTTGCTATTTTCTGTACACAAAAATAATGAAGAAAATGTCATGTGAACTTTATCACAGTAATCATATTTTATCATGTGTATGTAATAATTGATTTTTTTTTAATTTTCACAGAAAACTGGCTGGAAATTTTAGATCAATCTAATAATAGAGAAGTAACTAACAACTTCTCACAGGAAGATGAAGTGTACCCACCATATACAGGGCGATACACTGACTTATTGACAGAGGATGAGGATTTTCTCTCTCGTTTTCTTAACAACTTACCCAACAATGAAGATGAGGGTACTCAAACATTCAGCAAGTTTAGAGAAAATTCCGATAATGAAATGATAATGGATGCATCCAATTATCTGGAAAAAGTGCCCTGTGTTGTGGGTGTAGCTGATGACTGCCCTTTTAATTCCGAATGTGTGTCACTTGGGTTAAAATTACGTAATGGCATATGTAAATGTATAGCAGGCACTGAAGAGAATACTCAAGGCGCTTGTATTCAATCGATAAGACCATACTCCAAAGATACAACAATAACACTAGATGCAAAGAAGGATGATGATTTGGCTGGTACAAAACTCAGTGATAGCAAATCTGACACGCCAGCCCCTAGGCAAAATTTAACTGTTTCAATATTATCAAAACAGGTAATTATTACCTTATGTTGATAAATTTTTAGTATTTTAATATTTTATTGATACAAACAAATCACTTATGTAGATAATACAATATAAGGTGTTTTTGTTTACTGATCAATCTGACTTTTTTCCATTGGTTCAATTCATTGTATTTATTCAATTCCAACAGGAAACATCCTGAGTATGGATGCAAAGATAAGCTTCAGTTTATCTGTCACAAGTGTGTGTACATGCTTATATTTGCAATACATTATTTTAGGTTCAACTTCCCGATAATGAGGTGACTTTGGCAGCATACACAATACCCGATGAAAAGTCAACCGGTAGTCATTACAACTACGTATGGACACTTGTAGATCAACCTAAGGATGGTTTCACTGGTATTGTATTTAAAATATTTTTTTAATTATGTTGCAACATTTAGTACATTTGAATATCATTAACTAAAGCATTATTTTGGTATAAATAATTAATTATAATTGACAGTAATAAACGGGAAAGTTTTGATGGACAAATGATTGTTGCTACATATCTCCAAAACAATAAATCTAGATACAATTGGGCACAGATGTAGAACATAGTCAGGAATAACACATACTAATGTAATTATATTCTAACAGGTAATATGAATCAAAATGGAGCATCAGTCACACTAACAGATTTAACCGAAGGACAGTATAGGTTCAAAGTGACTGTGAATGGTACGAATTCGTACGGTGAAGGTTTTGCGAATGTAACAGTTTTACCACCGAAGCGTACAAACACACCGCCCTTGGTGGTGATCACCCCTCAAGTACAGACTGTGAAACTACCCAATTCTGTCGCTGTGCTAGATGGCAGTGCGAGTAAGGTAAGTGAAAATAGTTACGTGTCGAAAAAGAAATTTATTATTTCTTGTGCATATTTGATTCTGAAAGACCAAGTTAAGAAAATTTATCAAGTTTTGTGATATTTTACTATTTTATTACTTGTGGGTATCTTACATTTTACTATATTACTTTTTACTAAAATTATAAATGCGAAAATTTAGATGAACGGATGGATATTTGTGAGAGTTTGTAGCCTAAACTGCTTTATAGATTTTCTTTTTCATAGTTCGAATGTTATTTTTAATACTGAGCTGACGAAGTCGCGTGCAACAGCTAGTTCGTATATTTTTAGATGTGTCCGAATTTATTTAGTTTACGATTAATTATGAAATTAGTAAGATAATTGCTCTCCAAGTAAAAATTAAGACATAACATTAAGATTTACCTCTCATGAGTGGGTTATGAGTTTGATATGTTTTGTATCTAATCATATATTGTTTATTCTAGGATGATGATGCAATAATATCTTGGCATTGGGACTTAACAGCCGGACCTATAGGTTACCAACCACCTCTGCAGGATGGACCCACACTAGTGTTGAAAGACTTGAAACAGCCTGGAAATTATACTTTCAAACTTACCGTAGAAGATTCTGATCATATCAAAAATTTTACAACCGCCAATATAACTGTTTTGAATCATATTGACTATCCACCAGAAGCTAATGCAGGTATATTCATTTTTCCTTAAAAAAAATGTAAACTTCGAAAAATTTGTCAAACAATTATTTTCCTATTAAATTAAATTCTATCGTGTTACAGGTCAAGATGTAATAATATATTTACCGAAAAACAACTTGACATTGAACGGCAGCCTGTCTACTGACGACCACGAGATCACATCCTGGGAGTGGACAAAGTCAGCCGAGGATGAGAACAAAGCTGTGGATATGCAGAACACGCATTCTCCATACTTACAGGTCTAAACATAGATATAAACCTCCAGTTTTATACAATAATCTTACTTCTTAGTCTCTACTAATATTATAAAGAGTATAGATTTGTATTTTTGGATTTTTGTATGTATTGAAATAACACAAAAACTACTGGGCCGATTTAAAAAATTCTGGCACCATTAAAAATATATTTTATCAGTAAGACAAGTTATGTTTTTTATTTTTTTAAATTTCACACCGACGAAGTTGCGAGCAACAGTTAGTAATATTATAAATGCGAGAGTTTAGATGTATGGATCGATGTTTGTTAGAGTTTGTAGCCTAAACGGCTGAAGGGATCTTGATGTAATTTGGCATAGATGTAGAGCATAGTCTGGAAGAACAAATAAGCTACTCACTTTTGCTTTTTTTGTAAATTCCACGCGGATATATAATTTAATAGTAACGGGCGAAAGCTAGTAGTACAATATTTAAATTCCACAGCTATCAAATCTATCGGAGGGCGTGTACACATTCGTGCTGAAGGTGACGGACTCGTCGGGGCAGGTGTCGATCGCGGACGTGCACGTGTTTGTGAAGCCGCCCACCAACATGCCGCCCGTCGCCGACGCCGGACCTGATACTGTGAGATATATCATATATCTTTGCAATACACAATTTTTCATAATCGAATTCTGACATTTGAACCTAAGATAGCTACATCGGTAGCCCGGATATCAAACCATTAGGTTTTTGGCGCTTTAAACCAAACACACATACAATTTTTTTCTATCGACATAACTGATTGCCATATTTTTAAAGATTTTTTGTGTTAATATTAGTTGATTTTTAACAAAATAACATAGTTCTCAACAATAGTCGAATTTAAGCTAGTTCTAGGGGCCCTCCCCCTAAAGGGGAGGCTGTTAAATTGTAACTAGGCACTTCTAAATGATTTTCATTAATTTATTTTTATAAATATAGCATTGATTAAACTTAATAACTGCAGTTCATCTCGCTGCCCCAAACGTGGGTGATACTGAACGGGTCCGGTTCCCATGACGACCATCGTATAGTGGCGTACACGTGGCGTTGCGTCGCGGGACCCACCAACGCCACCCTGCTACGCCACAACGAGTCCCTCGCTAACGCCACTGCACTCACTAAAGGACAGTACGTCTTCTCACTCACCGTGCTCGATGACAATGGAAATTCGGCCGCCAAGAATGTCACCGTTACTGTCTCACAGAGTAAGTCAATTTTATCAATTTTATCAATTGGGATCATATATATTGCATTCATAAAATAAATCGATCCGATTGAGAACTTCCTTTCTGAAGTCGGAAATAAATATATCTTTACTAGCTGTCGCCCGCACCTCCGTCCGCGTGGAATTAAAGAAACAAAAGTGAGTAGCCTATGTGTTCTTCCAGACTCTTCTCTACATCTAAACCAAATTTCATCGCAATCCGTTCAGCCGTTTAGGCTACAAACTCTAAGAAACATCCATCCATCTAAACTTTGTCATTTAAAATATTAAGTATGATTAGTGTTATAATGTGACCCATATTTGGTTTATCAGATAAGAACAGTCCCCCGAAGGCGGTGGCGGGCGGGGACCAGGTGCTGGCGCTGCCGCTGGCGGTGCTGGTGCTGAATGGCAGCCGCTCGTACGACGACTTCCGCATCGTGTCGTGGAAGTGGACCCGCGCCGGCGCCGGCCTCGCCGCAGCCACTGTCATACTCAACTCTGATACGCAGCCCGTGCTTATGGTATCGATTATATTTATAACTAGCTCTTGCCCGCGTATTTCAAAATTCAAATTAAAAATGAGTAGCCTTTGTGTTCTTACTATGTTCTACATTTGTGTCTATTGACAAATTTAAGCTGTTTTGGAGATGCATCCATCCATACTTTAACATTTATAATATTAGTATTATCATCCTAAGGTAGGGTGAATAGGCCATGGTCAACCACTCTACCGCCCTGCAGGTTGGACTGCTATGTTTTCCTTCGCCATAAGAACGTCGGGTAAATTATGTACATATGAAATTCGAAAAACACATTGCTACATGACAGGATTCGAACCTAGGACCTGTAGATTACAAGTCAATTGCTCAATCCCCTGAGCAAACGACGCTCTCATATAAAATACTAGCTGTTGCTCGCGACTTCGCTTGAAAAAATATATCCTATGTTACTC
>LD688935.1:1978817-2007168 GCA_003118335.3 Papilio memnon
CGGGGGCGGGGGCGGGGGCGGGCTGGGCGTGGCGCGCCTGCGCTCGCTGCGCTGTCTCAGTGCGTGCTCGGGCCGCGGCGTGTGCGACCGCGCGACACGCACCTGCCGCTGCGACGCCTTCTGGATGCAGAGCCTCTTCACACAGCTAGACCCTGATGCGATGCCCGACTGCGGTAACATACCTGATCATACGTTTCTCTTGCATTTCAGTTAATACACGAGTTTATATTTATTTACGAAAAAATTTAGCGTGACGAATAGGGACAAAAGAAATCATTGTACACTCAATTATACTTGTTATTTTACTATCACTAAATTACCCGGCATTTGTATTCGTACTGTATGACTGATTCCCATGTGCCAAATCAAACACTGGGTACTACACAATATTCCTAACTAGCTTTTGCGACTCCTTCCGCGTGGAACTAAAAAAATCATAAGTACGTATTTTAGGTGTTCTTCCAGATTATCCTTTACATCTATGCCGAATTTTGTCGAGGTCCATTCAGCAGTAATGGCTACAAACTCTATTAAACATCCAGCCATCTATCCAAACTTTCGCATTTATAATATTATACTCGGTTCACACTTGACCAGTACAGTTGGACAGTTGCGACGGCCAGTCATAGATTGTGTGACTAGCACTGTGCCAGTTGACAGTCCAATTTATGAGAGCTACTGACCAACTGTACTGGCAAAGTGTGTACCGCGCATTAGTACGATTAATCCACTGCATCCATGTATCACTCCATGTATCAGATAATCTTTGAATGCATTAAAATATCATTTATTAATCTCACAAACTGACTATCCATCTATACTTAATATTATAAAGAGAAAGGATTTGTATTTTGTATGTATTGAAATAACTCAAAAACTACTACTGGGCCGATATCAAAAAATCTTTCACCATTGAAAAGCTAAATCAGTGAGTATCATAGGCTGTATTTTTATTAATTAGATGCGGGCGAAGTCGCGAGCAACAGCTGATTTGATGTATTGTGGTTTGCAGAGTGGTCAGTGGTGTACGCGAGCCTGTGCGGCGTGGCGGCGGCGTGCGCGGTGTGCGCGGCGTGCGGCGCGGGCGTGCGGCTGCTGCGCCGCGCCTGCGCGCCCCGCAAGCCGCGCGCGCGCTCGCACTACCGCCTGCTGCCGCGCGCCGACGAACACAAACCATGTCTCTCTCTCTGACTTACTGCTACACTTTATATCACTTGTAGAGCCCGCTTTAACATCGCACTATATGCCCAGCTAGAAGTGTGAATCAGTACTTACTGAACTAGCGCGTACCAACCTTCCACATCATCACTTTGGTCTAGGTGGGGTCGTGGTCAAACGCTGGTTTGTTCAAGATAAAAAAAATATCGTCCCTCGCAATACCACGACCACACAGAAGACAGGCGTTAAGTGGTAGCAATTCCGCATTTCGTCTGAGTGTATGCCGGAGGCCAAATTTTATAATTAAAAAACTTTTTTTTTCTTCCTTTATTATCTTTTTAATTAATCGATTAAAATCAATTATCCAACTATGATTGAGCCGGTTTAGAATATGACGGCCGAATACTGAAATACTGACATTCAAATATGTCTTAAATTAGTAAAAAAAAAAAATGAATTAAAGCCACACTTAATTCCATAATTTTTTTTGGTTTATCAAATTATGAAGTTTTTAAAAACCGTTTCTGTATACTCCGGTAAATTTTCACATCAAAGTATGTTTATAAAACGACAAAAAAAAAATTATAATACACACACAATAACAAGTACGAAATAGAATTATTAACAGTCGTAGATTTTTACGTATTGAAAGTAAACATGCAGAGAGACCACTTATATAATAGAAAATATATCAAGCGATTATTAATAATTAAATAAATATCTCAAATTTCAGTCACAAGCAAAGATGTGTCAGAATCGGACACGGAATCGGACGTGTTGTATGAATCTAAAACCAAGTCGAGCTTGTTCTCGAGCCGCGCCAACAACGGGGACGTCGCCAACGGATGGAAGAACGGGCTCAAACCTTCCCGTAAAGTGAAAACATAATTATTACATGCTCATATTATTATACAGGTGTAACTAAACTGTGTCCGCGGTAATCCGATATACGACAAATGTATATGCACATTTGTGTTTATAATACTAGCTATAGCTCGCGTCTTCGTCCGTGAAGAAATAAAATGTTTAATAAATATAGCCTATGTTACTCAATGATAATGTAGATATTTATTGATAAAATATTTTTTTAAATCGGCGAGTTATTTTAATACATATAGAAATCTTTCCTCTCTATAATATTAGTATAGATTTTGCCCCAGATTTTATTTTCATATTTAGTTTCAAAATTCAATAAATATTTTTACCAAGATATTTTTAAATAGGTATTTATTTTACTAAATTGTACTACATTTTGCAAATATCGAATTACCGCGGATTACTAGAATTAGCAAGAAAAATAATTAAAATGTTTGAAATATGTATAAACTTAAGTTATGATCTCAGATAAGTTCGACAAAATCACTGCAAATGTTAAAATTGACCAAAATTAGACATTCCATAACTGATAAGTGAAGAAATTCTAATATAATGAATGTATGTCTTTAAAATATTATAATAAGGGGTGTTGTTGACAAATGTGCCTATATATTATGCTACCGAAGTTTTCATAGAATTTAACTGATAATGATAATGTGTGTCAAGGGAACATCCTGTATCTACAATACAGTGTAAATGATACTGACCCTTACATAATTTTAAACAGCATAATAATTTTTATACATCGCTTGTGTTCAAGTAAACATCAATCGAAAATATATATTGTGATTTTCATATTAAAATGGAGCATCCTGTAGGATTTTTTAAGCTGGCAAGAGATATTTTCCATTCCATATTTGCTGTAGAGGAAATGGTACATAAGTTGCTCATATAAATAATATATGCGTGGATAAAGGGTTTTAGAAACCCTAAAGGGTCTTTCGCAGTTTCAAAGTATTACAATTTAATATTGATATACGAAGGGAATAAATGAATAGGTACTTAAATGAAATTAAGCTCTGTAATATGAGCTTAAACAGTTTCACAACGCCGACTAATATCAAGTAATTGTGATCTGGCAAGCATTTAGTATTAAAAAGTATTAAAAACGAAGATAAACATATAGTTTGTAGACAATCCAAATACATAGTTTATATGTAGATGTAATTTAAATATAAAGAGGCTGTCCACAAATTGTGTAAATAAAAGGCTAACAATAAAACAATTTCAGTATTTAAAATTCGAATTTAAAAAAAGTAAATGATTTGTAATGTTCCTTTGTTTTTTTTAATATGTTGGCATCACGTAAAAAATTTGCTTATACAAATCAACTTTCCGTTTTAATTAATATGAAATTACGATAAGTATATTTGAATTTTAGACATTACATACATTTGTATGTATGTTAGAAAACGCTAGACATTTTTTTAAATGGTACAATAGACTTAATGTAAGAAAATGGGACATTTTAATAAAAAGAAAAAGATATTCTACCAACATTGCTTCATCTATTCTCACAAAAAGTATTTTAATATGTAATATTATTTGTTTTTAATTTAACATGTATATTTATAAAATGTTACATAATCTATGTAAAAAAATAGACATTACTTATTTAGACAGAAAAAAATATGTAACTAAAACATTACTTTTATATCGCACCAATGCACCGTACAAGTGATTTTCACAGATAAAAGTACATTTATATGTCTTTTCAAATATCTTGGCGGCTCAAGAAGTACGCTGCGGAGTGCCTTCCCCCCGCTGTGCGCTCCGCCACACAAACTTTATATTCTGCGCAGCGTTTGCTAAGTTTGGAGCCGCCAAGATTTTTGAATATCTAATATTGTGTTAGGTTTCTGACGAAAAACATAGACATTGTTCTCTTTTTATTAAAATCAAAGATAATTATATCTTTTAGAACATGTATGTGAATATGTTTTACAGCTTAATTCGTTGAAAACTTGGTTAAATGTTCAATACTGCCACATATAATTAGCCCTAAAATATACTGGTTAGTTGTTTATTAGCATTTTGTAATTTTTAATTATTGCTTTATATAATAATTTTATTATCTAGTCGAATTTTAATAAAAATGTGTTACGGCTAATATTATTATGTGCAATATTTGGTTTAAAATAGTACCCATATTTTCGCTTATGTTTAAAGAAAATAACATTTAAATTATCGTTCAAATTTTGGCCGTAATGTTATTAATGTCCTTTTGTACTGTGATTGTAAAATGTATCGCGTAAGCAACGTACTTAAAGATCCATTTTATTTGTATTTGATGTATTATTTAGTGACATATATTCTTTAATAAAGCGTAGGTTGCTTTTAAAAGTTGTTTTTATTTCTCTAAGGAAAATGTTAAAAAGACCCCTTGTAATTGTTAAAGGAAAGAAAAAAAAAGTCCTGCATTACATTTTTAATATAAAAAATTATTGCTTTCAACATTGGTATAATAACAAGCTACCGAAGTCATTACGAAATATTAAACATGGCAATACAATTTATCCGCCTGGGAACAGGTCCAATTTAACAATTGCAGATTTTCCAGCTTTCTCTTTCACACACAGCTCCCTCACTTTTGTTTGTCTTGCTCGCACCTTGTCAATTTCATTTCGACTTTAAGTGGTACAATTTGGCGGCAATTTACAATTGAGTGCATTTTATGAAGCTTACATAATATGATATGACGTGCATGCAAGATAATATTGCATTGTGCATTTCTGTCTATAACTATAACATGAATAAATTAAAAGCATTTTCATAAAAAAAAACTAGACAGTAGAAATATAGATATTAAAATTGAATATAACAGTACATACCATAAATTATGGTAAACATCTCTTACTGATATTATTATAAATTAACCAACTCCAGCCTTTTAACAATAAGTATGCCAATGTAAGATAAACAGATATTTATCTATACTAAATGCCATTACAAATAAATATACAAAATTGAAAAACTTACTCTATAATAATATTAAAAGCAAATTGAAAAAAAAAAAAACATTTTGAATGCAAATATAATATATCAATTATAATGCACTAAAACTCAAATGCCACATAACAACAGAAAATTTCTTAAACATTGAAAGAATCGTCGTACATCTAAAAATGGCGCACAATAATTACAACTTAATAGCATTCAGACCAAAAAAAAAGTAAACCAATGTTATACAATTAGAAAACAAAAATTCCATTTCAAATTAGTTATAGTAATAAAATGCAATTAATACTGAAATGATTGAAATCTCAACAATTGAGTTTAAACAAACAAGTAAATGCTATAATTATTATTTTTTATGTTAAACAAGAAAAAACTTCATTATAAAAATAAGACAATGGTTTTGCATATCAGCAACTTTTTATAGAATAACTAGCTTTCGCCCGCGACTCCGTCCGCGCGGATTTAAAAAAACAAAAGTGAGTAGCCTATGTGTTATTCCAGACTATTCTCTACATCTATACCAAATTTCATCGAAATCGGTTCATCCGTTTAGGCTACAAACTCTAACAAACATCCATCCATCCATCCATCCATCCATCTAAACTTTCGCATTTATAATATTAGTAAGATAATAGCAATTACTTGACCAACACATTATTATACCTTTATCGTAAGTATGCCTAATCAAGGTGACTAATATTTTGTTATTTTATTTTTCATCAAAGATTATCTTTGCTAAAAATTAAAATTCAAATATTTGTTACAGAAAACAGTATCTTGTGTTTTACCAAATACGAGTGTAATCACACCAATGTAATCTTCACATTAAACATTTTATCTCTCCGTTTATAATCTGAGATGACTAAGTACTTTATATGAATCTCACAGCAGTATGACTTTCAGATTCACTTGTGCCATATTTTGCTAATTCTGTCAAAGTATTCATAGTCCTTTAATTTTACCAAATATTTTATAATTCCTAGCAAATAAGCACAAAGACTGAGAACATTTAAGTCTAACAAGATATATTGGTTACAATTACTTGCAGAAGTGCAATATTACAATTTTCATTTCATATTTGTATGACATTTATTTTATGCGGTCATTTTCTAAGATATCTATTGAATAAAATAAGATTTATTATATTGAGCAGCAGTATGCACCTTTATAATTTAAAGTTAAAATTTAGTAAATGGCATTACTTAGCTTTCTTTTTACCAGACTTTACAGTGGATTCCACTTCTTTAGACCACACAAGCTTATTTAAATTCTCACCCAAAGAATAAAAACCACATATAAAGATTAAACTGAACACATAGAAAGCTATTCTAAGCGGCCAATTTAATGCATTGAGTATCGGATAGACCCAGCTACCTGTTCTGAAATAAATATAGTGCACCCAGACTGCATAGGACAACATGAATGTGCAGAGTATAGTCAAACCCTTCTTCTTACTGGGATACATTCTAAATGATGTGGCAAGTTCAATAAGAGTAAATAATACAATATTTGAATGCATTACATGGTTCAACCAAATAGGGAAAAATGGATCCAAAGCTCTTGGGAGAATCAATTCCCTATTCACAGCATATATACCCCAAAATGTAACACCAACAAACAAAGCCATAGGAAATGCTAAGGTACTGAACATGGTATCCTTGATGCGCCTCAACACCGGTTTGTGCGATGGTGCCGGTTCATTTGTACCAAAAATATCATTTGATACAGCAATAGTGAAGTACACAGTTTGTAACATCTGAAAAAATATTCACATTTAAATCTGTATCTCAAAGTTAACAACCTAAATTAAGCTCGTTCCAAACAATATACAATACTTATTTATTTCTAAAAATATACTTACCGCATTCAGAAATGTTAAATATTTCAATTTCCCAGCAAATGGAGTGACAGTCGTAGAAGTACTCGGTATTTTCACATATGTATGATCATAATAGCACCCATAGAAAAATTGTATCGCACCCACGATGTGGAAGATTAATCTTATCATCTTGTACAATTATAATAAGGTACTTTCAATTATACAGACAAACAATTGAAAACTTGTAATGATGCAGTTACGGCGAAAATATGTACGGAACCTATTAAAACCATATCTGCGGTCAACTAGACATACGCGTTATGCTTGTGTTATTTACTCTCATTAATAATTATAATTTTAATAAAATTCTCTTAAAATTTACAACACAAGCCAAGCCAAATAAAATTCAAATCGACTTTTGACAGTGACAAATTGGCACATAGTGATGGACTCGAGTTGCTTTTTACTCGAGTGACTCAAGTAATTTTTATATTATTCGGACTCGAAAATTGTAAAATCTTCAACTCTGTGAAGACTCATTTAAATATGTCATGCCTTATTTTAAGTATTCGGTATTCATATACCATTTAGTGTATGTCTAAATATATTTTCACTTCACTTTAAAAGACCTTCTAACAAGTAAGAAATAATTTTATTCTCAAGTGCCATCACTCTTATATTTGCAATTATAAAACAATCAAATATAGTCAATATATCTATTTATGAAGTCGAATTACATCCACCAATTCATTTTTTATTTTATTTTTCATACATTTCGTTTAGATTTTTTGAATAGCTTTTACATTAATGCGAAAATGAATTTTCTATGTTATCAATAGGGATGCAATCCGATTCAATACTTTAGTAGATCGATACAATTTTTGTATCGATATGTTAGAATAAATCAGTGTCTTGGTAAAATATTGCAATAATCGCACAAACCTAGTTCCACGAGTACTTGTTTAGATTTCTTAATTGTTTTTTTTTTACCGTGAGTTTCCACTGGCGTAAAAGTTAACTTAAAATATATCTTTGTATCTGTTTTGTCAATGAAAATGTTGTTATGAAAAACCACAGTTGGTAGTAAGAAAATTAAACTTTGATGTTTTAAAATAAACAAACAAAACTGTTTTATTTTAAACTGCGAGGAGTGTATGGCAAACCTGTTGTTATTTGTCCTGGCGTCATGCCAGTTAAAGTGTATATAAAATATAGCCAGCTAGACAGTGCTATCCGAGTCCGAGCCGGCACCGACAAGAGCGGAGGTCGCCAGAATACAGTACACTACATATACTTTATTCGATACTGGATCGATCAAAAAAATCTTATCGAAGAGACCTGATATACGATGCATTATGATCCAAAGTATCGATACAAAGAACCTGGATGGGCCACATCCCTAGCACACAATGACATGACAAGTTGATTTTATTTTAATGTTGCCATTTAGTCGATAAAATCACTGACCTCTAAAATTGGACAGGCAGCAGGCAGGACAATTTAACTGATAAATACTTTGACAACTTCTAGCCAAAGAAAAATACGCTAACCAATAATTTCGTATAATTTTGATGTATTGAATATCATATATGTTTTTTAACAATAATTTATTATATAGGCGGGAAGGCGGCGGGAGGCGCTAAGTCTGGCATGGTGGCGGTGAATACGCGGCGCAGGGAGCGGCGGCGCGGCGCGGGCAGCTCGGGCAGCTCGGGCAGCGCGCCGCGCACCAACCGACGCAACGACGCATTACGATCTCTCAGTTCCACTACTTCTTCGTGCAGCCGTTCTCGTTCTATCAAACAAGTAAAAACATAAACAAAAAAAAAGAAAACCTACTTCGTAACAAGAAATTCCGACTTTTGGTACGCTTTTTTCAAAATCACTCAAAAACTACTGGATAGTTTTTAATTTTGAAAAAAGCGGGACAAAGGGCAGCTATTTCGCATCAAACAAAGAAAAATCACGTAAATCGGATTATACATCGCAGCATAATCGAGTGCATACATCAAAAATACCAATCGAATTGAGAATCTTCTTTTTGAAATCCATTAAAAATGTCATAGGTAAAAAATTAAATTTCGGGTAAACAAAAGATTTTCCGCCTGTTTCTACACAATGCAGTAATACTAAAGTAATTTTTACCTTGTAATATTGGCAGGTAACTATTTAGTCCAGCCAACAAGCCCTCCCAAAAACGATCTTTATCAGGAGAAAATACATTTTTGCATTGACTCCAATACTGTTCTATTTCATCTGGCGTCAATCTCCGAGACGGTGTTGTGAAATCTGGAGGTTTGACACTGTCCCTGCAACACAAAACCAATGCAATATTTAGCCAAAGGATTCCAAAATCAGTAGTGTGCTAAATAATATTATTTTATCGTTATTTTCACAGAATTTATATAATTTAACTTACATAATGTCGTTCAATATCTTCCTGTCGGGTGGAACAAATACAGACATGAATTCGTTGAGGGCAGTCAGAACTTGCATGGGCTCGATTTCAAGCAAATGTCCCACTGAAAAATGAATTACATATTGACAAAAAAGGTTTTAAAAGATAATTTAAATTTAAAATTGAATCTGTAAGCTACACGTTTTAACCTGGGCAGAGGAATGGATGGTCTTTATCCATGGCGAGGGTCTGGAATGAGGAGACGGTGACGCCGCGGCCCGCGCGCCGCCCCGGCGCAGACGCGCCTGTCTCAGAGGTGATGCCCGTTGCAGTTGAACTTCCTAACATAATACAATAAGATATCAAAACAGCAAACTATGATAAAAACCTTGTGTAAAATGAAAGCTCAAAACAATGCTATTTCCAATACAATAATGGGGATGAAACTATGTTTTGTATGGGTTTATAGGAGTCATTCACCATAGAACTCTACATCAAAAACATACCTCTATTACGAATAAAAGTTTTATTATAAAAAAAACCTTGTTGCTGTCCACACTTCTGTATGATCTCGTCCGCTTCTTGCATCAGCTGACGTTCGTCCGCGGACAGTTCATGACTCCTGCACCATAAACGTTCTTTAATTATGTAAAAACTAAGTAAAAAGCGTTCGAAACTAAGACCATGAAAATAAAGAAGCACCAATACCCTCGTAGTTAAAAATAAGCACAGTCAATCTCGCTGTAACAGGTTCTAATCCCATGAATCAAATTTTGTCGTGAACGATATCCTAGTACTTTTGAACTTACTTTCGACGATTTTCTCATGTACTCTGCTAAAGATTTGCTAGACTTATAAATGTATTTTGTTAAATAAAGTATAAGAATAAAAGAAATACTTGAATCCGACGTGTATAGACCGCGACGTGGAAGCCGACACACTGCGGGCTATCACACTGCTCCTCACCTTCGTAGACGATCTATCAACTGAACATAAATATTACTTAAATTATGTATTATATTACAAACAAAAAGCCACATTTTTCATCATTGTCAACATCCTGCACAAATTACAATAAATATCATTACTACTAAAGGAGGAAGTTGGGAATCGCCAGTGGTCGAAACGCTGAGAAGTAAATGGTTAGCGTGGTATGGACATGTTATGCGACACGAGGCTTGGGACATAAACAAGAAAGTGTTAAGATTGAATGTAAATGGTTGCAAAGGTAGAGGAAGAACGATAAAAGTATAGATGGATTGTATGATATGACGGCTGATAAGAGATGAATAGTAGAGCTACTATCAGAAAATACTATGCCGACCCTCTGTAAGGACCAAGGCAAGCTGATGATGATCTTTACTACTATAGGTGTTTTTTTATATGAAAGGGAAGCAAACGAGCGTTGAGAACACCGAGGTGATCAAAGACGCCCATAGACATCCGCACTACAGATGAATTGCCTTTGAGGAAATGGTAGAAATACCGCTGAGCACAGACCGTTCCACAGGGCAGCTGTGCGAGGCAGTAAGTCGTTGATGATTCGAGACGCTCTCCGTTGTATGTTGTAATTAAAACTAATGTAAGTGGATTTAAAAATTCATACCTCGACTACCTTTATACACACTAGGATGAGATTCGTCCTGTTAATATACAATTGTTATTATTATATTTTTATGAAACAGATTACAAAATTACAAATTTAACTTGGAATCAAAATATACCTTAACAGGTATGCTAGCACCGGAAAGTTGCTCCAAAGAATCTGACATCGTGCCAAATTCCATTCCCACGCAAATCGAACAAAATGCATAATTCAAAAACGTTTTGCAAAGCAGCTCGATGTCTTCTTCAGCTTGAATTTCTAATGCCTTAAAAAATAATCAATTTAAAATTAAATATTCATAAATTTACTGCCGCACTTCAGTTGTAAAACATTCACTTAAGCAATCCTTAGTTTAAATATATCAGTAAATCGTCCTTAAGTAACGTCTCAGTAGACGTAAGTTGTCCCTAGATTTTTTTTTATAATAATTACCATAAATATCGAATCCAGTGTGCATAAATTTCTAGAAGAAGGTTGATGTTTTTCGATTAATTTTAATAAACGATCCTCCACCAAAAATCCAGAATTGTCCGACACTAATTTAAGTATATGCTGAATCTGAAACAAGTTAGTGACAAAATAATAAAGTATTTTATATAATTCTAGCAAAAAAAAAAATTTTTTTTACAGTGTTCCTAATGAAATATCATCTAAAACGCAACGGTTAAATGATCGACGGACTTTGACCATCCTATCGTGTTTAATATGGCTATATAAAAAAAATTACCAATTTATCTTTTGCGTCTTTGGCAGCCGCATTAACACTGTCTTCATTTGTCTCGCGACGAACTATCGGTGGTCCTTCATATTCTACAATTTGTAAATAATAATACATTTAGAAACAGAAGAACCAAACATTTTGAAGTAAATTGAGATGTAATAAGGTACAAATAACAGAAACAGCTAATATTTTAATTTTTTTGTCACAACTCTCAGAACAAGGTTTATGTTACCATATTTAATTAAAGGGTTCTTAGGGAACTTCGGAGGCGGCGGCGGCGGGGGCTCCGCCAGGATGTGCGCGTGCAGTGCCACCTCCGTATTACGGATGTCGCGGCTGAGCTGCGCACATTGCGACTCCGACATTCGCCACACTTGAGTGAACTTGTAATTATTCACTTTGGAGAAATGTCTACATTTCTTCTCCAAATCATCCATCGCCTGCATCAGTTTTATGATCTCCGCGTCAGCTTTCATCTCCTCTATAGCGCCATCTTCGGCCGCTTTTCGAATTTTGGCGCGCAAACTGTTCGCGACGTCAGACATCTTGTTTAATTTACGTTTCTGTTGAGAACGAACGAATACGTTTTCTTCTTCCCTTTTTTTTAAAACCTGTGAATTTAAAACAATAATCGTGAACAAAGACACAAAAATCGAAATGTTTAAGGTAATACACGATTGCAAGCTTACCTGGTAATTGTATCCAATTTTTTCCGTATTTATAAGACATGTGGTTTTCAATTTCTCTTGTTCCTTTTGTAACTCTTGAATTAAGTTTTCAAGTTCAATTCTTGCCTCGCGATATTTAGTATGGTGGTCCCACATAATGGCTTCCACTTCTGTCTTATGATCTTCTAACTATAATCGGAAAAAGAAAAAAGTAAGTATTCGAGAAAAAAATTGTGTTTTACATCTCTAGGCGTCTATGTTTACTAGTCATCCACGCTTAGACACCGCCCAATCTAACGACCGATAAAATTCGTCAGATCTGGATACTAGGTAAGTTTTCTTTATAAATCGTAGGATATCTGTAACATACTTGTTCATATTTGTAGTCCATATGTACAAGTTCCTCCTTGTCCCTCTGCTTGTAGAGCGCTTCCCAACGCTTGTTGTTGTGCTCCACTAACGCGTCGCGCTCCAAGTTTATAGCCTGCTCTATCAGAGACAATTGCTTCTCATAAGCCCTTTGCATTATCGTCACTTGCTTCTCAATTCGATCAGACAGCTCTTTAATTTCTTTATCCTATAACAACATATATATAAAATAACTAGTTTTGATTCAGTTTTTCGATGATATTTAGGAACTCCAATAATAGCTTCTTAAATTTTACTGTATTCCCTATAACGGTAAACCAAGAAACTAGATTGCTACCACAAGTTTCTACAAGAAACACCCGTACTAAAAACATTGGTATCTTAGTTTCTCCAAGTAGAATAAGATAACGATATATTTGGTACCATTGTTTCGGTAGTGAAAACTCACGGTTAGTCATTCTTACTTGTTTATCCAAATCATCGTAATAAGCGTCATCTGTACGTTTCAATTCGTGTTTTAAATCTTCGATAAGTTTATTCTTCTGTTCTAACAGTGCTTCGCATTTCTTTCTCTGCTCATTAATTTCCAAATCGATATCCAAAGGGTCCTTAATCTTTAGCATTGCATCCCAGTTAGAGGTGATAGCGTCATATTGTATTTGTGCTTCTGCTGCTTCTTCCTCGATCTTTCCTAATGCATCTGCAGTAAATACGAATAAGGATTAGCCTTCGAGAGCCTACGAAGACATGTTTAAAATTAATTATGAATTCATATTTACTTTTCATCTTGTCCGAGAATAGCTCACGTCGAAGAACTTCGCGTTCATCAGTCGTAACCCTAACATTGGTGACTTTAGCCGCGCCATCTAACGTTAAACGCTGCAGTTCTTCAGCCGCGGTCGCAGTCGCCTGCTCGATGGGCCCAGGTTCTTCCTCTGCTCTTACCTCCTCGGCGGCTTGCTCCGCTCTAACCCAAATATACTTAATACAACTTTTGTAAATAGTGGATAGGTAGGCGAGACGTCTTTAAGTAGTTAACACTTTGTTGTTGATCTCTATTTCATTTGACAAGTTTGGATCTATCACAGTGCTAATTATATGGGTCGGAAAAAGCTTCTAAAGAATGTTATCCCCAGAAATAAAGCTACATTGGAAACTGGCTCAAAGGAGAAGCAATAGTTGTGAATACGTCTTATTTCAACACTCTTAAATTGTTTACCTTTTAAGAGCTTCTTGCCTTCGTTTAATACGCAACGCTCTTCCCGCTTTACGTTCATTGGGGTCCTGCGAAGTGACTTGCGGTTCTTTAGGTGCAAGTACATCTTCTTCATCGTCAAACCCTCTAAAGTTTCCAGCCATTACAGTAGTAACAAAAATATATTCACTATACTACGCGTAAAAAAATCAGAATGTTTATCTGATGTTTGATTGTTGTCATGGTGACTATTTTGATAGAATAAAAAATGTAGCCTTCGTTCGGTAGGTAAACATTTTAAAAATAAGTTAAACATCACTCTCCTACTTTAGGGGGATAGGCAGAGGAATATCTTTTAAATTACTTATACCATTACTAGCTGTTCCTGTGCGGCTTCATCCGCATGAAATTGTCTAATTCTATTGTTTACATTTGTCAATTATCAATTGTAAATGTCAAAATGACATGACATGATGACAAATATTGCAATCTTGCTTCCTTGATGTTGGCAGCAACTTATGGTCTCTTTCCCACATTAGGGTTTTTGTCCAAAATATGCTGTAATTGCTGACATCTTATGCAACAAAGAAGTGTGTGTTTACGCTTTATTATATTAGTATAGATTATTTCTTGTGAAACATTTATAGATAGTTTTCACACTAGTTGGTGGGGACTATGACGTGCTGGATATTTAGGTATATATAAAAAATCAGTGGCAATTGTTATGCTACCACACCTCCATTTTCTTAGAAAAATAACAGAGATAACAGTGTTATAGATCAGTTCAGTTACGAGATCTTTTATTAGAGAAGTTTACCCCAATATAAAATATTTTAAACAATAAAACAAAGTAGGATCTTTATAAATTTTTTATTATTACTTATTTTACTTTTTGCTGTTAAGGATGATACCATCGTATTTCTGCTGGAACCACTTCATAGCATCCTCCTTCGTGAGGCGATGGGGGAAACCAACCTTGCCGGTTTTGCGTCTTCTATGAGCAACATTGAAACCTAAAACAACCACAGTAAATTTTTAATGATGTTCAAAACATGGTAAATATGATGGCACTGTTTTTAAACAAGGTAAAAGTTGACGCAAATTTTTCTACATTGTAAATTTTACTTTTTTTAAGTAAAGTTTAATAAAATGATTTTCATCAATGCCATCCATATACTTCTACAACATCAGAACAGCTTAACAGATCTCCATGAAATTTGGCATAAGGATGACCGTGTGGAAGAACACATAGGCTAGAATATTTATTAATTTATGAAATAAAAAATGTACCTCAGCCCCAATGAGGGCAATGAATCAGTCAGAACCCTCAGTGAGATCAAGATTAATATTGCACATGTATTACAGAGTAAAATTTAAGAAATGTTCACTCCTGAACCTATGTGCTAACTAATAAAATGATATACAAATATATATATAGTTTAACAGAAGAAACATTTTTTTAATAAACATTGCATTTACATTACAATATGACTCAATTTTAAATTGATACTTATAGTGTGGTTTAATGCTATAAAACAATTTAAAAAAGGATACATACCTGGCCTTCCTAGAACGACGTAGAAGTCAAGACCATAGATACCGATAGATGGATCATACTTGATACCCAAGTCAATGTGTTCCTGAATACCAAAACCAAAGTTGCCGGTAGCAGAGAAGTTGTCCCTTCTCAATTCATATTCCCTTACCTTGAAGAAAATGCATTTATTTTAATTTAATTATTTCATCAGTTTTACTTTATAAAAATAAGCTTTAGTGTTAATCAAATAACTACACCATCCGTTGAAAACTTTAAAAAACTGTTAATTTAAAACAATTTAATTAAATATTATTTTTAATCCTGTTTATCATTAAAATTTGGTTGCGATAGAGATATTCTTAAGTTTACAAATGTCATTTCCACTAGAATTTTGAGCATTATGGAAATTATTACTCAAAAGTTGCGATAAAATTTTTTGCTATTGCATGTTTTTACAAAGGAAAACATATTATATGATAATCCTTGAACAAAACATGCTAAAACATTATGATACAACATATTAAAAACAAACAACCATATAATTCCTACTAATATTATAAATGAAAAAGTTTTAATGGATGGATGTCTGTCACTATGTATCACCAAAATGGCTGAATGAACATCTAGCAACTTCATACATAGTATGCACATATACTAGATTTTATATATTGAGTAAAAATGTATACTTATGTTACAAATGTACATACTTTCAGACCCCTTTCAAGGATTTCCTCAGCTTTGGCTCCACGGACCGTGCAATGAACAGCAATCTTTTCATTACGACGGATACCAAAAGATCTGACAGTGTACCTCGCTTTGGAGAACACTGGCTGCTGACCAGTCAGTTGTTCCAACACCTGAAACCAACAATTATTGTCACCTTACTTATTTTTCACTTTTTAATTAGTTTTTCAAAACGTTATTTACAAATGTCATTTCTGTTAGTATTCTGAAAAGTAATGTATAGTTCCCAGAAGTTGCAAATTCAAAATATTTATATTGCACGAATTAAGAAGAAACATAAATTGTTTTTATGATTCTTTACGTAGATAACTGGTGCATCTTAAACTTCATATCACATTTACAATTTAAGAAATTGAATGTTAACTTGTACAAGCAATAACAAACCTTAGCAGCACGTGTCAATCTGTCTCCAGACTCTCCTACACAGATGTTCAGGCATAACTTCCTGATATGAAGATTTCTCATAACATTTTTGGAGTTGTCTTTAGGAGGTTTCTTCTCCTTTTTATCTTTCTTAGGTGCGGGCGGTGGTACACGCTGAAACCCATTTGAACAATGATAATTCAATGACACTTAAACAAATTACAAATACTAACATTTGAAACATCGAATTAGGTTATAACAACACAACACTGTGTAAAATACAAGGACACCATAAATAATTGATATATATCTTAGATAACAAAATATTTCACATGTTTCACCACTAATAAAGAGTTTATTCATTGGTAAATCTGCGATTCAAAACGATTTTAAATTCCGGTAAATGAAATCAACCTACCGCCATGGTCACAATTTTCTAAAAGAAGTGAAGTTTGGAAGGACTGTGTTGCCATAAAGAACTTTTAATTTAGTTCTTCATGAACCAAAATGACCTACGGAAAAACAGATCTATTTGTTAAGCAATTTTAGGTCATAATATTGCTTCCAATCCAAAATGTTTACTATAAAAAGAAAATCATCTTACAGAATCGGGATCGAAAAGTTTCCGTACACAACTAATAAAACTAATAAGACTTTCGAAAAAAAAGTTTTCTGTAGATGATAATATGATACGTTGTGTTCTGTTTTATGTTTGATGGTTTAATAACCAATTTTTTATTATTTAAGTTTTGAAGAAAAAAAGAATGGGGACCTGTCTAAAGTTTATGTTTAATTTGAATTGAATGTTAGTATTAAGGCTTAAATTTAAAATCTCACAGAATAGCTTAATTCCTAAAAGTTGGGAAAGTCTAAATTATGACAACACTGTTTTGAAATGTCATTGCATAAACAAAAAGCAAGTCAACAACAGAATATAGCATAGACAACAATAAATCATTTTACGCATTGTTTTTATAAAACGTGATTTCCGTTAAAGGATCCAAAAGCAAATGATTTTATTTGAAATATTGGTTACAATACAATATATTACAATAATAAATAAAAATTAATATTTTGAATCCATTCCTTCAATATTTTTAACTAAAAAGCTTGCAATTTACATTTACGACCAATAGATGGCATTCATTGGCAACAGAAAAAGCAATCAGTAGTTAGCTCCCGCGGGAGTATTTAAATTCTTCATTTTACATCGCATATTTTCCAAGTATTATGTGGGGCTAAAATCTCATTCGCGAACTTCAAGTTGTTTCTAGGTATACACCAGTCCATACAGTCCCCTTATCAGGTCTCCGAAACGAATCTAGGCGTTTGTAGGTATTTTTATGACAATACGTTAGGACATGGAAGGGCACTACAAGGCCGCCAGGGCGCCAGAATTACTTTCAGATTTCAGATATGAATTAAATGTGTATCTACGAAATAGGTATGTCCTAATAGTAATATGTCTTATACCATAGGCAGACTACATAACAGCAAAAAGATAATGTCAGCGATAAATATCATGACATCCGGTTACCAGATCGCAAAAAATCTAAGGTAGAAAACAAAAGCACTACTTACAACGCAGAGCCGTTTTAAATAATTATACGTGCAGTATTAAGAATGTGAAAGTGAAATAGAAGAACTATAGTTACACGCAACACATGTTAAACAATTATTATTATTGGGCTTTGATATTTATAACTTATTCTTTAATACCATATTAGTAAAGAAGTTAATATTAGTAGAAACGCGATCCAGTGTGTTCCTGATTACTATTCTATTAATAGATGTGTTTAAACAAACATACTGATAATAATGAGCTCACGCCTAAATGCATGTCATATAGGCACTGTAATATTCCAGTTATTTGTCTTGTCCTTTTATATAAAATTTCACAAACTTAGTTTTAATTATATATTGGGCTTTGTCTAAATTTTAAGGGATTATGTCATACTTTGGTTTTTGTTTACTGAAGCCCTTATCTACATTTACAAGTTTACAAATTTCAAAGTACCTACCTTACCTTGACATTTACTACTACCCATCAGTTACTTTTTTTTCATAAAAATCCAATGTATGTGCTTAGTAGCTTTGTAGTGAATTTCATTTAGAAAGAGAAAAGAGTCTTAAATTATTCTTCATATCTTGTTATAAAAACAAGAGAACTGATAGTTTAATATTTAAACAAATGGAAGATAACACTAAGAGTAAGAGATTATTAAAGTTTCAGAAAAGGCATCGCTGTCCAGTTTGCAATATAAGTACAAATTCAGATAGTCAATTCGATCAACATTTGGAAGGCGTTCGTCACCGACATAAAAACATAATTATGTGTAATATACAACACAGAAAACCAGAAAACTACGATTACGACTCGCGGATTTATATACCGGCTTTTATTCTCGTATTTATAACCACCTACTTCTATTGTTACATAATAGTAAAATTATGTGCGTAAATGATAATGTTAGCAAATTATCATAATTCATGGCCATTAAAGTACCTTAAATTTCGCGCCACAATTTTAATTGGCGGAGAAGTCGTCCCCAAGCGTTCACGGCTTCTATGCGCACGAACGAACGCGCAGAACAATGAGGTAGCAGCCATTTTATGTCGGTGTCTAAGAAAAACATAATTCGAATGGCCAATCTTAACGAAATTGTGTAATTAGTGCTCTAATTTATGTGTTTCTGCACAAGCCACCGTTATTAGGTGTTTCTATACTTATGTGAGTAAAATTGAAGTTTTGCTATATATAACGTTAGACAATAAGTATAATGAAACTTAATTTTGCATGTAAATTGAAAATGTAATTAAAATTATGAAATCTGTAACTTATTCCCTCCAAAAAATATATAATGTGTTAGTATAATAAGCGTATATACGTATGTATCAGTTCGCGTTGTTTGTTTACAGAAATTAATCTATCTAAGCGATTGCAAAGTGCGTTTTGCACATTTAATTTTACGCTCCGAATATGACATAACTTTCATTACTAACAGTCCAAAAAACCTTTGATGTTTGGTTTGTTTATATTAGTCTTATTGGTGATTTAATACTAGTTCCGTAACTACCGGCGACGCGCAGCCTCTCTTGTATGTTGACGATAAAATTCAATAACGAATTGGCCATTTTATTGATGGCAGGGGGGGAGGTTGGGTGGAGACAGTCGGACAGATTCGGCCATTTCATTTTGAAGAAATAAACCTTTTTAGATCGTTTTTGTTTACATTTGCGTTCGCTAATTGCAATAAAAACAATAACATGTATAAATAAACACTTTCACTATATATCAGGAATCAGACATGACTTGATTTAAATATACCTTCTATGAATACATTGTTTAATACAGTCAATGGCCTTTCGAATGTGTTTCAATTAGAATGAACAATTTATTTTCTACAATAAATTAGTTCTATTTATGCAAACTATTAAATATAGAGTTCTTAATTTGGACCATCTTTTATCACTGAAAAGTGTTAACAGATTCTTGTAACCAAAAAGTCCTTATTAGAATAATATCTATTATATGAGTGTTATGGCATTATTTTGTTTAGTAAATTTAATTTTCGTGTTTAACTGTACTTTATATTCTCATCTGATTTATAAAAAAACTGTATGAATGCTTATGTAGATTGAAAAGTAGCAACTCTTATTTGTACTCTTTAGCAAAGCATAACATATTAAAAAATATGAATAACTGCATGTGAGTTTTTAAGAATATATTTTGTGAGTTGTTATTAGTAGCTATAAGTAGGTTTAATCATTTAATTAAGTCATTAAATAAAACAAGCATCAATTTCATTCTTACATTATTTTGTACAAAAATAAATCTTGTAAGATAAATGTATTGCGGAGGTTTTGTCTTAGTCACTAACATGCTAGTCCTCTCCCTTATTTATCCTTTTTCTAAAAAGATTAATGAAAAGTTTGTTCAAATCTGCTAATTTAATTACTAAAATAATGTCCTAAGTATTAATTGTCTTAGTTCGAATTGTTAAGAGAATTTCAGCAAATTATCTCAATAATCTGCCAATGTTAAAACTAAAAAAAAAAAAAAATTAACTACATTAGAAAAATGTTGTGAGGGCAAGTATTCTCAAGTGTGTTTGATGTACTAATAATAACACTGTGTATTGATTTAACATTTTTATTAGATCACAAATATAATATTTTTGAAGAGACGTGATTCTCAATATAAAATCATACTTTGACTATCATGTATTATTAATTTCTGTTGGGCTCTTTGATTTTCAAATTCATTACAAGTGTTGTATAGATACAATTAATAGTCTGGAATGTTTTTTTTTCTTTTTTAAAAAAAATTCTTTCATTCCTGCTGCTTTAAATCTTTGCAGCAACCTTGTTACCTTTGTAGTTATAACGTTTTTTTTTATTCTCTACGCTTTATGTTGTTATTTTTGTTTCTTTATCTTTTTTTTATTTTTAGATATAATTTTTTTTATTATTTACGTTTTATAGAATTTAAGGATGCTGTGAGCTCTTGCAGCCGACTGGAATGTTGTGTACCTTTAAAACTGATCTAAAATTAGACAAAACAATCCAATAAGAATAATTTCATGGTTCCTGCAAAATTGTTCCGGGGCTAAGCTCATTCGATTATGTTTACATACTATTATTAAAAAACTAATTTCATAACACTTGGAATGCCTATAGAATTTATATCCACTTTTGTGTTGGTACAACATTTTAACCGAAAACATGGAATTACACCCATATTGATATACAGCATGAATTAAAACATGTGTTACTTTATTAATTGCAACATTAATATATACTCGTCTTTGTTTATTCAAGTAGGTGGAGGGAGTTGAGAATGGGGGAGAGTAAAATAGTCCACCATTAGTTTCCCGGCGCACTGGGGCGTGGGCGTTGGGGGCATGGCGCGGGGCGTGGGGGTCCCCGTGCCGCCCCCCAGCGACCTACTCGCCACTATCTCCATGTTCGAACAACAGATCAAAGCTGAACCCATGAGGTAACTATTGTACACCAATCCTGAAACAAATCTTAAACACTTCACTTGGATAGATGTGAAAACTTTAATGGAATTTGGAGTTATCATTGAAATACTGCTACATATTTAAATGTCTATTCAGTATTCAGACATTATAACAGATATGATCTATCCTATCTAACCTATCTATAGATATCTATCTATAGATCAGCTATCAAGCTAAAGCAATTTTTTTATTGAATATCTAAAAAACATCCTCATTCGATTAAAACAATGTTTCTGATTCAAGATAATTGTAGATTAAATGTACATTTTGTTAATAATCATTGTATTTTCAGCTTCTACACCCCCCATTCACATCACTCAGGACCCCCTACAATAATGCGTTCAGATTCAAATCATGGTGTGATCAACATGAACCAGCATCATCATCAGGAAGATTCCAAAGACAGTCTCATCATACAGCAACAAGTACAACACCAGGAGATGCTGGAGCAGCACCAGCAACAGGACTTGCAACAAGATGATGAGGCAAGTACAGATTTAATTTCATCCAAATTTACTTCAGTTCAGAATATCACTTGGGAGGGAATTAATTAGGTAAAAACCCAAATGCCCGATCAAAATTTGGC
The DNA here is from genome assembly GCA_003118335.3 of Papilio memnon. Taxonomy (NCBI): domain Eukaryota; kingdom Metazoa; phylum Arthropoda; class Insecta; order Lepidoptera; family Papilionidae; genus Papilio; species Papilio memnon. The sequence goes on from LD688935.1 coordinate 2,000,840, forward strand.
TTATCAATATTATGTACTACTTTAATGGTCAATATTAATCAATGTTATAATTTAGAACCAAAATTCAAAATGACTGAAAAAAAAGTGCCTATTTTTCTACTGTGATTAGAATAAAATTAGAACATTTTTATTACAGTTGAGCTTTAAAGGCATGGACGATGATGGGGTCGATATGGATATGGATGGACGACAATGTTCACAGGTATACGCAACATTTTACAATAGTCATTATAAAATATATTGGTTTGTATTTTGATAATAATATGTTAAAAAACTAACATTTTATAATGTTTTTGATAATATTGTAGGGCATGGGTGTGGACATGGATTCCGTTCAAACTAAAATGGAGGTGACCAATGGTGGACAATTACCAAGATCTAAGCCTCAAGCCTGTAAGGTAAAAATATTTTATTTCACAAAAGTACAAAAACTTTTGAAATGTGCCATGGAACGCACATTAAAATAAGAGATTTTAATATGAAAATTTTAATATCTATGATATTGTTTTTAGGTTTGTGGCAAAGTTTTGTCATCAGCATCTTCATATTACGTTCATATGAAGCTTCACTCTGGAAATAAACCTTTTCAGTGTACGGTAAGTTTGAAACATGCAATAGATTTCACATTATTCGCGTGTGATAAAAACAGCTATTATGTGTTACTTAAATGTTCCAAATGTTCATGGTACGGGCATGTTATGAGGAGAGATGAATCTCATGTAACAAGAACGTTAGTTATGAGTGTGGAGGAACACCGGTAGAGGTAAACTTAGAAAGAGATATGGATTACTTGAAAGGTGACATGATTAAGAAGGGAGTGATGATTGCGATGATGGATGACAGAGTTAAGACAAAAACCTGTTGCGCCGACTAATCTAGTGTTTTATATTTACGTGTATTGTCAGGTTTGCGACGCGGCGTTCTGCCGCAAGCCGTACCTGGAGGTGCACATGCGCACGCACACGGGCGAGCGGCCCTTCCAATGCGACCTCTGCCTCAAGCGCTTCACGCAGAAGTCCAGCCTCAACACGCACAAGCGCGTACACACGGGTCAGTACACACGCAATTTGCACCTCCAACATTATAGGTATAGGTCAGGGGTCAGCAACCTGCAACCAAGACCCACAGGCCTCACCTTGGACTTATACTTCTTGGTTATCTTGGACCTATCACGGTCTTTAAACAAATATTTCTGGAAAAATACAAAATATGTTAACGAGTTTTGTTCAATGTCGTTATTTTCTAAAAAAGTATATTTTAACTTTAAATTCATAATGGTTGATTTTGATCTAGGTCAAAAAGGTTGCCGACCCCTGTTATAGAATAAAGCTAGATTGGCCCTCTTGACAGTGTTTATGAGTTGAAATGGTTAAACTTAATAAATAGAAATGAACAAGGATGTGATTTTTTGTATAGTTCAATGCAAAAATGAGAGGCAATTAGTGATATTTTATACCTAAGGTAATGTTTAGGTAAATCTTTGTTAAAATTTCATTTTACTTGTTGGCTGTGTAATTTCCATATGAACATATTTAAGGGAATTAAAAATGGATATGAAATAATTGTTTAAAATGTAAAGTTTTATGGAAGCTGTACTAATTTTTCCTAATTAATTAGTGCCATATAATATAGTTTACCTATATTAAAATCTCCCGTGTTCTTACCATGAGGGGATGAAAAACGTAATTTAAATTGATTTCATTTTATATTTCTGGTTAAGTCAACCTCCTCCTGTTACCGCGATTCGCGTAATTTTTTTCTTTCGTCCATACTTGGTAACGCCCTGATTTAACTAAGTATTTAAAAAAAAGAAATTTATTTTAAAGAATATATTTTGGTATAAATATTTTTGCTACATGATTATTTATATTTTTAGAATATAGCTTTATGTTTTATGATAACCTTATTATTAAAATAATTTGAGTTGAATATTGAAGTGTTAGGTATATTGTTATTTATGTATTTGAATCGTATTTAAACATTAGAATATCCTTTCCTACTCCCGATGTAAAGGCCTCTGGACGGAGCTTTTATAGTAGTATTAACATAGCATGTAATTATATTTTATATATCAGGCATGATATTCGTAAGCACAACACCGATGCAAAGTATATAATCAGGATAGTTAAATACATATGCTTAACACAGAACTGTGAATAGTTTTTGAGTTGTGTCAAGTAGAAGTCGATATAAAAGTATCAGGGCGTGAGGAAGGGTCCATAGCTGTGTGGTAAACAGGGGGAGGGCGGGGCCGGCGGCGGGCGGGGCGGGCAGTGCCGCGCCTGCGCCGGCCTCCGCGGGCTTACAGTCGCGAGGTAACGTGTTGGCGTGTGGCCTGGCTTCAGATGAGCACATGCGCGCGTTGTTGGCGAACGAGCGGCCCCACAAGTGCGAACTCTGTCAGATGCGCTTCACGCAGAGCTCCAGCCTCAACCGACACAAGAAAATACACACGGGTGGGTTGCACCTTCCACAACGCCCACAGGCCTATGTTTTACTATTCATTACCTTCCGGCTCTTTGTAACTTCACATTGGTGTACATATCTGACGTGTGCGATGGTTTCGTTCAGAGGAACACAAACGCGCGCTGCTGGCTAAGGACCGCCCCTACCAGTGCGGCGTCTGCTTTGTGCGATTCACCCAGAAATCGAGTTTGGGCCGGCACGGGAAAATACATACCGGTGGGTGACCTATACAAACTGCATATTAACTGCGCGACTTAAACCGTGTTCCGACGTAGCCTACCTCCCCCTGAGTGCGAGTGTGAATGCGTAGAAACTAATTAGGTCTAATGAAATTGTGTGTTGAGAGAATGCCGAAATGATATATCGAAAATCGTATACCTTATAGAGGAGCACAGACGAGCCCTGTTAGAGAAAGTGCGGCCGTACCAGTGCCACATCTGTTTTATGCGCTTCACACAGAAATCCAGCCTGGGCCGACACGGAAAGATACATACCGGTAGGCAACTTGCCCTAAACTCCTTAGTAGTCAGTCAATTTGTCACCATATAGTGAATGTAGGCACAGGTCAGTGGGCTTGGCGTGTGCGCGACCGTTTATGTAGCTTTGTATTGGTATTTCTAGAGGAGCACATCCAATCGCTGATCAACAAAGTGCGCCCCTATCAGTGCGACATCTGTGACAAGTGGTTCACGCAGAAGTCCAGCCTGGGCACTCATAAACGCATACACACCGGTGGGTCCCCTCTTCATTCTTTTTATTATTCATTCGGGTTCCAAGTCACAATTCAAACATGTATCTTAGATCATAGTATATTTTGGATTATTCATTATTTTACATTATTGCTGTTGTGGCTTCGATACCTCATTTGTGAATAGTTTTAAGGGCTCCCAACTATCGCGTTCATGTTTTGTTACGATTAGCGATTCGGAAGTGTTTTTAATGTTTTATTTAAATAATGTTCGTCGCGTGTAAAAGCGGTTGTTATTTTCTAATAGGGGTTGCACACGCTCAAAAACTATTCACAAACATTTACAGTATAAGCATGTGTACGTTGTGAGACTTTACGTTGAAGTAGGCGAGTTTTATTTTGATGGACAAGTAAGATGAATTCCCTCATGGTAGCGTGTGTCCGGCTGCCTGGTGGTGCGAGTGCGAGAGAGAGGTCGGAGCAGAGCAGTGCGGTGCGAGTATTATTTGTCCATCGTGGTTTTGTTTTGTTTCTCTGTCCCCGCGCGGGCGCGGCGCAGGCGAGCGGCCGTTCCAGTGCACCGTCTGCCTCAAGTCCTTCACGCAGAAGTGCGCGCTCAATTTGCACGAAAAGATACATACGGGTTAGTAGCCCACATATATTTATACACTGCGACACTCCTTCCGGTGCGGTAGCGTCGACCTGCGCGTCCTCACGCGACTCATACATTCTCATTAGCGTCATGCTTCTGTCCTACTTTTCCGTTGCTCGCCTAACCCGTTGATTTACGTTCCCTATATTCGATAGCTTGCCATCTCGATGCTTCCCACTAACATCTCGACCGTACAGTAACCTCTTAGAATGCGCGCTTTACCGACTTCTGCACTCGCCCGCAACCCTCTATCATTCTCAATCTGCCGGTCATACTCATTTTTTATGTAGTGATTCGTTGTTCTTTAATGCACCATTACTTTGAATTCATCTTTTCTCTTCATGAATATTAATAATGTCACAAAAGCGGTAATGCAATCGCCGCTATGACGCACCGATTGGCGCCTCAGTATCCGATTAGTGTCAAAATTGCGGGTCGCGTATTTGCGGGGCGAGGGGGAATCGGCCGGTAGGCGTGGGCGGTCTAGCGTCGGCGACGTGCGTTACTCGCTTTTGTGTGTGCACTGGGCGCAGTGCAAGGGCGTCCTTACACGTGCGGGCAATGCCCGGCGGCCTTCGCACGCCGCCCCTACCTGGACTCTCACATGCGCACGCACACAGGCGAGCGGCCCTATCAGTGCGACGCCTGTCTCAAGCGCTTCACGCAGAAGTCCAGCCTCAATATACATAAACGGACGCACACAGGTGGGTCTCAGCCGGCCGGACTGGCGCCCCGCCCGCCCCCTACCGCCCCACACCCACGTATGTTTGTCTCTCTCCTCTCCAATCTCTCTTCGGCGGTCGCATCGTTGTATAGTCGCGCGGGGCCGATGCGAGGTTCGGAGGTGAGTACGCGGCGAGCGGCGAGCGGCGAGCGGCGACCAGTCCGCGCCGCAATCTGCGTAGTGCGAGGGCGAGTAGCGCCCTTGCGGGCTCGCCGCTGCTATAATGTATCTGTTGGGCACCAGTCCAGGGCAGACCGTTCCAGTGCCTGTCGTGCCCCGCCGCCTTCACCTGCAAGCAATACCTGGAGATACACACGCGCACGCACACCGGCGAGCGGCCGTATCAGTGCGACATCTGCCTGAAGCGCTTCACGCAGAAGTCCAGTCTCAACATCCACAAACGAACGCACTCAGGTACGTCGCCGCTCGACGCTAGGGACGGATGTACGCTATGTGGGCTGCTAGGTCGCGGGGGTGGGCTGCCTCCACCGGCGCGCGCCCTCCGCCCGTCTAACACCCCGCCCTCCACAGTGCAGGGCCGGCCCTTCCAGTGCCTGCAGTGCCCCGCCGCCTTCACCTGCAAGCAGTACCTCGAGATACACAACCGCACGCACACCGGCGAGCGGCCCTACCAGTGCGACGTCTGTCTCAAGAGATTCGCTCAAAAGTCAACACTCAATATACACAAACGAACGCACACAGGTACCGTACTTCCACTGTTGTATCAATGTTAATACGAAAGTTGTCGGTGCCACATGTTAGGATCTAAATAAAGATGTACGAGATTAGTGTGTAACGGAGGGTGTGTGTGGCCAGTGCAAGGGCGGCCGTATCAGTGCACGGAGTGCCCCGCCGCGTTCACGTGCAAGCCCTACCTGGAGATACACATGCGCACGCACACCGGCGAGCGCCCCTTCGAGTGCGACATCTGTTACAAACGCTTCACGCAGAAATCCACGCTCAACATTCACAAGCGCCTCCACACCGGTATGCCCACCATGTGCAAAAATATTGTAATAGTACAGGGCCTTGTATTTAAACTTTTATCATCCTGTATGCGATGTAATATTGCTTTAGACTAAAAAAGTTAGGTCCTGTACTTTTGCCGTCGCTTTTCACTACGGTTTTATCGCGCACTTGAAAATGTTCTGCGCAGAAGACGGCAAACTGCGATAACACAAATATGTTTTTATTTTTAGACATAATGATGTGGCACCGACAACTATGTGATTTATCATATTTTATCATGCGCTACATCATCTCAGTTTTAGTATCATGTTATTTCATATAATTAATTGATTTCAGATCATACTGTCTCATTGCATCTTGCCGTCTTTACAAATTATTTGCTTTCCATCATGCTTCTTTTACTATAATTATTTCATTTAAAATTCATTAGCTACTTTTCCCCTATTCAATTCTACTCCTATAACGTAAATATGTTCATGTCAATAATAAGTTTTTTGTTGTTTAGGTGAACGTCCATACGCATGTGATATATGTCAAAAACGATTTGCTGTGAAGAGTTATGTAACAGCGCATAGGTAAGATTCTTTGCTTGGTACTTTAAAATAATTTTCAACCAGCAAATTGGAAGACAACTACAGTTAAATAGTTTCTTTTAATCAGTATACCCCCCAGATACCCTCAGCCTCTATGGGGCGGTATTAGCTGCTTTAATAGAAGTGTGTGATGTGTACAGGTGGTCGCACGTGGCGGACAAGCCGCTGAACTGCGAGCGGTGCTCGCTGACGTTCACCTCCAAGTCCCAGTTCGCGCTGCACATCCGCACGCACTCC
>LD688935.1:2019939-2040395 GCA_003118335.3 Papilio memnon
GTTTGCCCATTTTCGTATCTCCTCTTGGTAGTCCAAAGCTATAGAGCAATGTTCATGAAGGATCTCCTCAATCCGGGACATTGTTATTGCATTCACATGTACTGGGTATTTCAACTGTAGTAGTTTATGTAAATAGCATATGATTTCACTACCACCTTGAACAAAAATCTATATATTTAAAAGAAAGTCGTATTACACTATTTATAACTCAAGAACGGCTTTACCGATATGGCTGAAAATTGGTGAGGAAGTAGCTTAGAGCCAAGAGACGGACATAGGGTACTATTTATTACGTTCGACAGCGATGGATGGATGAATGTTTGTTTGTAGCCTAAACGGGTAAACGGATTTCGATGAAATTTGGTATAGATGTGGAGGATAGTCTGGAAGAACACATAGGCTGAAGCTAGTTATGGATAAAGATGATTAACAAAAAATGATGTTTTGTGTCACATCATATAGCTCTTTTGGAGTAGATAAAAGTAGCCTATTTTCTTTGATTCACTCTTTTCACCCAAACTAAACTAAATTTCATTACAAAAATTACTCTTTTAAAACCAGTAGATATCAACTGTCATACAGAGGACCTATATATTTAGATTAGATATTGTTGTAGCCTGTAGCATTTTGTTTAACTTTATATATACTAGTCTTACCTAAATTGATTCTTCTTGCATGATGTGCAATAACTTTACCCCTAATAACAGGTATAATATGTATAGTGTGATATCCACAGTTGACAATCAAGGCCGAATCTCCTATATCATTCTTGTACATACTGAACAGTGAGTCTACTCCGTAGCTGACTGCAGGTATACCATAGCCCTCAAATAATAACTCTGACATCACTGAAAGATTTATTTCAGACAATAATTAAATACATTGTTATTCCAGCACAATTTCAAAAGGGATATTCATAAAAAACTAAAATTATCATGGGTTTGTGTGCTTTATTTAATTATAATTTATACTTACATTGTCTGCAATAATTTGGCGTAACAAACGCTTCAGTTAAGACAATAGGATGAGGTACACTTCCCTCGTTATCAATGCCTAAATGTGAGAAAATGTAGTCAAGCACTTGCTCTTGTACTTCAAAGTGAGTTACAATATTTTTATCAAACTGAGTTTTTAACTGGAACCTTTAAAAATGTATTTTAATATAGTAAATAAATCATTATAACGTATGGTGTTTTTAATTAATCAATAGTATTACCTTACTGCTTCAATGTTAATAATATCATTTCCTATTTGAATTGGCGGAGTGACCGGTGGTTCGGCATCTTTTTTACAACGATCCTTACGCGGTCGAGCAATTAAATTCTTAAAAATTAAATGTGGCTCATCGTATATAGACCAACCGACTCTACACTGGTACGAACCTATGGGAAGAATAATCAAATTTCATTTCATGAAATCGCAAAATATAAAAGACAAAAATGGAAACTAACCATTATCTATCACCAAAGGTATGTGGCCAAATTTTAATGTGGGCCCATACTCGTGTACGATGTCAGGGACAGTTTTATAATCTTTTAAAACTAGTACATCTTCCATAGTTCAAGATAAGTTGATTTTAAAATTATTTTAATTTCAAACAAAACTTTCTTTACAGCTGACATTTGTCAAAAAATATTACAGATTATTAATTTCACAGAAAAAATAACAATTCATAGACAATTATAAAAAATATGCCACAGAGTATGCTAAACATTAAAGAAATTTAAATGTAACTGGTCAGCTATCAGCCAATTTTTGATACTGGGAACTAAATATTTGCTTTTGATTAAAAAAATACAGAAATGTGAACCCGCTCATGGGACTCGGTTAAAAAGGTATTTTAAACATTATTAAATAAAACAGCACTCTATCGGTTTAAACATTTTATTCATGTTAATAAGGGAAACAGTTCAAGCCTGAAAATCTATATCACATCTACTTTATAATTTTTAATTTATAAATAACTCACAATACAATCTATCAACGTTATATTTAAATAATATTTATTTACCAACAATCAACATTGCTTAGGAATGTGTTTAAAAAAAAGCCGACAAACATTCAAAAATAGATGTTAATAAAAAATAATACATTGAAAAGTGGTCTGGTTACAACAGTTATATTTGTTTATTTACAACTATGTAATACAGGATGTTTTAAACATTACTTTTGTTACTGCTGAGTATGACACATAATATCTCAAATCAATGGCTTATATACAACTTGTAATACTATCCGGGGCCTACATTTGTAACGTTGCTATTGCCGAGCCCGGTCTGAAGACCAACAAACAACAATTAAATACTCTGAATCCATAACATACGAAGCTGGGTTAGGCTTTAGTGCCCACGGCGGTGCCGCCCGTCTGCTTGTCGATTTGTTCTTTTTCCAATTGCTTGCCAAGGTATTCCCTGCAAATATACTTTCACAATTAAAACAAAATTATTGAAGATTTTCATAGATTCAATATAATAATTTTACTTTTTTTTCATTCCACGCGGACAGAGTCGCGGGCGAAAGCTAGTATTTTGTAATTCTACGTAGACACAGTCGCGCGCAACAGCTAGTTTTATCTTATAGATCTAACTGCGAATGTCTCGCTTGACTAAACTATCGCACAACTATATAAATTTATTAAGAAGTTACTTTATCCCACATGTTTAGTCTCACTTTGATTCCTATGAGCTTGAGGTGCGCACTCTACTCGATTTTTAGTTGTGCAACTAAACAGTTGAATTGGCTGCGTAGCAATTGACAATCGCACAACTATTGTGCGATAGATTAATCAAAGGTGTGCGCTCTAGCGCTTAGATCTGTCTAAAATTGTTACAAAACCATCGGAAAGCACATAGAAAAGGCTCACCAGTTGTGGACCATAAGTTTTTGCACAGCGAGCAGCGCCTCGTAGCGCACGTTGGGGTCCTCGTGGCTCAGCAGGTACATGACGCGCTGCTTGCCGCCTAGCTGCTCGATTATACTGCAATGTAACGACACTCTTATCACCTGTATTAATATTTATATCGCGATTACGTTATCAATATATAGACCCACTATTTGATCAAACATGCTTAAAATTTTAGATTAGTGTTCTCACTGGATTATAAGTTATTACTGAGGTTAGTTTTCTTTTTAACTGATTTCGATTATATTTGGCACATATGCAGAGGATAGACTGAAAGAACACATGGGCTACTTACTTTTGTTTTCATTTAATCGACGCGGATGAAAGCTAGTTAATATAATAAATGCAAAAGTTTGTATGAATATTAGAAGGTACTTCGTAAATGACTGAACGGATTTTCATGAAATTTGTCATAAGGATATAGTCTGGACAGCTATTGTAAAAGAGTAGGAGTGAATGTGAAGCGGTAATAACAATAGTGTTTACGTACTGTTTGCCGCGCGGGTAGTGGCGCACGTACTCGCCGACGTCGTAGCAGGCGACGGCGAGCACGACGGGGTCGCGGCTCTTCTCCAGCAGGTGCACCAGCGTGCGCAGCAGCTCCTGCCCGCGCTCGTTCAGCCGCGCCGCGTTCTCGCGCCAGAACTTCGCAGACTTGTGCACCGGCGACCACTCCAGGCTAACACATATACACTCTCTGCACATCTCTAACTCTCATCAATCAGAATTATCTTAGAGCGGGCGCACACCTTTGACTAAACTTTCGCATATTTAGTTACACAACTAAAAATCGAATAATGATATAAGCTCATAGGAATCAAAGCGAGACTAAACAGTTGTGCGATAGTTTAGTCAAAGGTGTACGCACATTTTTAATATTATAGATGGGAATGTTTAGATGGACGGAAAGATGTTTGTTAAAGTTTACAGCCTAAACTGCTGAACGGATACCGACGATTTTTTTTTATATGTTTTTTAAGCTAGCGCTTGAAATTTGGCAGATGTAAATCATAGTCTGGAATAACACGTAACTACTTACATTTTTTTAATTCCACTTGGACAAAAACTTATATAGATTATTTAAAAAAGCCAATAACCTCATCAAACAAAAATTTTGATATCTCATTCAATTAAGCCTGTAGTATAATTATGCCAAACAGTAGATAATTAAAAAAAAAAAAAATTAATTGAAATATAAGATCAAACATTAATAAACTGTTTAAATAACCCAAAATCAAATAAAACATTAACTCAAAGCATTATAATATGTAATTTAATACTGTAGTTTATATTTCTTGGATATACTTTTTAGCCATATTATCTGGGCAACTTGGCCATAAATCATTATTTTTCATAAAATCATTGTATGATCTTACCGGCCGCTCTTGACTTCAGTGGCGTACTGATCGAAGGAGCTGAGGTCCTGCACGGAGGCCTGCAGGCGCTCGTTGAGGAAGTCCACGTCGTTCATGATGTCCTCGTCGTCAGAACGCTTCTGCTCCAGGATCGACAGCTGCTTCAGCACCTTGCACTGGACCATCGCGATGCAGTGCTCCTTCGCTACCTGACACATACAAATTATATTAAATATGGTATATACATCGCTGAAATCGCGAACATCTAATATCATAAATGCGAAATTTTAGATGGGTGGATGGATGTTTCTTAGAAGGTATCTCCTAAACGGCTTAATGGATTTCGATGAAATTTGGCATAGATGTTTAGGATAATCTGTAAGTATATATAGGCTACTGATATTTTTTTTAATTCCGCGAGATCGTAGATATTGATTACATGTTACACTAAATTATTTGCATTAAATGTCTCATGTCACCTGGTGATCTTCAGGCTTCTCAATAAGGTTCCTAAAGACAGCGAGCACGATGCGGGTCACCTTCTCCTTGACGGAGTCGCTCAGGATATCAGCGAGGATCGGGATGGCGTTGAACTTGTTCATCTTCTCCGCCAGCAGCGGGTTGAACGTCAGCACCCACAGGCAGAACACCAGTTGGTATTGCACCTGGAATAAAGAACAAAAGCTATAGTATAACTAAAAAATCTTATAAAAGAGAGATATTATATTAACTATATTTTTTATCCAAATAGTCATTTTCACAATACACAAACTACACTTTTATCTTAGACTATTAAATATTTTCAGCTAAACACTTCTTCGCACAAATAAATATGTTATAACAATAGTTATGATTTTACAAAATCACTTTACTTTGTATCAGAATCTTCACAAAATAACCAAAAAAAGTGAAACACCACAATGGTCACAAAGTGTGACAGTTGTCTTTTCTATATTTACTTCATTGCAGCATTGAAATATTGTACCATTATTATACAAACCTGGAAATTAACTCTGGACGCGAGGATGGAGAGCAGAGTAGAAATACCATCAACAGACAAGAAGGCAAAGCGGTACTCATCCACACGGAGCATCATCTGGAGACAGCGGGCCACAGACTGGATGTAGTCATTGTTCTGAATACAACACAAAATATTTATATAAATATTATGTCCATAGCATTTATATTGATATTCTCGTTATTTGATATGTCATATTTTTAAGGTAAATTACTGGTATCACAAATAAATGTAATTAGTAAAAGCAATCAAAAGTTTATAACATATTATAGTAGACAAAATATCTCTGGAAGCATTATGTAGTACATCTCTGATATAAAATACTTAATACTTATACATATTATAAACATATAACAAACATATCCATGTATATAACTATATATAATATTTATATAACATGTTAAAGGAAAATCATTTATCAGTTGAAAGCCACTGTTCAATTGAGATAATTTATATCTTTTCGTATACTATTTTTTAGTTAATTTTAAAGTTATTGCATTTACAAAATGTTTTTATGTTACACAACACAAATTTTACAAGAAGTATTAAATGTCAAAACACAAACATACCTGTAACTCCAATTACCTAAGTTGTACATTTTCGTTACTAACAAACTAATACACCACAAACCTATCAAGCAAAAAGCGAAAAAAACAAGACTTGGTGATTAATGGAAAATTAAATGTCAGCATGCTACATACATTGTTAATTGTTAGTCCAGTTTAGGGTAATATCAATACAAGAATTAGTAAATAATAACATAAAATTAATCACTCGGTTTCATTGTTAAGTGTAGACTTTAGACATTCAGATCTTGTGTTGATCTACACAAGATGTACCTTATGTAGACCAGGCAACAATTCCTCATGAGTTTTGGCTTCATCAAAAGAGCTGTAAAGACTCGAATATTTCTCGTGGGCTGCCTCATCCTTGTGCTCCTTGTGTTTGGGCTTATCGGCGGCGAAATGCTGTTTCTCGTGCGCCAACATAACCTGCTCAGCATGCTCTAACTCGGCAGACACTTTCTCCGCCTTACCAGAAAACAAACCTCTCAATCATACAATGCACTCATATCCATATTGCTCCCATGATGCCTTATGTCACAATTGATGCAAAATGTGTTCATTTCAAATGCCTTATAAATATTGTATATTTTCCGTCTTTAACAGTAAAATTGATAATTATAAAATTTCATGTTGTGTCATGTATATATACATATTTTTATAAACTTAATTGAATACATATAGCTGTATTATCAATAGAATTATTTAGATATTCAAAAGTAGAGTACATTTTCTGTTTTAAATATATTTACATAATTTAAAAGTCAATATGAATCCTTGACAATACTTTAAAAATGATTTGTTTTAGTTGTTTATGAAAATATAGTAATTTTGATCACAATTATGAATAGATCTATTAATTAAGATAATAGCAAACACAAAAGCATATGTTTTGAATTTTGATCTGATACCCAGTATCATTAAAAGTGAAAATTCAGTCATGTTTTTTTAATGAAAGTGTCACTAATAAAAACATTTTATGGATGAAATATTGTACAATTACATCTGTAGGGTGAATTTAAGTGAAGCAATATTAGAAAATGTTTTGAGTGAAATGAAATTTAATGACAATCAAGAATTGTGGCGAAAAACATTGCCAAGGCCTTCAATGGGATTGACCAGATGATAAAAGAAATAAAAAAGTGATGTCTATGGTTTCTTAAAAAAATGATGTTTAAGAAAAAACAGAATCTTTAGTAATGATAAAATATGGTTGATTGCTAACAATAGATAACAGAATGTTGATATTACTTCATTCTTGAAAGAGCTAATTCCAAAAACTTAAAATTACACCCCTTACATAATATGCAAATTGATGACAATAATATGTATAAACATATTTTCTTAGTTTTCCAAGTATTCAGGTCTAGTGATTTAGACAATTCAATAATTTTCAGGTGTATAATCCAATTCAAAGTCAACAGTTCAAGTCTTTGTTTTGTTTGATAGAAAAATACAGCAAAATTAAGGGTAACTTAGTATTTCCTTGTTAGTAAAGATTATCTAAACCCATAAATAAATTATTTAAGAATAAGATATAGACAAACAGAAAAACATGAAAAATATCAAACTATATACTCATGGAATGTTACAGAATGACAGCCAAGCATTAGTAATTATTGAATAAAAAAATATCATATATTGAATAATATACCAAAATTTCACCATGCAAGGAAATCAGACATGCAAAAAATACAATTAAATAGGAATAAAAATTAAGCTTACATTCATTTTCAGTTGGTCTTTCAGCCAAGACAGATAGAAATGTAAATCACTCTTTTCCATGAGACTGAAGTGCCAGCATGCAAGCTTGGCAATAATACGAGCAGTCATATGCTGAACAAATTCATCTTGACGGTTCAACAGATTTAAGAAAGGTTGCCAGATGCTACCATGTCTCGATTCACGGAAAATTCTCACTCTCGACTTATCTTCCTACAATTAACAAAAAAATTATATGAAAATAATTAAAATAAAATATTTGTAAGTTTAAATTTAATATTAAGATACTTACAGATAGAATATCATCGATCAGAACAAGAATGTACTGGATAGTATTATCCTTAGAGATGTGAGTGATAAGATTGAGAAAGACATCTGCGCACGCTTCAGGATTCTGGTCTGGCAAATCCTTCTGGCCACGCTGGTCCAGGTTCACAATATAATCATGATCACGCTGAGTGATCATCTGGGACCTAACGTAATAGAATATGAATACCAAATAAATCCAATAAGACCAGCATTATACAACAAATCAATACTTACTGCAAGTAAGACTGCCAGTTGATCTGGGTTTGGCGAATTTCACTAGCTCTTATTTGTAATACGCTAGTAGCCGCAATCATATCTGTTTAAATGAATAAATTATAACAACAGTCTTGATACTTAACATTATTTTATTTTGCGTTTCCCCATATTACAACTATATACGTACCGATTTTATCGTCCCCAAGCGTAGGGATAAGTTTGCTAACGTTTTCTTCGTTGATGTTAGCCATTTTGGCTATTATAATGCACGAAAAAAACTAAGTAGCAATAATAAAATTTTTAAATCAGAACTATTTTTTGGAAAAGAGAAAATTTAATAGGGCTGCCTCAGCTGAGAGGTCTTGTGACTATATTACGTGAAGTTTGCCAACACTGAAATGATAAATCTTCTTACCTTCTCTAATGTAGACTCTTTTGGCTGAAAATAAAAGAGATAGATATAGTTTTCCGGTCGGGGATGACAGCTTCGGAACAGTCTTGCAACATAAAGCAATGAATTAAATGTCAAACTTAAGGAACGTTCAATTCTATTTTTTTTTTAAGGCAACGATGTATTGCATAAAAAAGTGAAGTAGCCAAATAAATTAAATTATGTGTTTCTGTTGTTATTAAGTTACTTATTATTTATCTGTAGTTAAGCTTAAGTTATTGCCAATAAACATCCAATACAATCCATATCCGACCTAAAAATACGTATTACCACGTTCCCATAAATAGTAAATACTTTTATCAGCATCAAATACCAAAAAGAGTGGATTTGGCAAATGATTCAAATCTGATGCGTATTGTAATTGATTAAATTAAACCACTGATCATTGTAATTGTAATAAAACTCAATGTTTTATCATTTATTTTCAAATAGCACTCAATGTCATTGCTTTCACTGTGTTTATCATAACATAACCTAATCGGTACCGATATCAGCAAATTGCAACTTTTACTCACGGTTGTATCTGTCGCCATCTGGATTTGCTTGTGGTTTTTGGGCCATATTTCCTTATAATTTTGTAAAAACACTGAGACAATAGTGCTGAAATTTTGTTTCGTTCTTCATAATCAATTTTTAGTTAACAACTTCTCTTTTTGTATTGCAGATTCATAATTTGCTTTTGGACCCGTGACACATTTCTCTATAAATAATTTTTGGGAACTGGCCAGTTTCTTTGACTGACTTCTCTATAAACAAAATTAATCTGTCAAAGTATTGACCCGAATTTTTAAATGGAAGTTGAGCCGTCGTTACGGTTTCCTTTAGATGGTTCTATGCAAATCATATTTACTGGATACTACAATGGGTTTGGTGTTGAAGTCAGATCTCTTGATGAGATGAACTTATTGTACAACATGGGATGTTTTGGTAAAGGGACTTCTTCAAGATCTAAGCCAAGAGAATCACAGAATGTGCCTGCTGTGATGCGAAAAAGACAGTTCCTCAAAAGAATGTGTTGGTACAAGAAGTATGGTGATTCTAAAAATTCTTTGGAATCGAATGTATTTTTAAAAGATGTAAATAAATTAGCTGCACAAATATTAAGTGATGGTGAAAAACATTTAAAAAAAGATGTGATAGACTTGGTTTCTAGTGAAGAAAGTGGTGAAGAAGATGACAACAGTGATATTTTTACTCTGGACAGTTACAACAAAGAGGATTTAGTTGTAATTATGCCTAATAGTGATTCAGAAGCTGATGATTATTTTGCAAATCTTAAACCAAAGTGTTGTGTTAATAAGATAAAAATGCAAGAGAAGCTAATGTTATCAAGACAGGAGAGTTTTTTTCTACTGTATGGACTTGGTTGTTTGCAGATTTTAAATATTGATGAAAAAGTTCTGAATATAGAGCAATGTTGGAAGCTGTTTCAGGAGGATGATAAATATTTTTTAGAGAAATATGTTGTTTATCATTATTTTCGAACTAAAGGCTATGTGGTAAAGCCTGGTATTAAGTTTGGGGGTGACTTTTGTAAGTTATTGACTTCTTCTGTTTCATTGATCTCACACATTGAAACAAAACAATGTTTTCACAAGACACAAATAACTAATTATTTTACGGCTATTACTCATATCTATTTTACGGCTATTATATCTACTTTTTCGGTGACATCACCGAAAAAGTAGATGTAATAGCCGTAAAATAATTAGACACAAATATCTCAAAATACTCACATATAACATTTTGGAGATAAAGTACTTAGGCTTAACTTAAATTTTTAAAAACTCATATTATCCTGACTGTTTTGTCTCTTGTAGTATTATACAAAGAAGGTCCTAGTGTCAACCATGCAGATTTCATTGTTCTAATAAGATATGCTGGTGAGGTATATGACTGGATTTCAATATTTGGACACCTTAGAGTAGCATCAACTACAGTAAAGGTAAGTTCTTTATAATACAGTCCAGGAAAAAACAATGATATGTTCATAATTAGAAATGTTTTCTCTATAATGTTACAAGTATTTCACCTATAATAATTTTCCTTTAACATTTCTTGCAGGAATTATTAATTGTGGAAGTGATTCAACCTAATAAAGAACTCAAGTTGCCTAACGATTTGAAAGAATATTGTGTGCAAGAAGTATTATTGTCAAGAAACAATCCAGTAGCAATAAATGATGAAATTGAGTAATTTTGTGCTTGTTTGATTTTAATTACACTTAAACATCTTTAGGTTATTCAATTAAAATTAATATATTCTACTGTACAATGCTAAAGTTTATTTTTACACCTAATTGAAAGTTTAGTCTATATTCTTTTCATTGCTTT
This sequence comes from Papilio memnon, assembly GCA_003118335.3. NCBI lineage: Eukaryota > Metazoa > Arthropoda > Insecta > Lepidoptera > Papilionidae > Papilio > Papilio memnon. Next base: position 2,030,809 of record LD688935.1, read on the forward strand.
CTTAACTCCTGTTCGTCTGTATTCACTTCTCTGATTTAAATATTCTTCTGTACATGATTTTCTAAAGTCCTCATTGTTGTACCAACTCGCTAAACAGGATTTCATAACTGAATTTTCATCCCTACATTTAATAACCATTAGTAATGATGATTCTTTGCAACATTGATTAAAATCTGTAACTTCCTTAACACATTTTTCTGCTTTGGCTTTTTCCCTCATAAGTTTCGGTATTAACACTTCCGTTTCCACTTTTCTTAACGATTTGTCTTCAGGATCACCTATAAAATAATACAAAATAACTATTTGCCATAAACAAATATGAAAGATCGAAAATATGTAAATTACCTAGTCCATGAGGCCCCGCGGAATATTTGTCGGGTAAAACAGTTTTTGTTGATAACATAGTTTGAAATTAACTTATTTTTATAAAACGAGAAGAATTGTTATATAAAATTAAAAATTACAAATGCTTTCTACTTTGATTACATTTAATGTCAGTGTCAACTGTGACAATCAATGAAATAAGATTTCATTGAGGAACCGTTGCTTGTTTTGGCAGAGTTATGAACATGTTTCAATTTTGAAAAAAAAAACGGTTGCCATAAGTCCCTTTTAAGTCTTAAAATTCAAAACTTTCTGGTTGTCGATTATCCATGTCGCAATGGAAATATTCCTGATAGTTTCTTCATTTAGCGTTTGTCAGGTATTGTGATAATTAAGTAAAATTATGAATCAAAAGCTAAAAAGCTTAAAAAGTTACCTAAAACACTTGTTTAAGTAGCTTTTTTAATTGCACATTAATGGTTAATTTACGATATAAATATTTTACTGAGGTTAAAATATATTCAATCAAAATCTTCTTTTATTTTAATTGTAACACAACTCATGAGCTTGCATTTTCAACGTAAGCTGTCAATATCACTTTTATATGTCATCCATTCCGCATTCTGCAAGATCTTTTGTATCTTTTTAGAAGTTCGTGAATAGTTTATTATACTAGTGCAGTTTTGTTTCCAGTTTGGAAGTAAATTGTACGTTAACGTTACTTTTGGTTTTTGAAGTAAAACACGTTTTATTTTACGTACTATCTTTATTAACTTCTTGTGATTTTTTCTGGTTATTTGGCAACTAGGAGTTTCGAAGAAACAATGGATCGCCTTCTTCGTCTTGGTGGAGGCATGACCGGGCTCTCCCAAGCGCCGCCTCCTACCGATGCGCCTGCAGTTGATACTGCAGAACAAGTTTATATTTCTTCACTGGCGCTCTTGAAAATGTTAAAACATGGCCGGGCTGGAGTACCAATGGAAGTGATGGGTCTCATGTTAGGTACAGTTAAATTATACTTTTAAATTAAGTAATTCATTCATCTATGTATTTTGTATTGTTTGCCAAACAAAAGTGGAGTGACAACATTTATATATAGGTGTATTAATACCGGTCGACGTTTACTAGACTCGCTAAATCAAGTTCATCTTTGTCATGCGCATTAGTTTATTTAGTTTAGTTTTAATAATCGTCTAAGTGTAGAGACCAACAAAATATTGGAAATTCTTTTACACAATACTAAAGTGATAAATGTTTGTAATTCCAGGTGAATTTGTGGATGATTACACAGTACGAGTGATTGATGTGTTTGCTATGCCTCAGACAGGGACTGGTGTGTCCGTTGAGGCTGTGGATCCTGTGTTTCAAGCTAAAATGTTAGATATGTTGAAACAAACTGGCCGCCCTGAAATGGTTGTTGGATGGTGGGTATCGAATTTCCAACAATAGAATCTTTTTCTATCCAGTAATAGAAATAATTCAGACAACTGATGCTTTATGAGCATTTATTTGTAATATTCCGAGGCTGGAAAGACATTTTGTTTTAAAAAAGTATTATAAATTATGTTACAGGTACCATTCACATCCAGGCTTTGGTTGCTGGTTGTCAGGAGTAGATATAAATACTCAGCAGTCATTTGAAGCTCTCTCGGAGCGTGCAGTTGCAGTTGTTGTAGATCCCATACAATCTGTGAAAGGGAAAGTGGTCATAGATGCATTCCGTCTTATCAACCCCAATATGATGGTTCTCGGTCAGGAGCCTAGACAGACCACATCAAACTTGGGCCATCTACAGAAGCCCTCTGTACAAGCTCTCATACACGGTCTTAACCGCCATTACTACTCTATTAGTATAAATTACAGGAAAAATGAGCTTGAACAAAAAATGTTGTTAAATCTTCATAAGAAGTCATGGATGGACGGTCTAACACTGTTGGACTACAAAGAACATTGTTCCGTTAATGAGACAACAGTTTCGGAAATGCTTGAATTAGCCAAGAACTACAACAAGGCTTTAGAGGATGAAGAAAAGATGACACCAGAACAGCTCGCCATCAAAAACGTTGGTAAACAGGATCCTAAGAGGCATTTAGAAGAGAAAGTAGATGTCCTCATGTCAAACAACATTGTGCAGAATCTAGGAGCGATGCTCGATACCATGGTGTTCAAATGATTATTGTCAGATATTTTAATTGTAAAGTGTTAAGGTGATAATAAAAGTGAAAAATAAAGGAGTACAGTCTCACAGTAATTTTTTATCTAGATTACTTCATTCATCAAATGTACATTTTACCATCAATAATTCTCTATTTTAAAGATTATAAAATTAAACATACTTTTTCTTGTATAAATATTTTATTTCATTTTTTGTTTACAAGAAAAGTTGACGAGGTGCTATTTGACTACATATATTTTTTAATCTGTTCTGAATTATAGGATGATCCATATTACTAAAATCTGTATCAAACATTGGTTCAAGTTCCTTCTGTGAGTTTACAATATCTTGAATAATTCTCTTCATCTTTTTGAATGCCAAATCAGGATTGTCCATTGATACCTGTAGATTAAAAATATTAATAAAAAATGTGATATTAAAGTTAACTAATCTATGAGTCAGCAACTATGCTTGAAAGCAGGCACGTCATTAAAAGACGATTGGAACGTTATAATACCTACAAAAACAGCTGAGAGCACAGTAAAAATATTAATGACTATAAAATGTTTAATTGTGCAGTAGTTGACAGATATAAAGACTAACGGGTGCATAACACAATTTTAGGTTTAGCGGGGCATAGCTAGATGCGCGGCGATGATATTGTAGCGCCAAAATATTTGAAAAGAACTATAAAACATACAGACGAATTGAGTACCTCCTTCTTTTGGGAACTCGGTCAAAAGGATTAAAAAAAACAATGCTTTTTTAATAGGAAGTCAATGGAATCGACGCTTACAGTATTCCAAAATAATCCTGGTATTTTTCTATGAATGTCTTCGTAGTCGTCTCTGATGTTTGTAGTGTAAGATTCCGATGGTATCTAAACACAAATACATACATTTGGAACGTATTGGATGTAAGTAGCTCTACTAAATTGAAGTAACAATTTTTACCTTGTGATGTTCTATTTGTTTTATTAAATAGTCCAATTCATCTTTATTCTCATGTTCAAGTGTTGATTCGGCTGTTAAAATATTGTTAAGCTTCAAAAATAATCGTTCAAATTATTCAATACAATTACATTCCGTTTTACAAAAATGTATAATATTTGATAGATGTCATCTTTTAAATTGCATGACAAATGAAAAAAAAAAACAAAAAAAAACTAACACGGTTCCAAAGCTATTTCACTGGCTTGTAGAAGTCCCGCATCGACTAAGAAAGCGAGCCATATATCTGAGTCATGGGCATCCAACTCAGGATGTAAATACGAACAGATCTTCGTGCTTATCGATCGGCCAGATTTTGTATATTCTGCTGCTGTTGGGGGAATATTTATTATGAAAAAAATGCGTTCATGACACTAATAGAGTATGAGTATCTATGTTCATTCTGGGAAATGGTCTGAAATGATCACATTGCGCAAAATACGCGCCATGTAGAATTGCGGTAATATGGCCAGTTAAATGTGATATCAAGTTAGCTAGTTATAGCTCATAAAATTCGTTGTCACATTCACATGCAAATAATTGGTGATATATTGCTGTATGTTAAAATAATTACCCTCAATATCGGGCTGGGGTTCGATCATCAATCCGGACGTATCCGGCACATGTTCGTCTATCTCGTCGAAGTCTTGCGACGTGAAAGTAACTGACTTCGAGGATTTCGTGCTACCGTACACAACCGTTACTCCTCCTATACAAGAACAGTTCACAATTAATCACTAAAATGTATTTAAGTAAATGTTTTAACTAATAACAATATCTTGGTATTAGTATAGCGATTAGAGTTATAGTGTTTGAATTTATTTGTTTCATTTAAACTTTATTCATACCTTTCCATGTCGATGAAGTGTATTTCGTAAAATCCACACTTTTATTTACATTCGACTGCTTATCGCCTTTTTGTATAGTTCCTCGTTGCTCCGACCTGAAATAATTTATGTCTGTTAAGTTAAAACCTACTTCACAATTTTCAAAAAAACAACATAAAAAGACAAAAAACATTTGCAGAATTTTGTCTTCCTCGGTTTATTTAATTTCGGCATTGAACTGAATGTGTGATTCTGGCAATCAGGTATCCGTTAAAATATTTATTTTTTTACATTTAAACAATTAAACACTATTAATCAAGCTAAAGTAACAAGTGAAAGGTTAAAAAAACCTTTTAGAATTCTTTTCCTGAAAGGATAGCTGTCCATCTGCCTCACTGACGTACTCGCCGGTGCCTTGCGACTTGTACAAAGAGTACATGCTGGCGCCGCCCGCCTCGTTGTTTGTTTCCTCTTTCTTACCATAACCTCTAAATGAAGAAGAACTCTGTAATAAACACAATACGTTTATTGCGCGCTAAACATGTATTTATTCGTGTGTCTGTAGGTATATATATTATCAGAAACAACTTGAATGTTTATGAAGTGCAAGCTGTCACTTGATAGCATTTGCCCCGAAGTTATTATATTTGACTAAACATAATTTAATTTATAGTAGTTTGTCGATAGTGCTATCCGTAGTCGATCCATTAGTTCACAAAAGATAGGTTGACTTGAAGCTCTTATGGTAATATATTACCTAGAGACAGTTTTAGTAGTCACCACAAGCTGTCATTTGGTCGTAATATATTACTCCAATTTAAAGATGTCGTATTCAAATACGAGCAAAAGCGGAGAATAGTTCTCACGGAATATTGAGTTATATATACCTAACTCTCTCTCTCTCATCGATTGAGTTTATAAACGGTTTTTTTTATAACCTAAAATAAATCGATAACGTTGAACAGGTTGGAAAAGAGGGAGAATCGAAATTACTAGATTTCACTCTAACATATGCAGTCGAGTTAAAGAAAACTGTTTTTAAAACAAAATTTTGTCTATGAAGTTTCAATATCTATTAAAACAAATATATTAAGCATTCGATTAAAATAATATTGTCATTACAACATAACATACATTTATGTGTAAGAGATTTTTTTTATATACAATAAGGTGGCAAACGAGCAAGCGGCCACCTAAATCCGCCGAAATGGCGTAGCTACCGCTGCCCATAGACATCCGCAATTGCAGATGCGCTGCCTACCCTAAATCGACGGAGGAGAAGACGCACATAAAGAGGATATATCCCCTTCCTATGCGAGACGCAAAACTCCTCCGTCAAATCCACTTTCCCATCAAATCCTTTTCTTATAAGAAAAGGGTGGAACGGGAAAGGGACTAAAGTTGGGCCTCCGGCACCATACTCATCAGACGAAACGCGGAATTGCTCCCACTTCACCCCCGTCTTCTATGTGGTAGTGGTATTTCACCGGGCGAGCCGACCCATTCGTGCTAAGATGTTAAAGCGGGCTCCACCACTGTAACGATAGAATAATATATCTGACAACAGATTTTAGTGGTAGTTTATTTTATCTAGGGTTTTGGTGATGAAGCTCAGTGTCAAATTGTGAAGAACGTACTAAAGTCATCGTCCCGAATTTATTAGCACCCTTACGTCCTTTATCTTCATCATGTCTTGTTTCGCTCTCTACCTTAAGCGAACATTCCGAAGCCAATAAAAATTCACTATGATCTTTTACATCCGGTAACGCCTGTAAAATACAAAACGATGACAAAAAACATCTTTATTTGATTAAAAGTCTGTTAATTCAAATGTATTTACTAAAATGATTTCATTTAGAATTCCAGTTATTATAATCCGGCCGGATAATAGTATTTGTAGCGTGGATATTTCTTGCGGTAGCATCATTGATAGTTTCTTTACGTTGTCTTGGTTATGTGCTCTGTTAAATAAAATTATGATACTATTTAAGTATTTTGTGTAATGCTAAAATCTGATTATGTTTTCAACATTGATAATGCATTTGTGTGTTTATTTTTTTAAATTGGGTTTCTTATATATAGCTACAAGATTACGAATATAACAAAAATGTAGAAAAGCATTGAAAATAAAACTTTGAGACATACTCCTTTCTCTCTTGTTGTCTTCGAAACAATGCAGATTTATCTGAATTTGACGCCAAGATTAAATATGGCCGTCGTCCTCGTTGTTTCAACATTAGGGCTCCAATCAAATCCATTGTCACAAGTCGTACTTTGCCTTTATTTATGTAAGCTTCTTCACGGCCTGAAATATTCACATGTGTTTCGAAATCTGTTTTCCTTAATTTTTAAATAGCAATATTCTTCAAAGCAATGATATTTTTTCACTTAAATTTATTCACTATGATTACAATGTCCCTATTTCTACCATTGGTACTATTTGGTATAACTAAACTAACATTATTTACAATTTAAAGAATAATTTGGAATACAGTAATTTAGAAAATATGTTGAACAAAAAAGTGTGTGAGTATTAGCGGTACAAAGTATTTTCTTGTACTGTAATGTTAATTAATGCGTCCCACCACATTTCTCATCCAAATCGGATTAAAGGAAGACAGAATTATTATTATTATTCATATTTCCCGCAGCTTATTACATCCCGAGCGTGACGGGAGTCTATTGACGTCACATTATTCCCGCACAAAATGCCTACTGTCGTGCGGTCCCCGCATTTGCAAATATTCCCTCTGAATGCGGATTAACTCTTTGTATTCCGTCCTTATTAACTTATTCTGTTATTTGTATTCCATTTACAAATATATGAAAATGTATTTGCGGTGTGTACTTTTGATTACATACATTATTCACATCCAAAATTTCGGAATCGGTGTTTAACATATAAGAAAAAAAGAAATATTACACCTAATGTCTTAACCATCAAATGCATATTGTTGCCAAAGGTATAGTTTTTATTGAAAACAAGATTTTTTAAATGATTTTTCCCTTAATCTGTGACTCAAAACCTATACTGAAATATTCATTTCACAATTAAATAAAAAATCATGCATTTAAGGGTTAAAATATCGCACAACTGTTTAGCCTCGCTTTGATTCCTATGAGCTTATATGGAGGTGCGCACACTACTTGATTTTTAGGTGTGCAACTAAACAGTTGAATCGGCTGCGAAACAATTGACAATCCACAATTGCACAACAGTTGTGCGAAGTTTTAGTCACAGGTGTGCGTCAGCTCTAAAAGAGAAGATATAAAGATGTATAAAAGTTACTTAGCCCATATGATTCTCCGTCTTTTTCGGTGTAAGTCAGGAACTCTCCAGCAATAATCATATCATCGAATTTCTTCCTCGTCACATTTATATAGTGATCGGAGAAGTGGTGTGTAGCTGTCGTGTGTTGTCGTCCTAATTCTATGTTAGAACTGCATTCTTTGACGAGACGTCGAGCGAGGGTACCTGAATTAATGTAAATAGCGTTTCACTATAATTGATCGAGACACATCAAATATTAAAAAAAAACCATGGACCACATGACACAAAGGTATTGTAGAGGCCGATTTTACTGAATCATTTGTACTAACACTTTGATCTTAGCCAAAAGGCCAACAATCGATTGCTTATTGTGCTATGCGTGATGAGTTTGGTTTATTTGTTCCATATTAGTAATTGACGTACTTTTACCAACAGCGTCGTAGCCCACGATGACTACCAGGGGAACATCCGTGGTATCTGCCGGAGGTGTGAAAGGCGACACATGAGCATTCGATAGCTGCTCGATGTACAATAATCGGAGTAAACGACGCGACGCGAATATTCTCACGTCAGTCATCATTTGAATTTTTGAATATTGCTAAAAACATTTATAAAAAAGCGAAAAGAAACAAAAATACAAGAACATCAGATGAGATTTATAGATATAGATAAAATTAGAACATAAACAGATTACATACAGCATTAGAAAAACTATGGCTCCTATGGTATAGTGTTGTTTTTGTAAAAACTACTAAAGATCTTCGAAATAAAGATTCTGTTTTTTTAAATACCACGCAGAGGATGTCAAAGACGTCAGTTAGTCGACTTATTTAAAACGGAGGAAATATAGCACCTGTTCAATAGGGTCGATGGCTTCGCCGTCAAGATTGATGAGATTTGGAAAGGAGATGTAGATGACATCCTTGTAACCAGGAGTAGAGCATACGGGGTTGGAGCGTAGGTCCAAGATGATCAGGCGGCGCATCTGACGGAGGTACACCGCCAACTCCAGAAGTACACCGAGTCTAGAATTGTATAGGCCTAGACTTAAACTTGGAGCCAGGTTTCTAATAATCGAGGTCCCGGTGCGTTCCTTTAGGGATTCCGGAACGCTCTCCAGGCGCACTTGAGGAATGTCCACCGATGGGTTTCGAGGTCAAGTCGCAAATAACCCTGATTTCCCCCTCGGAAAAGAAAACTCGGAATGCCTTAGTTCTTTTCAAATTTCCTCCCCGATACCGTAAACATTTTAATAAAGGTCGAAAAGTCAATTCGTAACTAGGACAATCACTAAAAGAGGAAACGTTCTTAAAATAACAATAAACATGGCATTCAACTTTACCTGTTGTTCCGCGCGTACAATTCACGTAATCTGGAAAACACAATTTAGATAGAAAGGTGTAGCAGATGTTTTAATTAAGAAGCATTTTTATTTAACTTCATACGGTATAAAATTATTACTTAGATTCAATTACTAATCAAAATTATTAAGCCAAATACAGTAATACTCTGTTACTCCAAGCCACCTTCAAAAATTCTCCAAAAGAAAATTTATTTGATCTAATTTCAATTTACGTAAAAGCACTCTTCGCAAATCATTTAGACTGCCTATCGTGGGGCTTTTGTCCTGTATTTTTCACCTAAAAATCTTTTTGATTTGATAACCTCAACACATTACAACGTACTAAGTAAATTATTTTTTTGCAATCGAAAATATTCCATTTTAAGACGAGATTTTTAAATGATAATTAATAACCTAAAAATACAGTAACCTGGTACATCCAGAAAACATCTTCATGCATATCAGATTGTTTTCGCTTATATTCAAATATTTAAGATCCAGAAGCGTCCATAGGCCCGTATTTTGGCTGAACTCAAAGCTCGATATGTTATTGTAGGACAGATCCAACCACAACAATCTGAGGTGGTTTAGATTTTCGAGTCTCTGTATGTGGTTAAAGGATAAGTCTAAATGACGTAAATATCTGGAACAAAACATTTAAACTTAAAGTTACGTATTT
>LD688935.1:2077873-2088132 GCA_003118335.3 Papilio memnon
TGAACCAACATTTTTCCTCTCATTTACCGCTCAATGACCTCAAAGCAGCTATTTTAAGAATTTGATATTCTATAGAAAGTTCTGAACACTCTTTGAATGTCAAGTATAAAAGGCTGTAGGTTTTCGTCCGTCGACATTAGTTCAGATACAAGTAGTCTCAGCGAGAAAAATATATTTAGAAATGAAATATGGATAATAGTTAAATAGTTTTTTTAGAAGATTAATAGGCGTTTTTTCATATTTTCTTTTGTTCGATGCTAGATAGAAATTGAATAAGACAAAGGAACAACGAATGGGAAAATAATTGTACGACATAATATCTTCCTGTTTTACTGTAACAATAAAAGGCAGCAAAATAATCCGAATGTCGACAACAATTTTCTTCGTCCACTTACAGTTATTATGGGTATATCTCATAATTATCTGGAAGCGGATTACTGAATAAAACCTTTGTAGTCATATAATATCTTTCAGCTTTGACCGTATAATATTTTGGATTAATATTGTACATACTGTTAATTCCACAAAAGACTCGAGGACGACTGATCTGTCTGAAAAAAAAAAGATTAAAAATTGTAAAAAACCCACGTCATACATTGTTTTGTTTTGTTATTTGTACGTTTACCGTTTAATGCTATTTCAACATTTATTCTTCCGACATTAAAAATAATAAAAACAAAACAGCAGGAATGTTATCGTATAAATAAACCGTAATATCAAGAACACGGGATGTTGTTGAAAATTTCAACAATCTGTTTTAATATTTAAATTTTGTTAACCTTTGTATCGAATAATATTTAACATACTTTGCACGACATTACTGTCTACTTGGTCTAGACGAGCTCAATTTATTGATGTTATTTCCAACGACAGAATATTACTGAAGTTATATTAAGAGTAGGCCGTGATTATAACACATAGGAGTCTCCACAAATCAATATCTACTGATTATAAACCTCTCAAGACTGCCAACAAGTTCTATTTTTTCTCAACCAGCCAACCTTTAGGCTAGTGATTAGAGAGTCACGAAAAAAATCACATGGCAGTCGACCACCTATATTCGTACACGGCTATCCGTACTGTTTCGGAAATCCAAAATGATGCAATAAGAAAATGTAAATAATCAATTGATTTAGAAAAATATAGGTTTATATAAGTTAAAAATAGGGTTTATTGCATTCATATGCACACAATATTTATAACACTTTTGGAAACAAAGTCAAAACACAGCGATGGCGTGCATATGAAAATTCGAAACAGTGCAAAAGCTCTCGATTTTTTCATGCAATGTAATTATGAAATTCGAAACTATTTTTTATAAACAAGCAAGTATTACTTTGTAACACTGCGACTTTAACAAAGGCTAACTTTGAATTTTGACAGGTTTTTTTGCATGTATTACTTGTTTAAAGCATATATTTAACGGGGCGAAATTATTGTTAATTTATGAACGATTTAAGTAACTGGCAACTAATAATTTTGAGTACTGGCTGAATATGCATCGTGCGTGATAGATGTCAAGCGGCGATCGAATGACAGATGACAGTTGTCATTGAATGGTGGAATGATGCGTTTTGTTATTATAAAATCAATTGGTTAATCTCTGTAAATGTTAGCAATTGGATTAGAGTGTGTTATGAAGTTATCAATTAAGATAGTGGTCAACTAAGGATAGTGTTTCTAATGTTACGCGATTGTTATTTCATTATCTACGACATACGCACGCCTACATTGGAAGATCGTTACCGTGTATATGATCTACCTTCGTAATTGAATTCTACAAACTGTCACTCCGACACATTTATTAAATAAGATTTGTTCTCATAAAGGGATGTATTCAAAGTCTCTTTGCAGGATTAAGTCTGCATAAACATCCGCGTTTATGATACAGAATGCAATTGCACAGGATAATAGAAGATACGTTTATAATATAAAGGTAGTGTTATTATAGTGTACTTTGATGTTCACAATGCGGTGTGTATTTAATGATTAAGGAATAACCTTATTCGTCATCATCATCAACTTGCCCTTATCCCTTACGGAGTGTCGGCACAATGTGCTGTTCTTCCATACATCTCTATCAGCCGTCATATCTGAATCCACTCCCTTCTTAAGTATATCCTCTTTCCCACAATCCATCCATACTTTCTTCGATCTTTCTCTACTTTAATTGCGGAGCAAAATTATTAAGGTTTTTGTATTGGTTTATGTATATTAAACACATTAATTTGTATAATATTAATATTTATTATATACAAGTACACTACAGTCTGTACAATAAAATATCATTTTGATAAAATTGACATTCTTCACTAGTAACAAAGGGTTATTTCTTTTAAGGTTTATTAGATTGAAATAAAAGTCTTTATACAACAAAAAATATTAGGTTTGATTATTAACTATTGAACATTACGGTGTATATAATAAACTTTGTCAGCATGAGCAATCAAAATCAGAAACATCACAATAATTACATGTATAATAAATTTAACAAAAACGTAGGAATTTTAATACGGAAAATCGTAGTCTTATGGAAATCTCGAGAATGTTTTGACTAATTCATCTACAATAATATAGGTCCCGTAGTATTTATTTCAAGAATTAGAAAAGAGGTTCTAATTGGAGACGCTATCAAATTCTACTTTTGATCAATTTGAATGTAACAATAGTATAGTTTTGTAGAATATATTCAATTCTAATGACAATACAGTAAATGTCCTAAAAAAGTTCCCTATTTTAAGTTTTGATAATGAAAAGTCTTTATAGTCGATAGAAATATATGAATTTCTTCAACTTAATAATGAATGAGAACATATGTTGATTAAAGATATTAATATCAGACTGAAGACTTTCATGAGAGTTAATTTGTGGCACAAGTATTAACCGTTTATTACTTTTATAGGTTAATTTTTGCTATTTGATAGAAATCTTATATTAAAAATTCGCCAAACACAGTATTTACACAATCACATCACAATTTACACCATTTAAAGAAGTGAAGAGTTGATCAAAGTTTTAGTCAATTGTTCTGTTTCATTTTTCACATGTCGATATCATACCGACGTAGTTATTTGCTCGATTAGATGAACATCGCGGCGATTGCATGAAGTCCTACAGGAGCTTGCACGGTTCCACGTGCTCGGACATTTGCCAAGACCTTCTGGAACGCTGCGCGAAGGTCGCAGGATTGCTGAACGGCAGCATTCTGGATAAGTCGCCGCGGAACAGCATGTGCGGTTGAGTGGTGCGGCGTATGACAGAGATTTGGGCAGACGGGTGGTGCAAGTGGTGGTTGGCCATGCGCAATATGCAGTTGCCCCACCGGCACTGCAGGCGCACCACGCTGGCTCACATCTCGGCGGCGTCATGCAAGCACAAGGGTCGGAGACAATAGGCGCGGGCGCAGGTGGTGGAGCTTCCGGCTCACGCTTTGAAAATCCAACGAAGAATAGCATCAGTGCACCAGCTAAAGTAGCAGCAGTGGAAAAGTAAAACCCAGCGCGTGGCGCTTGCTGATTGATGTATCCCGTCATCGGCACACCCACGATAACCGGTAACGCTTCTGCCCCTTGCACAAAACCTACATGAAAGAAAATATAGTCATTTCAACGGTTTTGAAATCGGTATTAAAAATGTCGAATAAAATACGTACTCCAAACTTTAGTGAAGTGACGACCTCGAACGCGCTCCATTGTCAGCATTTTTATTGAATAGAGAAATCCACCGAGGCATAAACCATACATCCACGCGAAAAGTACGTAGCCATGGTAACCTTCTACGCTACTCAAGGCAAGCATTGAAATTCCTAAAAGAAAATATATAAAATAAAAAAATCACACCAAATTACTAGTAAAAACATAATGGACATTCACGTTTCTTACCTATACCTAGCATAGCTGTTTGACAGAGATATTGTTTTGATACTAAACACTGAGCTGATGGGCGTACGAGCACAAGTCCAAATCCGGCGCAGCCTAACACAGCGGCAAAGCCTAGAAATGTTTGCAATAAAACAAGTGCACTCTCCTCTAAGCCTTCCTGAAAACCTTGTAGCGCCTGAAAAAGTAACGGATGTTAATAATTTATAGATTAAATAAATCTCAACACGAGAGTGCGCTCTTACCAAAAAAAATACCGGAGTGTAAAGGCCGAACGCTGCCAAGCCTGTAGATAACGACAAAACTTTTGCGGGTCGCGACCGGAGTGAGCTTAAATCAATAAATGGCGAACTTTTTAATCCCTTCTTTTCTTTAACCTGTAATGAAATAATCAATGATTTATATTTACAAATTGAATTGTGTAAAATTCATAGTACTATAGTTATTTACCTTACGTCGTTGATTTTTTAAATGCTGTATTGCCCTCCTTTGCGGATGATATAGTGACGCGCTGCGATACACGGCGCTTAGAAAAAACGCCAGGACTAGCACAACTGTCACAGCTTGCAGACCTAGTCGCCATCCCAGTTTACTGCGATAATTTATTTAACATCATTTAAAGACGGCGAACTTGTTTAAATTTTAATCACACATCAGGCTATATTTATAGTGATCAATGGGAAATCTTGCTTTATTCCAATCACAGAAGGCCTACATAGAACCATACTGAAGATATGCAGTCGCTGTTAACCAGAAGTTGACATTTAGGATTGAATGTTAAAACTAACTTATTTGGTATAAGTTCATAAAATGTCTTACCCCACTGCCTCTTTATATGCCACACTGAAGAGTGCAATGCCGACACCACCGCCGGCGTGTGCCACTAGTTCGACGAACTGACGACGCCTGCGAAAGTACGCCCCCAGTACCAAGCCCGCCGCCTCGCGCACCAGCCCGCAACCAACGCCCAGAACTATTCCTAGACGAATGCCATTCAGTGTTTAAAAACTATTGACAACCCGCATATCTCTCCTTAGGTATTTTGTTATGCTGAATTGTAGCTTAATTACAGTGACCTTAATCTCAAAATTAAATGACAACGATGACGATCCTGATCCATTCTAAAAATGTATTATCTCCGGTTCTTAACGGCTATGCTGAAAAAAGTTACCATAGCTGAGTAAAGTTTGATGCAGTTGTGTGGCGAAAGATGTGAAGAGGCAGGCCAGCGGTAGCAGCAGTCCGCCAAGTAAGGCAGCCAGTCTGGGCGACCGTTTTCGACCTGCCACTAACGCGCCGGCCGCACGTGACACGCCCACGCAAATAGCACCGGCCCAAACTGTTACAAAAACACAAGACAGCAATTTGAAATTACCATTAAAAATACTGTCGCTGGCTTCTGGAAACTGTCGACACGGGCTGCTTGACCTTAAACGCTCAAAAATTGTAAAAGATGTTCCCAATAGTTAAATTGAAAACTTTTTGAATTGATAATATATAATTAAGATTGGTTGTCATTTTAACGCGAAGATTACGAAATAATGTTCATTGCGAGAATACAAATGTTTTATTCATCCTGCAATTTTTTTTATTTCATATCGTTGAATTCACTCATGTATAAATATTGAAATGCAATCACGATCTGTGGACCTTGCACACATTGAAACGGCATTCCAATTTTCTTAATGATAATTGCAACGTCCCTGATATCTACATTAATTTAAATCTACCTCGTTACTTACTAATGATTAATGTAGATTAAAAAGCAGATTACAATATTTTTAATAGCAAAACATGTGGTGAATCTTTTCATATTTGATGAATCGAATATCTTGAAAGATTCTGGTACAAATTCTCAAGAGATCTCCAAATGTTTCGTCGCAATTACAAATAATCAAAGGCGAAAATATTTAATGATAAAAATTGATATCAAAATACAAATATTGTTAATTATTTTATGAAATCTTGATACACAAATAGCAACAATGAGGTGACAGATATTTGACATTACTTACCTCCCGTCGAAGTTTGAGAGTCACATATTACTACTGAATAGATTGACGTGTAGGAATTTCTTAATTAAAGTTCATAATTAATATCTATTAATGTATGTACGGAACCATGACTATATTGTAACCAAAAACCAATAAATTTAATTCGATTTTAGATATTTGAATCAAATAAATTCGTCAAAACAATCATGTTTATTATTTGCAATGTACTCGTATAACATAAATTACTATTACAAAACGTAACGAAATTTTCTAACTAAGTTATCTGTGTGGGGTTTCCGTTGCTAAAATTAAATTTGTCTACGCCATGCCTAAATTATAATTTGAAATCCGGATCTGACAGAAATATAGCCCAACGTCCCGCCCTAACAACAAACAAAGGCCTAGTTAATAATTGAAATTACTTTTACCGCCTATTACACTATAAGCTATACACAAACATTAATTTTATAGATTGAATTTATAAGAAAATGATATTAGTTATTAATAGAAAGTGAGACTGTCATTATTTTTAAGATTCTATCTCTTTACACGCTCGTTGAACTTAATTACATCTGTTAAAGCAATTTTAGTTTTTTTTATCTCATCTATTTCAAAAATGTATTAAACCATAATAGAAACATTGGGCAAAAATCTGATACAATTCTGTGACTCTATGCTTTGTGACATATTTAAATCATCATAGATACTCTAGAATCGAAACAATCGTAATTGAATGATGAAAAAAATAACGCAATCGTAATTGGAATTAAAAATAATTCGGTACGCGTAAGATGACGTGAGTTAGTTTAATGAAATGAGAATTTGTCCGTTCGCTTTCCGTATTTGTCTTATCCTCTATCGACAATTGGCACTTAAAGGGATCATTAATTTTACCTGAGTTGTGTTTTCGTTTCATTAACCATTTTGGACTCAGAAATACATGTTTGGCATTTTTAAGTAACCTTTAGAAGTTGATGGACATATAAGTTCAGTATTGGATGAACTGAAGATATTTTTAGACATGTTAAAAAACAAAGAAATCATAATATACGAACGACATAATTATAGTTTTAGTTAAGACTTTGAGCAAAAAAATAAATGATTTGTTTCAATACATACTTTTTAAATTTTATCCGTAGTTATCCTTATTTCTTACGACATAATTGAATTCTTGATTTAATATAAGATACGGGTCGGAAATCAATTGAATACGTGACTGAACGAAATGTGAAGAATATCACCGAGAAAGACTTTATCTAATACCGTTATGAGGTTTGGTCATGATAATATCTAGATAGCTTTAATGCAATAAAACGTGTTGCGGAGTGCTTTAGCTGCTAAAGGAATCGCTGGTGACGGTGCAATAACAAATTCATACAGAAGAAGCGATTTGTTTGATAAATCTATGTGTGAATGCCATATTCTAGTCAACTTAATATTCTCGCCATTTTTGGATTCGGTAAGAATGGGATGGGAAAGTGGAGACTGGTTATAGTTTTACTTACCAGCATGATCGGCTGTCGGACCCAAATGTCTCAAGGCATAAACATGTAAAGCCCCGTAAGCCAGCTGTAATCCTGTCGATAACAGATGTGCTAGGAACGCAGCACCACAAACTATCCAACTGCAATAAAAAATTGCGTTTTAATTCAACGTATTTAAAACAAGGGAAGATAATAATGACAGAGTTAATTTATTGAAAGTAAATTAAGAAACTTTTATGAGGAAAATTCATAATGTCATGTTAAATTCTTGTAAGGATCCGGACAGGAAATTTTACGGAAGTCTACTTATATTTGTGTTTGTATATTTTTGGAGAGGAAATTACAACGAGCGGTTTCAAAGATAACTTACAAGCTGTTGAAAGCGACCATCTAAAATGGTATTGTAATGAAATCTTGAAATGTTTATTTCGTTTCTTTTCTGTTATACTATTTTCAGAGTCTTGAGTTTTAAATTAAGTTTATTGGTATCGCCAAATTTATCGTTTTTTAATGCAAGAATATTATTATTTATAAATCCGATGGATTCTTAGATATACGGCCTCTGCTCTCTAATTGCGAGTAAACTGTAAATGTGTCAGTATATTTGTTTGGAGCACTGAGTACATTTTGCGGTCGCTATTCAAGGATCTTTCTCTCCACAAAGTTGACCTATCTATTATCAAATCAGTTGGCTAATTCTACGAACTATGTCAGCTACATTTATACGTCTACGGTTTTTATTCCTTTCGTATCTTAAGCATTCGAATTCGGTCGACCATAAAATACTACGTCTCAGAGCTGTAAAGGATGTAGACTTTTACGGTCTGATTATCTTTCAATTATACTTAACTATGTCTTTACATTTTTTTCCAGTAGCTGTAGCTTGATACAACCAACAAAATATAATTAAGGAGATAGATATCAATCTTATGCTTAATTCTGTTTTAATTTTATAATTTTTTTATCGAACTTCCTCTTATGAACTTCAGTTGTTTTTCTAAATCGTTGCAAATGAAGGTTTCATAAAATCCCCTTTGATTGAAAGAAACTCATTTGCGGATGACGTGGTCAATTAACGTCATTTGTATAGCTTGTTTGTTACGGAATTAATGATTGATGAAGTTTACCCCCAACCCCCTTCGGGGTAGAAGTGGTGTTTAATGGGCCTGGTGTCGAGCTCGCGGCGGCGCAACGCCGGCACGGTACGGTGCAGCGACCGCAGTTCCCTCTCCCGCAGTGCCCCTCCGCTGGATTCCTCTTCGCCCTCGTGGTAACCTTCTAGAGAAATATGAATTTTGATCATTTTTAAAACGAATACAGTCCTTTCTAATGTTAGTGATACTTGCCATAGTGCGGTAAGCAGTGGTAGCTGTTGGACAGGATGTGGGGACAGCGGCAGGCGTGGGGTTGGGGCGGCGGAGGGGCGCGGGGCGGCGGCGAGGCCGAGCGCGGCGGCGACCACCAGCCCGCCATCAACCGCGCCCGACTGCACTCGCAGCCGCACTCGCACCCGCGCCCGCGCCCCCACCCGCGCTACCTGCACACCATTACGATACGGTATTACGGTACTATAATGATCACTAATTTGGGTACCAATTATGGCTGTGACCACACGTAGACGAGAAACGCCGCATGTTGAAAAACCAAACCAGTGAGATAGGTTTGTTAGTGAGCCAGCCCTAGGCCGACGGCGCGCAGTCAACGTGTAATGCATTTGACGGCGATACGATTGCCTAGTGGATTTAGTGAGTGATAACCTTAATAAGTGTTACCTAGCACAACCGCACCGCTCCACGCCCTCGCTCACGCTGTAAACACTGCCGCGTCTCATTCGTGTCTCTTCCCTTTGACTTGTCAAACTCCTGACGTCCACATCCTTTCTATCCGTTGCTTCATTCACCCGCTCCTCATCTCATGCTCGTTGTCTCTGACACTGCATGCTTATTAGGTGTTCTCTTGACGCGGAAAGTACTCGCATTTTGGCGAAAACTTCTATTAAAACAAAAAAATTCTGTCTATAGGACATTTTTTTTAAATTTGATTATTCTAATTGTTTTTAGATTGTAAGATTAAATTTCGGACGTAATCTTGTTACTTAGTAAATATTTATTTTACAAAATCACAAGCAAAGTAAAAAAAAAAACAACACTTCGACAATAGAAATCCGGGTCGGCGACAGGAAGACGGTTCGGCGAAAACGTGACGTTCTCTCGCTAGCAGTGAGCACTGCGTGATGACGGCGCATTTCTTGTTAAAAAATAAACAATATTTCTCTGCCTACTACACTAATGGGGCGGTAGGAAGTTAAGACAACTGAATAAATAAATAAGTACATTTATAAATCAGAGAAACAACTAAAAGGCAACAACGCTTTTGTAAATGTTCCTCTGGTAACTTTTCGGGACAAAATTTGATAATTCGTTATCCAGAAATCGGCATCACGTTTCATTTTTTATTCGGATTCCATCCAAAACAAAACGCAGTGCAACAAAAGTTTGTTGTCTATCTTGAATGAATAAAATGAACAAGAGTTTATTCCTTATTGACTTTTACCGTTTTAAAAGATAAACTTTATAAAGGTACTTAGAAAGTTGTTAGCGATGAAAAGGAACGGTTTTAAAAAGTCAGTAATGTACAACTTTGAATTTTAAAAAGTTTTACTACATCGTTTTATGTTTGAAAAGTAAATATTAGAAATTTACTGCAGTCATTGATCGCTATAAAATTATACGGGAGAAATTATAAAATTAAATTCAAATAAAGTAATATTTACACCAACGAGCTCGTGAATTTGAATTCAGTTTTATTTTTGTGTCATTTTATAAGAAGGCATGTTAATCAATCCTTGTTGAGATTCGAATCATGATGAAAATCGCTTAAGTAAAAACCTTTTGTCCATTATT
>LD688935.1:2113560-2131810 GCA_003118335.3 Papilio memnon
TGAAACTTAAGTAATTTAAGCTAGAGTGTGAAATAATTTGAAGGTTAGGATTTTTTTTAAACGCATCATAAATAAAATGTCATGAATGATGAATCAATCAATTTTATAATTTTAATTTCATGAAGTAATCCACCGCCTATAATTCTAAAACATTGTTATCGCATCCTTTTTATCGAAATTAATTTTTCCACCACTCATTGCTTTGAATATTGATTTTGTGGTATTTTTTAATTAATAGCAGTATAAATAATTTATGTTCTAGAATATATTCTTCATTCCTCGATTGAACAAAGTGACAAAATGTCGTCCGTAAACATTAACGGGTATTTTAAGAATAATGCTATTGATGCCATTAGCAAGACGTTAATTTTTATCCAGATGATCTTGGGTGTAAATCGATTACGTGTTTTCGATAAAGTTAAATCGGTATATTCTATAACAATGTTTATCTACTGCGTTTCTTTATCTGCGATTTATATTTATTTAATATTAAAAGAAAAACCCGTGTTATATATTTCACACATAGTGACTGTAAACGTAACATCCTATATCATTAATAATATTCTGGCATTTATATTTTGTAAGAAATATCGTGAATTTTTCGACGAATTGAATTCATTCGATACTAAAGTTGGTTTAAAATTTAATATTTGTACGTCGATGATACTAAATGTGGTTGCTTGTTGTTTGATTATCGCTATCGATTGTATCGTTAGCCTGTTATTATACATGAAGTTATATACAACAAAAATACCGATATATATCAACGCAAAAAATATTATTTTCGTTTCTGAATTATTTGGTTACGGTCACATGATGATGCTACTTAGACAACGTCTTCAATACATCAAGAAAACAGCGATATCTTGCCTTGATGGTTATATTTCTAATAGTCGTAGAGGTAATGAAAACCAAAGAGAATATGAAAACACTACGGAACTGGACATGAGAAAACTAGTGTTACTTTATGACTGTATTATAAAAGCTTACGATATTTTGAATGCAGCAATTAAATATCAGGTGGGATATACAAATTAATTATTTTTTTTACCGACTTCCCAAAAGAAGGAGGTACTCAATTCGACTGTATTTTTTTATGTGTGTTACGCGATATCTCTGGCACTGCTGGACCGATTTTGAAAATTATTTTTTTATGCGAAAGGTAGTTCGTCGCGCGATTTTGAGCTAAACTATTTAACTACGCCGTAGCCTTTGAATTCAAAATTTTTA
Source organism: Papilio memnon (assembly GCA_003118335.3). Classification (NCBI taxonomy): domain Eukaryota; kingdom Metazoa; phylum Arthropoda; class Insecta; order Lepidoptera; family Papilionidae; genus Papilio; species Papilio memnon. The sequence goes on from LD688935.1 coordinate 2,114,791, forward strand.
AAAAAATGGGACCCACCTGCAAGCACTACCTTTCGGATAAAAAAAATAATTTTCAAAATCGGTCCACCAGGCCCGGAGATATCGCGTAACACACATAAAAAAAACATACATACGAATTGAGTACCTCCTTCTTTTGGAAAGTCTGTCAAAAATATAGAAAGCCTTACGTAGAAATATCACTGCATACCTCGGCTTTGTTTCTTATTATAACAAGTTTTTTTTTTTATTTTTACACATATAAGTACAATGGTATATAAAACAAGGTATGTGTAATAAGTATCTACAAATTATCAAATTTTACTGTATAGAGAAACTGCAAAAAATAACAATCCCACTGACCTCTATGAATAGACAGGCGGAGGGTAACTAATGTTAAAGATTAAATTAACTGTTACTAGTAGGCGCTTTTAACTTGGAGCAAAGGGAAAGCTATAATTTCCATGCAATGACCTATCCATTTGTAGAGATCAGTGAATAGTTCCTACTCTAACTTATTTTTTTTAGATCTTGCGCACACTTTTGAAAAAACTATCCCATAACTAATTAATCGCGCTTTGATACCTACAAGCATATAATATGGAGGTTCGCACAAACCTCGATTTTTAGTTTTGTAACTAAACAGTTGAATTGGCTGCGAAAAATCGCATAATAGTTTAGTCAAAGGATCGCTCGCTCTTAGGTTTCTGTCTCTACTTCTATTATAACGATTTGGTACATAATGGTAGAGAATTTTAACATTTCTCTCCCGCCCGGGCTTTTCACTACTTTAAGATGTCTTTCGTATTATTGTATGAACCCAACTTATGTAACTTGTTTCAGTTTGTATTTATGCTTTTGGAATCCTTTTTTGTAAACATTTTCTTTTGGAATTTACTCGCTATCGATGTCATATCTCAAAAGGTAAGAATCTCACGTCAATAATTACTTATTACAACTATAATATTTTCTGAATTTTATTTTTAGGGTATAAGTTCATACCGTGGGTTTCTGCCACAGAAACATTTTTTACAATGAGGTATTGCTATCTCAGTTTTCTTGGAGCAAATGAATGAAAAGATGTCCTGATATGATCCTCGGCTATAATTGCTGTCATCGTATTGATATATACAATAACCACAAAATGCGTTATTTTTCAGTTTAATTGGTGGAAAAGGGGTGTTCAGACTATAGTAATAGTTGTAGCTACATTAATTCCTTTCTTCTCGCCATGTTATTTTGCAAATCAAATAAAAGACGAAGTATCTATCATGAGGGATAACATAAGGAGCAATATACATAAGCTAGGTATTTATAGTTTTTATAAACTACTAGCTTTCGCCCGCGACTCCGTCCGCGTGGAATTAAAAAAAACAAAAGCGAGTAGCCTATGTGTTCTTCCAAACTATCCTCTACATCTGTACCAAATTTCATCCAGATCCGTTCAGCCGTTTAGGCTACAAACTCTAACAAACATCCATCCATCCATCCATCCATCCATCCATCCATCCATCCGTCCATCCAAACTTTCGCATTTATAATATTAGTATAAAGTATGATTTATAAGCTTTTCTATTTAGTGGCAAATGAGCTTATACTGATCTAGATTGGTGAAATGCCAGAGATTATAAGCACTCGAAACCTACATGCATGTTGTTTTATGAATATGGCGGCGACGGAGGAGATCTTGTTGATATATCTCAGGCCACAGGCCAGACTTCTAAATCACAGATATTATCTGTTACTGTAATGTTTTAATATTACATTATATAATAAGAATAGTATACCGGACGCGACCACGCCAGTGAAAACACATGGCCAAAGTAGATAGGCGTAAAGTGGAAATCAGTTCTATTTTTGATTTTTTTTTTTACAGATAAAAGTAAGCGCAAAACAGTAAAGATACTTTTATCCCTTACGGACATTCGCACCTTGTCATTTTCTCTGTTCCGTATGATCAGTGTTGATATTCTACTGCCGTTCAAAATGCTGGGCTACATTGCGACCTATCTGATTGTTATAATGCAATTTGAAAAAATTACTGGCTCGAATTAAGTTAACGTTTCAAACAGATTTTATTGCACCAGTATTACATACACGTTGTGTGAGTTTCTGAGCTGAATTATCAAATAATAATGATGTTGGTTATTAACAACTTCACGGAACCGTTTCGGTTCTTCTTAGCACTGTGTTATTTTAGAAATTGCCAAGAGAATTACATATAAAATTATACCTATTTGTCTTTATTATTGTGGAATTTGTGCCTCTGAAATTAAAAATGGTTGAGATTATGTTGTTTGTTTGATATTCCAAGAAAACTTGAACATACCCTAATTTTACTAGACTGTTAGAAAAATATGCACAATATGAGTAAGTAAATAATATAGTGTAAATATGTGAATTTTCTTTAAGGAACGTAATGTACTTTATACAACACATTTGACCCTAAATAAAATTTCATCTGCATAAAGCCATATCCAGATGCAAAGGCACCGAGCTCTTAGTGTTAATGTTTTTACTGGAACTGCCCACTGTGGTTTTAATTAGATGTTTTATTTCTAGAATGTAGTACAACTAGCCCATGTTCAAATGTACAGCTGTAGAGTGCATAAGACATAATTTCTCACAGCTTCCAAGAATATTAGTGTAGTTTCTTTAAAACTGTGTTTCAAGTCAGGTTCAAATTTATTGAGGTTCAAACAAGAAAATTAATTAAAAGCGATCTTAAGCTCTTCGCGAATTTAGAAATTTTGATAATGAAAATTGTTATTTTCGTTATCAAAAATTTCCAAGTTCGCGATGTCTGATAAAGTCACCACGTATTAAGGATTTATTCAATATACTTCATTCGTTTTAAACCCGAGAGTTTTAAAAAAAAACTCTAACTTCGAGAAAAAGTGTGTGCTCGCCTCTGCGGGTGCACTACCGCGCACCCAGACATGGTGTTCTAAATAAAAATTAAGGTAAGAAATTGATTCCGCAAATTCTAAAAGAAGTTGCGATTCCTTTTTTTTAAGAGGAGGAATGCGTTACGCATCCCAGGTGCCTTGGGGAAAGACGCACAGGGTATGTGGGACTCTCTTCACATCCCAGCCCAAATGGCAAAGGACATGGAGCCTATCCACTAAACCCCCTCAGGTTCCCTCGACTTCACCGTTCACCGGAGCATGGGCATATGTTAATATTCATCGCATACCCCGATGGTGATGGTTGTGGACCTCCTCAACGACCGTTCAGCGTCTGTTGCGCGCGGGAATCCGTGCGCGACATCTCCATCTCTTACTGGATGGGGACCTGCCCTCGTCCTTCACCCGAGACAAGCTATGGGGGAAAGGCTAGAGCATAGGCTCGCCTTCTCCTCCCGGTACGACGTTGCTGAGCTGGGTTTTCGGAATTCGCCTCCGTAACCTGCTCCGCCTCCTCCTTTAGCGAGATCACCTCCTCTCTATATTTTTATACGGCAGCCCACGCTCGGTCCGACTCAACCATGGTGTTGATCAAGGCCGGAAGCGAGAGGTTGTCGCCAACTACGGCTGTTAAGTTCCGGCGCCCTGCTTCCCACGCGGGACAACGTTGTGATTCCTATTGTAACTACCTACTTAAATCTTATCGAATGATAGATTAAAATTCAACCATTTACTTAAGAAGTAGTACTCTGATACAGTCATGTTCTGTTTTGAATCAATTTTATGATTTTATTTCATAAAGTGAACTACCAGACCTATTATTATAAAACATTTTATCGCATCCTTTTTATCGAAATTAATATTTACATCACTTAACTCATTGCTTCGCCGCATATTGATTTGATGGTGTTTGTTTTTTTTTTTTAATTAATAGCACTATAAATAATTTATGTTCTAGTATATATTCTTCATTCTTCTATTGAACAAAGTGACAAAATGTCGTCCATAAATATTATCGCGTATTTTCAGAAGGATAACATCGATACTATTACCAAGATATTTATTCTTATCCAGATGGTCTTGGGTGTTAATCGATCGCGAGTATTTGAAAAAGTTAAACTTGCGTATTCTGTATTAGTGTTTACATACTGTGTCTGTTTTTCTTTGATATTTGCTTATTTGGTATTAGATAACAAAAGTACATTATATATTTCACATATATTAACTGTAAACGTAACAGCCTATTTCATTAATAGTATTCTGGCATTTATATTATCTAGAAAATATCGTCAATTTTTTGACGCATTAAATTCATTCGATACAAAAGTTGGCTTACAGTTTTGTATTTGTTCGTCAATAATACTGAATGTGGTTGCATGTTGCATCATTGTCGCTATTTATTTTGTGATTAATCTGTTTTTGTACTTGAACTCATATGTGACTGAAAAGTCAATGTACATGAGCTTCAAACACATCGTCTTCGTTGTCGAACTGTTTAGTTACGGTCACATGATGATGCTACTTCTACAACGTCTTCAATATATCAAGAGAACTGCAATATCTTGTCTTGATCGTGGTATTGCTATTGCACGTAGATGTAACGAAAACCATAGAGAATCTGAAGATACTATGGAAGTAGATATGAGACAACTAGTATTAATTTACGACAGTATTATAAAAGCTTATGACATTTTAATTGCAGTAATTAAATATCAGGTGGGATATGCTTAATAAATAATTGATTAAATTTTTTTTATATAATTGCTATGGCTTTGTAAAATAACTTTTAATTGAATTTATATACAACATTTAATCTTCAGTTTGTAATCCTACTTTTGGACTCGTTTTTGGGAAACATTTTCTTTTGGAACTTATTCGCTATTGATTACATAACGCAAAAGGTAAGAATCTTTCACATCAATAATTAATTTTCATAACTATTTTCCAAATTTATTTTTTTTACAATAAGACATTGTTATCTCAGTTTAGTTAGATGTACAGCAACACAGTTTCATTATTTGAAGATTTTTATATATCACTAGCTTTCGCCCGCGACTCCGTCCGCGCGGAATTAAAAAAAATACAAAAGTAAGTACCCTATGTGTTCTTCCAGACTATCCTCTACATTCATAGCAAATTTCATCGAGATCCGTTCAGCCGTTTAGGCTACAAACTCTAACAAACATCCATCCATCCATCCCTCCATCTATCCATCCATCTAAACTTTCGAATTTATAATATTAGCATAAAAGTATAATTATTATAATATAATTATAACGTAAGTGAACGAAAAGACAATATTATTTCTTCGTAGACTATATGATGCACATCATCATCATCTTCACCAGCTCACTATACATCTCCACAGAGGGGATGGAGGCCTAATATGATCCTCGTCTATAACTACTTTAACAATAAACACTAAAATTAACGTTGATTTTCAGTTTAATTGGTGGAAAAGGTGTATTCAGACTGTAATTATGTTTGTAACGACATTAATTCCTTTCTTCTCGCCATGTTATTTTGCAAATCAAATAAAAGACGAAGTATCTATCTTGAGGGATCACATAAGGAGCAACATACATAAGCTGGGTATTTATAGTTTTTCATAAAATATTTATAAATTCTCGTGTTTATTAAGACAGAGTTATATCGTCCAGATTGGTGAAATACCAAAGTACTGCGGCACTAAAAGCATTTGGAACCGAAGTGCATGTTGCGTTGATGTACGTGGAAGAGAGGGGAAGGTGTGGTGACTACCTTTAAGTCACAGACCGGAGTTCTGTTGTTAATGTAGTTAATATTTACATATATTGCGATAATATTGTATAGCAGGCGCGACCACACCAGTAAAAACACGTGGCCAAACCGCTAGCCGCTAAGTGGAAATCGATAGGCATAAGATTAGATCTAAATTCTAACTTTTTTTACAGATGGAAACAAGCGCAATGCAGTGAAATTACTTTTATCTCTTACGGATATTCGCACCTTGTCGTGTTCTCTGTTCCGTATGATCAGTGTTGATATTCTACTGCCGTTCAAAATGCTGGGCTACATTGCGACCTATCTGATTGTTATAATGCAATTTGAAAAAATTACTGGTTCAAATTAGATTAATGTGTCGCATAGATTTTGTTGCACCAGTGTTATGCGCACATTGTGAGTGTTTTAGAATTGACTATAATTAACATTTTAGCACTGTGATGTTAAAGAAATTGCAAAGCGGATTACTTATAAATTAAATAACAAGTATTTATCTTTATTATTGTGAAATTAGTTGTAACTGTGAAATTAAAAATGGTTGAGAATATTGTTGTTTGTTTGTCCGTATTAATAATATCGTGATATGAGGATATTTTAGACTTGAACATAACCTAATTTTATTAGATTGGCAGAAAAATATGATCAATATATCCAAACAAATAATAATAAAAAAATATTCAGTAAATTCTAAAATAACGTTGTGATTCCTAATGCACTGAAATTTTATCTAATTATCTAGATATAAATTCAACCATTAAGTTAAGAAGTACTCTGCCACAGTCGTGTGCACGAGAAAAGATAACCTCCAGATGTCACATTTGTTGCAGCAGGGTTAATTTTGATTCACATAATTGCATAAAATCAACAAGAAGTGGGTTTAAATACTTTAGTGAGGTTAAATGATAACAAAAGAATAACTGAAACAAATATACGTCAACTATTTGTTTCTCTTCACATCTGTACGCTTACGTTAACATTTAAGAGATTAATTTTCATATGGAATGTAGAAAAGAGTTTCAAAATAAAACTCTGTCGGAAACTGCAGCAGTAGGCGAAAGAAAAACGACCAACAATGTTACTGTTCGCTCTTTGTATAAATCAGCATATATCTGGCAAATTGTTATCTACAAAACAGACTACGTACGAATAAAATCTTTTTCATCTCTTATCAAATTTAAAATCAAGTGCTTTTTTATAATGAAAAACTTTTGTTCCTTTGTTTTGTTCTTTGATGAGAGTTTCTTACTTGTTTTGTTTTTATTATCTCAAAGAACTTGTTCACGGTTAGACTGTTACAATAAATATAGCTTTTATAGCTAGAAATCTATTAAAATCAGGAAAAATTGCAGACTTATTAATTTTACCCGAAGCAAACGTGGCTAACGGATAGACAGACGGACAAAAAATTAAATGCGACTTTTGTTATCAGCAACGCAAATACATCATCTTCCTGAAATCTGAATCATTTCTTTTAATATTACAAACAGACACTCCAATTTTATGATATGTCTAGATATATTTAAATATTTTAAAATTGTATAAATAAGTTAGGTATCCTGACGGCAGTTTAGTCACGCAGCAGGTTGAAAGCGCGGAGACTGATTTGAAATTGTGAAATCCCTTTTGAACTTTCCTCCAACGGCGGTATGTGAATGCTTCATTAAGAGACATGTGAGTTCTCATTCGTCTTCCGTTTATTTGTTGTACGAGCTATTTCAAACATTATTCTATGTATAATTAGGAACACTATACTTGCAAAATCACATTGAAAGTTTAAAGAGATTTTAGAAAGCAAGAGCATTTCATCTATACTAATATAATAAAGCGTAAACACACACTTCTTTATTGCCTAAGATGTCAGCAATTACAGCATAATGTGGGAAAGAGACCATAAGTTGCTGCCAACATCAAGGAAGCAAGATTGCCATGGTATGTCATCATGTAATGTCATTTTGACATTTGCAATTGATAATTTGACAAATGTAGGTAAACAATGGAATATTTTTTTTATAATTTCACGCGGATGAAGCCGCAAGGGAACAGCTAGTATAGTAATATAGACTAACGCGATGACAATTAAATTTTACACAGATTGAGGGCCAACGTTCCTTAATTTAAACAGTAGAAATTAAATCTTATAAATTCGAAAAGATAAAAACCACGAATTGCTGTAGATATTTTCTTTGTCAAATAAAGCGTAACATAATAATTGTTATCAATTTTTTTACAAAAAAATGTCATTGTTAACCAACAAAAGCACATTTAAATCCGTATTCTAATCTTCCATTCTAGCAACAAGCATACCGTCGCGCCTATGACCGGCATTAAGGACCATTGGTTTCTTGAATTATGTCGATTTATGATTTAATGTTTACACGCTGAATTTAGCTGTATTACGCTCGATTTCATATACCCCTATACAGATTACGGAGCGAATGACACCTCATATTATAAAATCAGCATAAATGGAGGTAACAGTGGTAGAGCTCTCTTTAACATCTTCGCACGAATGGATCGGCTCGCCCGGTGCAATACCACGACCACACAGAAGACAGGCGTGAAGCGGAAGCACTTCCGCGTTTCGTCTAATGAGTGTGGTCCCGGAGGCCCAATTTTAGTCCCTTTTTCTTCCCACCCTTTTTCTCATAAAAATAGGATGGAGAGGGAACGTGAATTTGACGATGGAGGAGACGCATAGGAAGAGGAGATATCCTCTTTATTTGCGTCTCCTCCTCCGTTGATAAAGGGAAGGCAACGCATCCGCTATCGCGAATGTCTATGGGCAGCGGTCGCTTCGTCATCTTGGCGGATCCAGGTGGCAGATTGCTCCTTTGCCGCCTTATAATATATAAAAAAAACGTAAAGGGAGAGGCTACAAAGGAACAGATATACATCAATTAGAAACATTATTCTACTGTCGTCAGTCAAAAATTCAATATCAATTTTATATTATTATAACTAAAAACATTTGCATACATCATTACAAAGTAAATAATTAGGTCGCTGTTGTATTCATATAAACATATGTCAATGATAAAATCGAAATTAAATTCACTCTGCTTTTAATGCAACTTTGTTACAGTCACGCTATGAAACATGCCACGTAATGAAAATTATTGCATCGCTGGAAATCGCATTACCTGTGTAAATTAATACTAGTGTTAGACATGTCATTATAACTGGATTAAAGTACAACTGTAAGTGCAATTGTAATAATTATTACCTTTAATATCAGATGTCAGCGAATAGACATTCTAAAAATAACAAATTCGTTGCGATAATAAAAATTCTATTGTATATACGTATGAGTTTTATTTACAAATATTTTTGAATAATGATAGATTTCGCCTGATTCGGTACGAGCATAAACAAACAGTAAAAAATGTTGGCAATTTTATTCAAAAACAAACTCGAATTTATTCACAAATATTTATATAGCTTGATAGTACTAACTTTTAATAATTTGGCTGCCGATCGTGTATTCATTCGGAATTTATAAAAGCTCGTAATACTAGTAGCTTAGAATAAAATCAATTAATTAAAAAGAAAAAGTGATTTTTATATGACAAATATAATTTTATTTTATACCTTTAATTGAGATTAAACGGAGCTTAAAAATCAACCTTCACTCAACATAAACTTGCCTCTTAATATTGCCAAATTGAAATCTACTTCCTAAGGGAAATCAAGATACAAGTTATTTTTTTGCTTATTTCCTCACAAAGTATGTCGTCAAACGAAAGTTTTACCGTATTTCCTTATATTATTTTATCAAATTTTGTATCGATATTATTTGTATTCAGGTGTATTAGTTATGTTTTTACTTGTTTATTTATGATGACAAGAAAATTGAAACGAATGTTTTGAATAATAAAATATTCCTTATGATTGTTGCTCCAATTTTTCATTTTTTATTATTACCTCAGCTAAGGTTACAATGTTAGGCCTAGACAAGTAATACATTAAAGATATAAAAACGAAAGGAAAATGTAACTCTAGGCTTGCTTTATAGCATTAGTTAATATTATGGAAAAATCTTAATAATAGTTGCTTTTTTAATAATATACTTTCCGACAATTATTTTTGATGGACTACAATTACCGTACACAATGTTATATAAAATGCAAACAGTAACTGAATTACGATTCCATTAAAAGTAAAAAAAATGTAACTCTACAATGAAACTATCAATAGCGTATCACAAAGAACGAAGTATTGACGTATTTCAATAATGCCGCCAAAAATAATAAAAGTGAAAAATTCAGAACAAAACAAACATAAAACTGTTATCTGTAATATCGACCCGATCTCGAAGTTTTTCCTCATTTTCCTGTCTTTCGTGGGATGGAACCGATGTCGTGTTTTTAATGTTAACAAAATCGTTTCAAAACTTATCGTTATTTATAGCATTTGTCTTAATATCACGTTGTGTTATTTAAGTTTTAAATGGCGTACAAATATTTATATAGAGTGTGTAAAGGTTGCAAACATAATTTCTTTTTCGAGTTGTTCATTTTTCAATTATGTATTTACGAATAAATTTCGTTCATTCTATGAAGATTTACACACATTCAATTTAATAACCGGTTACAATTTGAAAATTGATAAAAGTGCAATTCAAAATACTAGACTATGCGTTACATATATTATGTTTTTATGCATGACGTATGTTTTATTAATATCTATGAATTTTTTAAATGAATCCGCAATATGTCATGCTGCCATTTATGTAATGTTTAATATAGAACAGTTTTACTATGGCCATCTGTTCGCTATACTCTTGCCACGGATACAGATCCTTAGGAAAATATTGAGTACTTATTTTCTAGAAGGTAAAAATTCCAAAATATACGAAAAAAGTGAGATAAAAGACATTGTAGTTTTTTACGGCGTACTTATTAAGGCTTATGATAATTTGAACGCTGCTATAAAATATCAGGTAAATAAATCCTAAGTCATATTTATCTAAATTAATGTCTAAAGAAAATGACTTTTTTACCGAGAAATGTTTGTGATTTCAGTTTCTCTGCTTTTTAATACTCACATTTTTAACTTTTGTGACTTTTTTGGATCTAACTATGGTAGAAGTATACGCAGGAGACGTAAGTATTTATTTATATTGTTTTTTTTAATGAGCGGCTCTATGCCGCCTTCTCGCTTCCCCTAACATTATTTTTTTATATTTATTAAACCTGCTACATCTTCAATTTGAACTGTACAGTTCGACTGTACTATTCAAACTGTGCAGATAAACCGTAGGCGTGTAATGGACTTAAAATTGATTAATTTTGAACCATTCGTCTTGTGCTATTTTAAAATCTTATTTGATAACTTTAGTTGAAAGTCATCTCTTTCAGATCCAACTATGGGAAATGGCAACTCAGGCTGTGAATGCATTTATGAAATTGGTTTTGCCGTTGTTCTCTCCATGTTTTTACGCAAATTGCATAAGTGATGAAGTTAAAGATGTAAGAGATCTGCTTATAGCCAATTTACATAAATTAGGTATGTTATTTTTATTTAGAATCTATTATTTATATTCTACGGCGGTATGTTATTTGGCTAAAGTTTCGTGGTTTATTAATTAGTAATGCAATCAACTTTTTTCTAACTATTTTTTCCTTGTGTAGAAGTATAATAGCTTTTGTTTCTAAATTAACATTTTTTTTGTCAGATAAATGCAGCCGACGTCCAGCGAAAACACTACTGAGACTAACCAAAATTAGAACCTTATCGTTCTCTTTGTTCCGGATGTTCCAAGTTGATAGTGTACTTCCGTTCAAGTTGTTGGTGTTGATTGCAAACTACCTTATTATTTTACTACAGTTTCAAAAAGTTACCGGATCTCAACGTTATTAACTACAAAAGAGTTTCTTAACTTTACAATTCTTAAAATATTAACTTAAACTTATAATGATTGCGTCTAAGATATTGTAAGCGGCGCTAACGATCATTGTTTGTAATTAGTTTTAGAATTCAGGCGTTAATATTTCCAAGTATTCCTATAGCATTTTATCCAAAGAATTTTAAAGGCATTGCAATGTTTTAAATTGTATTTCGACACCTACAGTTATATAATATTATTTACATTTGTCATTATATTTAACTTTTTAATATTAAAGATTGTCAATGTAATAACCTGTGTGCTTTTATAATAAAAATAAAATAATTTTACACCATGGTTTAATTATCCTTCAATTGAAGTGGTCAATAATATTAATAACGAAGTGTTCATTTGTTTCACTAGTGAATAAGTTTTAAGCCTGTCTGTACATATTGTACACACTACGCGATTACTTTGTCATGTCATTTTCAAGTGTACAGATTGACACTTATGTCAGTGATATGTCTGAACCACCTATTGACATGTTATCGAAGATCTACATTATTGCTAATTGGTTTATTGGAATTAACAGATTAACAGTGGCATTTAAAGTAAAGTGTTTAAGGATGATTGTAGCATTTAGGTTTGCAATTTTTGTTTACTATTATAATAGTATATAGTTTCATTACTATATCTATATCTATATCTATACACAATAGCTTTACTGGTGTTTTCGGGATCGTCGGTACAACACAATATCTTATAAGTTCCTGTGTTGCTGTCATCACGCGAGACTCTACAAAAATTCTACAATGAATTTGACAAAAATATTAAAATTAACTTTCCAATTAATTATAAAGCTAAAGTTAATTTTGTTCTTGCAATTTTATTAATTTTTGTTTTCATTATAGGTACGTTAGTTGATTTGTTACAAAGTATCACTTCAATGGTCATAATATTTACGTTTATGTAAGTAATATTATAGAACTTTACTATGGACATTTGTTTATTTGCTGCAAATAAGATTGAAATCGATTAAGGTTTTATTAGTGTCTTACATTACATTCTCTGAGAGTGAAGGTATCAATTTCGACGATCAAATTATCCGTAAGTTGATTTCAAATAATTCTGCAGTTGACATTAAAAAATTGTCCCTTTTGTACTACAATGTAATAAAAGCTTATGACTTTCTTAATGCAGCTATAAAGTGACAGGTAACGTGAATTACCACTGCAAACGGATCCTACACATTCCGTCGTAACTCAATAAAAATATTTAGGAGGACACTTTTTAGCGTACATTAACTTACATAATAGTGTCGAAGTCTACATCGCACTAAATATGTGATCATTTAAATATTTTTTTTTAATGTGATTTGTAAAAAAATAATATTATTAAAGTTCGAAAAACACATCATCATTTTACTCCAAAAAGTTCCGACCTTATGCGTAGGAACTGTTTAGTTTGGGCTAAAGATTTTTTAAAACTGACAGATTTCAACAGACATTGATCTTTTTTTAGTTGTTATCTATTCTTACTGTATCATTTATTAGTCTGCTGGGCTTTTTGGACCTGTTGCGATGTATATTATTGGCAATAATGTAAGTAATCAAATGATTACTATCTAATCTAAATCTATGTAATGTAATTTATATCGCTAAACTAATTAGATTATAAGCCATAACAGCCTGACTGTTAAGTAAGATGGGAAGGGAAAAGGTATAATAAAATAGCCTCCAATATACACTTGTCGAACTAACCAAGGAATGACTTCCACTCCACGCCGCTCTTCTGTGTGGTTGTGGTATTGAAGCTGCTTGGGCTCTACCATTGCTGGCGACAGCACGCCACTTGTAGCTGTCTACAGCGGCCATTAATAGTAATTGACCGACTTCCCAAAAGGAGGTACTTAATTCGTCTGTATGTTTTTTATGTGTGTTACGCGATATTAAAGTAATAATAATTGTACAATATAAACATAACAGCTACAATAAGGGAGCTTTAAGTAATTCAAGGGATTATTTAGTTACTTTTTAGTGTATTGTGTTTTTTACATTTCAGTTCATGTGGACAGACACTGTACCTAATATTGTGACGTGTGTAATAAAACTATTGCCGCTGGTGGTACCTTGTTTTTTTGGCTAAGCATTACGTAACGAAGTCTGCTTACTACACGCCGCTATAAAAAAAAGAATTTATAACGTATTTGGTAATATTATTTCATCTATTATATTGTCACTGGAAAAGGTACTTGTGTGTACTTTTATAACATTTATTGTTCGTTTAACAGATACAAGAAGCAACAGAATTGGCAGATTGTTTGTGGAGCTCATTCAAGCCAGAAGTTTAACATTCTCTTTTTTTTTATAATAGAAGGGGGCAAACGAGCGGCGTGAACACCGAGGTGGTCAACGACGCCCATGGACATCCGTAACACCAGAGGAACTACAGATGCGTTGCCGGCCTTTGAGGAAATGATAGGCTCGCTTCTTGAAGGACCCTTCTCTGTTGACGATGTAACTTTAAAGTCTTCTTTAATACAGCAACATATATCGTATTTGTAATATTTGTATTTATTTCTTTGTGTTTATTAAGCTGTATTGTGTACCATTTATTACCATTTGTTATCTGTTTGCTACCGAGTTCTACCACGGTAGATAGAAATAATGTTGGTAGTTTTTGAATATAAAAAATAAAGTGAATGTGGAGGGTGGCCGGCACCACAAGCGAAAGTCGGCCGTCGGAACCCGAACTGTGCGCACCTATTTAAAAACGAGAGTTTTATTTCGTCTCCTCATCGCCGCATCGATTACATTCTCTGTGTTCCGCATGATTGAAATAAACACATTTCCTTTTAAATTTATAGGACTCGCGTTCTCGTATGTTCTTATTATACAACAGTTTCAATAGGTTGTCAAATCTGATAACCATTAAGTTTAAACTTTAGTTTAAAAACTATAAATTATACTAAATTTTATTTAAATTGAAATTTGCTGAGAATGTTTCACAGTTTGCAATTCACCCTTGATAAGGTCTTTTGCAAATCAAATTCGATAGTTTCAATGTCCGTTTGATAAGCATTTGAATTTGATATATAATAAGCTCAATTTTCTACCCAAAAAGTTTGAACTTAAAAACTTACAAGCACAGACACTTTATTGCATCAACACATAGTCGTGTGCATAAAATAGAAAATGATTAAAATATTTTTAGTAATCATTTATTAATTAAATGCAAAGGTTCTTCATACCTTTTATTTTCATACATTGTAGGTTAACAACTTGAGTACCTACATATGTACTAGTATGCGAATGAACGCTAAGTAGATACTACTTTGCGCTAAGTTGTCCCCAAGATGATTAATCTAGACTTTACAAATTACGCTACCAAAACCTCGGCTTAACTTTATTATACTTAAATCATTTTAATAATATCTGAAACTCGTTAAGGAAAATGGACGAAGAGATGAAAGAGTTGTTTGACATAAAGTTAGAGAAGTACAGATAGGCGACCATTGGTGTTGTATTATCTAATGTACTTATTTAAAGTTGTGCATCAAACCTTGCTTTCTGTATTTTGTACAATTACTTAACTATGCAACAAGTTTGTTTAACAGCTATGCAAATTGCGCTCCAGTAACAGCTTAAAGTTTGCACCAAATAATACGACCAACTCTACACCAAAGTGGGCGTGGTCAATTAAAAAGTTCTGTACCGCAAAATTGATTTAGACCTTCGTAGTTTAGTTTACTAAATATACAAGTAAATGACTGATTTCAACTGTACTTTGGATAAAAGACTTAAAAGTGGTTTAATTGCTGATGTAACGTCTTAGTTAATTTTACAAAGTTTTAGAGCACAGACAAATTAAGATAATTTATAAAATACCCTTAAATTCTTTTAGTAAGAGTGAAAGCGGATGTCAAGGGCACTTGAACGAAGGCCAAGTAGGTCCGCGTCAGCGAAAATGTTCACTGAACGGCCATTAGGAAAGATTTTATAATTTTACCGTGATTAAAATTAATCACATCTTTTGTTTTTTTTTTTCATAAAAACAAGACTTTAATAGACAGCTGTTTTTTATAAAAATGCGTAAATGTTTAGTAAAAAATATCTCGTGTAAACTGCGGGCAAATAACATAGTGAATTCAAAATTTTGATTCCTTTAAATTTTAAACTATCGAGAGTTGTCAAAACTTGACAAATTGACATTTTTTTACTTGTATTGACAATTCGCTGGTAGCATAGTCTGACTATAAATTGACAAAGTTCACAATTGTGCAGAAAAATGTTAAAATTCTACAGAGATTATACAAGCAATTATCTTCTGTAATATACTCAGTAATAACTCACACCTAAGTGACGAGGTGTTTCCCTTACGTGAAGGGTACTAATGGATATTCAGGACAAGGATGTTTGTAACTTTATTAATAAGCATTCATTTATTAATAATATAAAGACCAAATATTTCTTTTATTTTTTAAGTGAAAAGGTCGAATTAAAAACAATTTTAATAAATCCCGCCACATACGTTCATTTGTAACTAACAATTTTAACTGAAGAGTCGAAATGTTCGTATAAACCTATATCATCACCATCATCATCACCAGTTCACTATATGTCCCCACTGAGGGGGCTCGGAGCCTACCCTAAATTAAGGGTGACTAGGCCATAGTCAACCACGCTGGACCACTGCGAGTTGGTTGACTTCACACATATCTTTGAATTTCTTCGTCGATATGTGCAGGTTGCATCACGATGTTTTCCTTCACTGTAGGAACGTCGGATAAATTATGTACACATTGGTACATGGCAGGATTCGAACCCAAGACCTGTAGTTACAAGTCAAGTGCTTAAACCCCTGAGCCACCGACGTTCCTTTATTTAAAATTTTATGAAGTTACCAAATTACATCTAAGTAAGTCTTAGTTTGTAATTATTTCATCCTAAAACTCAGTTTCATTGTTAAACTCGTGTCTGAAGCCACTCAATTTAACTTGTACTTTAAGAAGCTACCCTTCGCATTGTCCTCTTTCCGTCATATGTGGTGCCACAAAATTGCCTACCAACTTGATCCCTTTTCTCCATTTATGTTAATTAATCTATTCATTATTGTACCTTACAATAAGACAACTAATGTACAACAATTTCAGAGCTTTAGGAACTTTCGTCCAAAGTATACTTAGAACTAAATAGTGGGTCATTTGTGTGAAAGGATAATCAACTAGGCCTTCCCTTGGACATGTTATGCGACGAGACGATGGAGACATAAACCAGAAAGTGTTAAGAATGAATGTAGATGGCTACAAAGTAAGAGGAAGACCGAAGAAAGTATGGATGGATTGTATGAAAGAGGATTTGCTTAAGAAAGGAGTGGATTCAGATATAACGGCTGATATAAATATATGGAAGAGTAGCATATACTGTGCCGACCCTCCGTAAAGGATAAGGGCAAGTTGATGATGATGAACTTGGCCTTTCTTTACTAACCTTTGTAGGCCTTTTTGAGCTTCTACAAATAATGTAAAAATAATGAAAATAAGCAGAAAAAT
>LD688935.1:2181069-2196806 GCA_003118335.3 Papilio memnon
TTATTTTCTCAACCACTGGTGCTACTCTCAAACTTCCTCTAATATACTCATTTCGTATCTTATCCAATCGTCATATCAAAAGAAGAAAGAAGAAAGAAATGCTTCTTTCTTCTTTCTGATATTTATGTTCATAGAATTGTAAAAATGTTTTCCACAAATCGTAAATTTTCCATTTCATTTGAATGTAAAATACCTTATACCGAATGTATTTAAAATTCAAATGAAAAGATGGATAAGCGGGAGGGCTCGTTTACAAAAAAATAAATTTGTTTCGTGAAAACGTCGGCAGTTTTCTGCTCGGCTAAACCTGAGCCTCATTACAAGAGTTTCCAAGCGATAAATCCAAAATTATACCAAATAGAAGACATAATTTTTACTAAAATAAAACTTCTACCTTATATTCGTAATATAATAAAATAAACCAATCTAATCTTCTCAACAGCATGTAAAACATACATAAACAAAAATTAACTAGTGGTTCGCGGCGTCGTCTGGCTTTTAAATCAATTTCCTGCGTTATAAGCCTCAACGACCATGTTATAAAAGTTAAGTGCCGCACGCGACGGCAAAAATATACGTATTTTAGTTAAAAGCATACTCTTTATTAAAATCTATTTGTGTCATTTTCGTTTATACAAAAAAAGCTATAATACAAATTCATTTAAATTTTATTATATAACAAGCTGTTCGCGTGCGGCTTCATCCGCGTGAAATTGTTAAAACTTTATTTTATTGTTCACATTTGTCAAATTAACAATTGCAAATGTCAAAATGACATGACATGATGACAAACCATGGCCATCTTACTTCCTTGATGTTGGCAGCAACTTATGATCTCTTTCCCACGTTAGGATTTTTAACCAAAATATTTACCCCTTAAGTTTAATGGCGTGAAAATATATAGCATAAAGCGTGACGTAAGTGTAGGGCTTTTTTATTAAAAAAGGAATTATTCAATTAAGAAAATTATTATTATTAAGAATTATTCAAGAAATATGCTAAGATTGCTGATATCTTAAGCAACAAAGAAGTGTGTGTTTACGCTTTATTATATTACTATAGATATTTAAGGTCTACAATCGAACAAAATACAATAAACTTGTTAATAAATCAAAATAACTTGTGATAGAAAAATTTCGACTAAAAATTAGAAATTAGAGTTCATACTGGATTCCTGATTAAACCTTATATTTAGGCTACTTATTAAACTTAAGGTTACTTAACTCCATAATATGATAAAAACATATTTGGTACGTAAAATTATGTGAGTGGAACAGAATTTTACCTTGCCCCATTTAGAAATGAATAGCAATCGTGGAGGACGTTTTTACGATGGCTTTATATCAAAAGATGATAAACAGACATATTAAAATATTATTACTTCGTCCTTCGTTTTCTTATAACGATACAAACTTACTTTTATCTATATAGAAATATATTGTATGTAAAAAATTGTTTGTTCATTTTAAATTATGTCTATTCTTTGTGTTATGTAAAAACTAACTTCAATCAGAGTATTCTTACTTAGTGTAAATTGAATCATAGATATACACTAAGTGGCTCCCTTAGTTGTCAATTGACAACTGAGTGATCAGTGTTGCTAGAGCAGTCTTACAAGACAGCTATGCTTAATGGCTGATAATAAAGACTGAGGTTGTCTTTATTAGCATAAACTTCAAAAGTAAAATAGTAGTGTAAAGTTTTGCTAAACTGAAATTACAGGATTAAGTAAAGGTCCTTGTTGTATTAAAGTTGGCTTGTTTGGGTCGAGATGAGGCACCGCGCTTTGATGTAGCCCACGCCGTAGTCGCTTGTTCTGTAAATTGACTTGTCAACTTTAACATTAATATAATACGTGACTTAAATACTTTTAAGTAAATTAAGTACTTTTCGATAATATTTTATTTCCTTATTAATTTTAACAAAATTAAGTAAAACAGAAAAGGATGTGATGCTCTCATTCTATTATTATAACCGCAATTTAATAATAATATTATAGTATGTACTTTTACATTGAAAAGAAATCGTTAATAAGTCTATATAAGCTTGGTATTAATTGAACAGTTCGACTGTACAGTTGAAACTGTCAATTACAACTGAACGTCTGTTGTGAGCTTAAGGCATTCTATAAAATTAGAAACAAAATACGTAAAGGATATTTTTTGTATTTTATGAAATCTAAATTAAAAATAATAACTTAGAGGGTTAAACTTACATGACGATGAAACAGCTGGTCTAAGTGTTTAAGTTACTGCAAAAGTTACCCTGACATAAAGAACTTGAGAAGCGAAACTTTAACTTTCACCATCCTGCTCAGGGAAGGAAGTTTATCAGGAAATAGAAGGGAAAACGAAAATTCAATTTTTAATAAAGATAAATTTTACCAGAAATTTCTCACTAACTAATCTTGTATTACGTCCAATCGAAATTATATTAAAATAGTGTAAAATTACTAATACAGATATATTTTACATTAATTTTGACCTAGTTGATCTAGGATTTTGTGTACACGTCATAAATCTATACTAATATAATAAAGCGTAAACACACAGTACTTTGTGGCGTAAGATGTCAGCAATCACAGCATATTTTTGAATAATTATTTCTTTAATAAAAAGCCCTTCACTTACGTCACGCTATATATTTTCACGCTATTAAACTTAGGGGGTAAATAAATTGAATAAAAAAACCTAATGTGGGAAAGGCACCACAAGCTACAAGCTGCCAACATCAAGGAAGTAAGATTGCAATGCTTTGTCATCATGTCATGTCATTATGACATTTGCAATTGATAATTTGACAGATGTAAACAATAAAATAAATTTTGCATGATTTCATGCGAATGAAGCCGCACGACAACAGATACTAAGGCTAGTGCTAAAATAAACGGTCTTGCATTAATGTACAATACACTGCATAGCAATTATTCTGAGTTAGGTAACATTATCCCGTTATGAGATCTGTGGAACATCTTTTAGGTCGATAGAAGCAAGCTTAAATTTCAATCAGTAGTCAATATTTATTACGTCACAAAGTTTACAGAGCAGGAGTTACTGTTACCCATTAATCAGCGGCGAGCGATGCCGCCCGCTATAATGGATTTATTAATTAAATTTCACCGACAGTACTAGTACTCGTAGATCAATAATATTCACAACCTTTAATTAAATTCAACATTAATTATTAATTAATGTAAACTTTGTAACACTGAAAATTCATTTTAAAAACCATGTTATTATTTTAATCTGTGAACTGCATAAAAAGCATACTGTTATTATTTTACTGCGTGAATAGCTACTTATAAAGCCCCAGAGATATTACTGGCTTTCGCCCGCAACTCCGTCCGCTTGGAACTGAAAAAAATCACATAAATAACCTATATATTCTTCCATAGTATGTTATACATCTATGCCATTTTATAGAGATCCGTTTAACTGTTCATTAGTTAGATTGTTTTATGTGCTTCATTCATTCAATTCGTCCATCATAACTAATATTATAAATGCGAAAGTTTGGATGGATGGATGGATGTTTGTTGGAGTTTGTAGCCTAAACGGCTGAACGTATCTCGATAAAATTGGTGGTGAAAGTTGTAGAGGATAGTCTGGAAGAACACATAGGCTACTTGCTTTTGTTTTTTTTTATTCCACGCGGACGGAGTCGCTGGCGAAAGCTAGTATGTAAATAATCGATGCCGTTATTGTTAAGCTATAAACACACATACATTATAGCTTTATATGATATAGATAAAAAAGATATTTAATAAACCAAAAAGAAACTTTTCTAGAAACTGATGTTTATATTGTGCAATACATAATCTAGAACAAAGTGAAATTAATCTTTTCCCAAAATGTCTGCTAACGAAATAAGCTCAGTATAGCCGTATTGCTGAGTAAACACAATTTATTATTTACTGCTATAATCAATATGGAGGGCACATTTTATCGGCCACGCTACAAGGCCGTAGATAATTAATATTATTATACCTTGTCCCTACGAGGGTCATAAACTAAGGCATATGATACATAAAATGATGCTATTGAAACTCTGTGGTTAACATGTTCATATACTTCTGTAATATTTAAATTAAAATTCCATAAAACGTCCATCAACTTGCCCTTATCCCTTACAGGGTCAGCACAGTATGTACTGCTTTTCCATACATTTCTATCAGCCGTCATATCTGAATCCACTCCCTTCTTAAGGATTTTCACACAATCCATCCATACTTTCTTCGGTCTTCCTCTTCCTTTGTAGCTCGTCTCGTCGCATAACATGTTCATACCACATGAACATGTTATGGACATGTTGCCACCACCAAAATTCCATAAAATGTATTCCTCTAAATATAACAATGTCTTTAGACTTTTCGTAATCTCTATACCTTTAAATCAGAGATTCTAATTATTTCACTTTTTACGACAAAACCTGTCCCTAACAAACGAACAATAAATAAAATTAAATCGATTTGTGCTAATATTTATAAAATCATTGCATTAATGTAGAAGATAAAGAATTTCTTATTTCCAAATTGCTAGAACGATGTCGTTCATCAAATGTTATTTTCACTGAAAGCGTCGCTCTGGGTTTACAAAAAATCCAATTTACTGCTCAAAGGTTTCCGACTGGATTTTGTAATTAAAACTGTACGTTGACGTTCTTTCTAACAAAAACTGTTAGCGGACACTTAATTTATCAATATATAAAATAAACCGTGTAAATCTTAGTAATATTATAAATGCGAAAGTTTAGATGGATAGATGGATGTTTGTTAGAGTTTGTAGCCTGAACGGCTGAACGGATGTCGACGAAATTTGGCATAGATGTAGAACATAGTTTGAAAAAACACGTATGCTACTTGCTTTTGTTTTTTTTTTTAATTCTACGCAGACGGAGACGCGGGCGATAGCTAGTAAATATATATTTTTAATTATTGGCATAATATTAAAATGTATCATAATTTAAATAAATTATTAGTTTTCTTGTTAAGTATTTTATTAAGAACTAATTGGACTATTAAAGTCCAAAATCTCGTTTTACACAAGTCTGTTGGTTCCATCTGGGACCTATTGCCTTTTGTGTGTCATTTAGCACAGCCGACACGGAGCCTTAATAGTCTCTTACCGCAGATATTTTCCTTATAAACTTTCGCTTAGAAAAAAGGGAACAGTTTTTATAAGAACTACTACGTTCTTATGTAGGTATATGTACTTGGTTGATTATATACATTTGCGCTTCTTTTGAATTTATTGTGTTATTATTGTGTTAAAGATTTTTCTGTATTTAAATTCTTTGTGCCTAATGTTTCCATTGTTCGATATAACGATATGATCGTTAGAGCAGCTTTCATAAATTTTAATGATTTATTGGAATCTTTATTTTTATCTATTGTTTTTTAATTAGAAAGTTCAATCCTTGTAGTTATGTATTTTTAAACTCTTAATATTTGACTCGTAAATCTGCTTTTTAGTCACCCTAATTTAGGGTAGGCTCCGAGCCCCTCAGTGGGGACCTATAGTGAGCTGGTGACGTGAATCTGCTTTTTTATCTGATGACCTGAGCTGAGCTGATCTGCTTTTTTAAATTAGCAAACAATCAAATTTATCCTCTTTGTAATATAGTGTAGATAACAAAACTCTCTTCGCTACTAATGCCCAAATGTAATTTATCTCGAATTTTCTACAACTTCATTCTTTATATTCTTTAAGATAAATGTAAAGTGCCGACGTTAACTAATTTTCTGCACGTTTCAACTCTATAAGTACCTTCAAAGATGTCAGAGGGATTGGCTCCTTTTAATATAGAGCACGTAACCCGCGATAGAGGGCGCCCTCGCTCACTCAACAAGATAACATTTTACATTCAAACTTTAAGCTCTAAGTTTAATAAATTACGCAAATAATCAAAAGTAAAATTAAATCAAGACTTATTGTAACGAATTAATAAGGACTAATTACTAATAAAATATGATTGAAACTTTGGACCTTCGACGTGATTGTTTTTTTTATTGTACAAAAGTAAAAGAATTTGAAGAGAAATGAACAAAGATGTATGAGACATAATTTACATTGAGTTGACACATATTTGGACTATCCTTGTAACGTTAGGTAGACAGAAAAAAAAAGTTTGATAAAAAAAACGATAGACTCAGCTTATGTGCTTAGGATATCCAAAGGGATGAAGGAAGAAAACTTTGTTATAGAAAAGAAAATTTGATTCGATTTGATGCCTAGTATGTTTCCTCTCCTCAACTCACGTAATAAGGTTCTACGTGAATCGAGTTAGTTGTCCTCTGAAATTTTGTTAGCTATCCATTTACGCTTTTTATTAGTTTTTACGATTACGATTGGCTTCTTTTACACAGAAAGTTACTTTCATACGAGTACTTTATTACTTTAACAATCAGCAATGTGAGTATTTGACTTTACGTGTACACCTAATAACATTTTATATCACTAGGTGGCAAAGTTACATTTTTGAGATATATTAATCTATACTAATATTATAAAAAGGAAAGATTTGTATTTTTATACGCATTGCAATAAGTCAAAAACTACAGGGCCGATTTCAAAAATACTTTCACCGTTATAAAGCTACGTTATCTTTGAGTATCATAGGCTTTTTAATTTCAAGCAGGCGAAGTCACGAGTAACAGCTTATCAGTAAAATAAAATTGTCTGTCATAAATATAAAAGCAACTAGATTCTAGGAATCTAAAATAAAAGGTATTGTAATTCCTTTTCCATTATATAAGGGCTAGGTAGCACTACGTGCCTACGTGCACTCAAGTGTCCAACTCCTGGCACCAAAGTAGCTCAATAACGATGCAGTGACGCGTTTTGTCTTTGTTCCAAAACCTCAGCCCCATATTCAGGATGAAGGAGCGACGGGCGGCATACTAATGTAAGTACTGAACGTATGTTCTATTGCTCAGTACACTTCACAGTAATGAAGTATCCAAACGTATTAATATTCGTATTTTAATTCTTGTAAATGTAGAAGTATTTTGTATATATTCATTCGTGTTTATCAGCTTTATGGATAACATGAGTATCAGAAAATTATTGTGCTGTTTCATTTGCAATCGATGTCCTGATTCCGGGGACACTTCGTCTACTGTATCGAGTAAGTTGTTTTTGACCGACTTCCCAAAAGAAGGAGGTACTCAAGTCGTCTGTATGATTTTTTTTTATGTGTATTACGCGATAGCTCCGGCCCTGGTGGACCGATTTTGAAAATTGTTTTTTTATCCCAAAGGTAGTGCTTGCAGGTGGGGTCCCATTTTTTTGTTTGATTTTTGGAGTCAAAGACTACAGCGTAGTTAAATAGTTTATCATTAATAATGATAATTGTTACTCTAGACTCAATTTTGTTTCATGCACTTAGTAATATTAAACAATTTCTAAAAACAAAATGGTCGTAGAAAATATGAACCAAATATGAAACTAGCTTTTGTATTATTTTCCAAGAAGTAACGGGTGAAATGGTATAAAACTTCTATAAAAACTCGAGAACTGTGCGCAATTTTGTATAAAACCGAGTATTTGAATAGCATAATTGAGTTTTTTCATTTGTTCGAAAAAAGTAACTGTAAAAATACGAACGAATAAAACCGACTTCTATTTTAGCTTGTATCAACAGCGCAGCGCCAGAATTTAAAAGGTTTTAAAGTCTTTTCATTGCTATGTATAAATAACTTTTATACACCACTATTAAACTGTACATCGTTAGTTTATGATCTCACTAATCATATTTATTGACAACTAGCTTTGGCCCGCGACTCCGTCCGCGTAGAACTAAAAGAATCAAAATTGAGTAGCATATGTGTTCTTCCACACTATCCCCTACGTCTATGCCAAATTCGAGATCCGTTCAGCCGTTTAGGCTACAAACTCTAACAAACATCCATCTATCCATCTAAACTTTCGCATTTATAATATTAGTAATATTTAGTCTTTGTCTATTTTCCACCGTAAATAATAAGCTACGGAAAAATAATGAATTAATAAAGTAATTGGGGAAACAAGACGCAACATATTATGAGAATTTTAAACATAGATTGTGATATAATTTAATTGTACCAACGCATTGAAAATCCTTTACATTCCGCGAGGGGCGCTGGTGTGCTAACCGCAATGGGAATGAACCTGATTGCTGATTGCTTCTGCAATATGGATGTTGTTGATTGCTTATTACTTATTAAAGTCGCGGTCGTGTTTCGACACAAATATTCCCTAATCAATACCCAATTGTAGTTTATATCCTATGAAATTGCATATTATACGTACTGCAATTATCTTACTAAAATTATAAATGCGAAAGTTTAGATGGATGGATGGATGTTTGTTAGAGTTTGTAGCCTAAACAGCTGAACGGATTTCAATGAAATTTGGTATAGATGTAGAGGATAGTCTGAAAGAACACTTAGGCTACTCACTTTTGATTTTTTAATTCCACGCGGACGGGGTCGCGGGCGAAAGCTAGTGATTTATAGTTTGGAGGCGGTAGTGTTTGATTTCAATAAAAATGTACTAACCTCTTACTTCATTAAAACAAGAACAACAACAACGAAGAATAATTGCTTTAAAATAAACCGAAATAAATTACGTGATAATATTCCTTTTTTATTTCAAACAATTTTCTAACGTAACATGAATTTATTTTCAGACGAGGTGAAAAATAATAAGAACTATTTAAAATCAGGGAACGGTCTCATTGATTGGATACGATTGGGCAACTCGGGGGTTGATCTGACCGGGGTCGGCGGCCGGGTGCGGATGATACACCCTTCAGAACTGAAGCAACATAATACTAAAAGTAAGCGCTATTGGTGTTTTTTAATTAAGATTAAAAAATAAAATTTAAAAAAATGATTTTTTCAGATGACGCGTGGCTGGCGATTCGTGGACGCGTTTATAATATAACGCAGTACCTACCTTTTCATCCGGGAGGTAAGTTATTGGATTACAAGCATTAAAATAATAGCATTTTAAGGCTTACCTTAGAGCCAAGGAGAGTACAAATAGGATATCACTTGCCAAGTACATCTATTACAGTACACATAGTACACTCATTTTTTTTACAGGAGCAGAGGAACTAATGCGTGGAGCTGGCAGAGATGCGACGGAATTATTTGACAAAATTCATCCATGGATCAATTACGACTCCCTTCTCGTCAAATGTTTGGTCGGAACACTCCGCATCGAAACTCAAGACATATTTTTCGACGCAAACGATTCTTTACCGGAATCTGATCTACTATTACCATCGTCAATTACTCGAGAAAAAATCGTTATTAGAAATCAATCGACAAATTACACAACGCCGCCGAGGAAGAAACGACCACTTATCCCAGAAGATGATTATCTAGATGCGCTCAACACAAGTCTGGAACTTGAAGAATTATCTTTACCCGGATACCTCGGAAGTTTAAAAGTATTTAAAAAAGAAATGCCTCCAGAAGATGTACCGCCTGCTCTGTTCTACGATTGGGAGCAAACTATTAATCAATTAACCATCGTAGTGTATACAGGACCTTTGAGCAATCCGGGCGCGTATTCGCGTGTTACTGAACGTAATTTGCTAATCGAAGTTACGATCAACGGTTGGTTGAGGACCATTAAAGTATTGTTAGAAGAAACAGTGCAAGAGCAATTGCAAACGAAAGTGTGTTATCATAGCGGAAAAATAGAGGTATACATCGCTTAAAATATTGTGGTATTACTCTTATAGTGGTATAAATTAAATTTCTTTCTCACATGTATTCAGATAAAAGCTCAAAAAATAGAGAGTAAAACATGGAAGAGTTGCGGCGAAATAATTATAGGTTCGCCGACTAAAATGACATCACATAAAATACTCGACTACAAAATTGTTTGTAACAAAACATTGACACACGATAGCTGGATGTTGACGATGGCTCCACGCACTGGTTCTATTGTTTTACCTCTCGGACATCACGTAAGAGTGCACAAGGCTATAGCTGGTAAGTAATTAAACAATCTTACTAATGTTATAAATACGAAAGTTTGGATGGATATTTGTTTGTAGCGTAAACTGCTTAATAGATGTTGATGAAATTTGGCAAAGACGTAAAAGATAGTCTGGAAAACAATTACGTTTTTCACTTTCGTTTTTTTTAATTCCGGACGGAGTTGCGGACGAAAGCTAGTAACCACTAAATTCCAGTCACCATTAGGACACGTTCCATAAATAACCTATCTTTTACTAGAGTTAGATATTGAAAGTAATTTAGTACATATAAACACTCATTGGAGTTATATGATTGATGATAGTTTACTTCGGGAGACGTACATTCCTTAGGGAATGAGAACACGAACACGAACACGTAGACAGTGACGGATCAACTGTGTGATTAATCTTACGACTACCTCCTTTCATTTTGTTATTCTACATAGAAAATAATAGGTGTTGGTCCCCAGTCATTTGGTTAACTAGTACACTCGTAGTAATTGTTAATTATATGTTTATACTAGAGAATTTCTTCTATAAAAACATTATTAGCATAAAATAATTGACTCATGACGAAAAACCTTCATTTCGTATATCTTACTCTGATATTACTATTAAAAATACTTTAAAAAAATCTGTTTTTTGCCTAGGCTCCGAATACGTAAGATCTTATACTCCAGTAAACGAGTACTGGGATGAAGAAAGCACAAACACTGGGGATGTACGTCTCGCAGTAAAACGGTATGACAACGGCATCCTCTCTCCAATGCTCACTTCACTGAATCCCGGAGAACTGCTCAAAGCTGCAGGACCGTATGGCACATTTCAACTACATAGAGTAAGACATACTTTTTTATAGTATTTATTGAAGAAAGTGAAAAACACTCGTTTTTAAAGATCAATTGACATTTGGTGACTCTAAGAAAAATGTATTGCTTGTTTTGTAAGGTCTAATATTACAGGTCTAGCCGAACCATTAGAGCGGGCGCACACTGACTTAACTATCGCACAACTGTTGTGCGATTGTCGATTGTTTCGCAGCCCATTCAACTGTTTAGTTGCACAACTAAAAATCAAGTAGTGTGCGCACCTCCATATAAGCTCATAGTAATCGAAACGTTAGTTTAGTGTGCGCGCGCTATTGGTGCTAAAGACGTTGAAGGCTCACTGTTAAACTAGTTTTATTTAAACTGTTTTTACAGTTAAAATCAACGAGAACAATATATCTATTAGCTGCTGGGACTGGAATTACGCCAATGCTTGGCCTTATTACATTTATGCTGACGAGATCTAACCCCAGATGGTATGTGGCGTCATCCATTTTTAAAACAAAACACCCTTATTTGCTTTTATATTAAAAACATCTTTATTTTCAGTGATCGTGTTCATTTATTGTACTTTAATAAAACAGAAAAAGATATCATGTTTCATAACAAAATAACACTGTTGGCAAATGAAGATAAAAGGTAAAATAAAATCTGCACTTACCCTGAGTTTTCACTGGTTACGGATTACGATGTTACTTTTTCGCTAGTGGAAAGCCACCTTTTGAAGCAATTTTATTCTTCTTTCTAGATTCAACGTAATCCACATACTTTCGAATGCTGGTGAAACGTGGAAAGGTCGTAAAGGTCGTATCAGCGCTAAACTTCTGCCAGAAATATTTGGCGAGCATACCATAGACTACGACGAGGACACGAGTTTTGCTTGTATCTGTGGACCGAAGGAATTCACCTTCATCTCTCTCAATATTCTCAAAAATCTCGGAGTCGAAGAGAGCTTCATACATGTATTTATAGGTTAGGTCAATGTTACTGAATGCTGATATAGTATGCATTTCTTAATATATATTCAAAGTGCTTTTGCGTAATAAAATTATTGTATTTATTCCGTCTTTTTATTACCCACCATTCAACCGTTTATTTTAATAGAGGGTGAAATAAAACAAGATATAAAGGAACATAATTATAATACAACAAAATCTTTTATTTAAAACATTCCCATCCGACGTAAATGCTTGTACAGTCAACGTCCAAACAGCACCTTTGGTGTTCACTACGCGTACATTAAAAATAATTATAAAGGAAAAACAAGCTTCGTAAACTAATCAACTTATGCGAAAGCAAACATAAAAAGCAACACGACCACAATAACGTGTGACTTGAGTTCAATGTCGTCACTGCAACTTGCAGTTTACACTCAAGTTGTGGTGCTCGCGTTTTATGTAACATCTTACTAAGAGTGAATTTTATTTAAAGTGCTACAAAATGATACTAAAGACAAAAGTAATTTTGTAACAATAAAATTATGGAAACTTCTCGATGGTTTTACGCATAATAACTATATTATTATTATTCTTAAGTTCCAGAATGACATAAGAAATTCTCGTACAAGTTATTCTCAAATATCAATATATTCTTTCATCTTACAATGAAGTAAATAATTTTTAACTTGCTAGCTTCAACTCGCATAGAATTTATGCCCAAATGAAATATTATTATTTACCTTTTGCTGTTAAGACGTCACGTCGAATAATCTTCACTCTAAGCAAGCAACCCTAACTTATACAATACCGATAACTTAAGTTCTCCATAACAAATTTGAAATTACTTAAAACACAGCTCGACAGCGAGAAGTTAAATCATATATCACAAATTAAAAAATATAACGAAATAAAATGATAGTTCAGTAACATTCACTTTTACATTCGAACATATATATTTTATACATACTGTACTTTACTCAAGGCAGTATTAAATAGTGTCATAAATTAACAACCCATATCGACGAACTTATGAGGGCGCCACTGTCGATAATACGGCCACCTGATTGGCTGACACGTCGCAATCGCGTCAACTTCAAGTAGTATCAATTTCCCACCAAAGGTGGGAAAATTTGGTCAATTTATACGCGGTTATTTTCTAATTACCAAAAAAACATGTAATGTATTGATTTTTTTACTCGACAGTAACAAAGTTATGATAAAAAATTCTGTTAAAACATAGACACTGTACTTTTTTCAAACAAACTAAGTGCCTCTCCCACCACTGGCTGATAGAAGCTCAGATAGATTAAAAATGACGTCACTGTCAGATGAAGGAACAAAATTCGATATTTCCGTCACATATTTTCCAGATTGGATTGTTATCAGACAATTTACAATTTGGTGGGACATGCCCTACGTCATTTTATTAATGAAAATTGGGTAAATGGGGTTAATTGAGTTCTCGGAGTAAGCAGTAAATGAAATCAAGGCTTTTTATGAACATATGCTGAAACTGTTATAACAATTTTTATCTTAATAACACGCTGTTATATATATGCAATCGACCAATAATGATTTACCTTTTAGTATTATTTTTCGATATATTTGAATATTTTTAATTTCTTACTATGGTAATCACAAAATAACCGTGTACATTAAGTACAATATATTCACGAAATTTCTTCACTTATTAACCTCGACTTACCAACCACATTGGGATGGACAGAAACAAAAGTCAAATGACCAATTAATAATAAATTTAAAGACTACCGTAATTTTAAATTCCTTAACAGCTAGTCACATTTTAAATTTATATCAAAAACAAAGTTATCTCACATGTATATGATTGCACGCGACTTCATTCACGCTATTAATTCAAACATGTCAGAGTTGTCCCTAAGTAGAGGTTTATCTCACTAAATCTACACTAAGGGACTGCTTTAGCGCTCAAACACCAAGCCTTGTTTTCTATGTGTGCTTTTATTTTACTTTTCGCCTGTGCCTATTCAATAAGCAATTAATAATATTGCTTCTCATTATCGATGTATTTTTATCAAGGAAATAATTGTAATAATCACGTTTAAAAAAGAATGCACGTGTCATTTAGAATTTATCATTGACTGATTTTCACCAAAATATACAAATGTATTTAAAAAAATAAAAATCAGTTAATGATTTGGATAAGTATTAAATGCTTTGCACAACGTACCACATACTACCAAATATCTTAGGGAAAAGTGAAATCTCTTGAGAGAGAGCAGCTCCCCCCCCCCTTTTAGACAAAGTAACATTCGATTATCAATATCGCTGATCAAAAACTTTATATGTATGGAGAAAACTTCTTTGTTATGTAGGATGTCAGCAATCACAGCATATTTTTGAACAAATCTTTTTTAAATAAAAAACCTTACACCTCATAGGCTATATATGTTCACGCTATCGAACTTAAGAGGTAAATAAATTGAAGAAAAATGTCATACGAGAAAGGGACAAAAAAGCCAATAGCACGTTTACTGCTTCAAGATTGTCATGGTAACGGTACTTAATATAAAATTAATTACGGAATGTAAACAATAAAATGTTGGGCAGTAAAATGGACGGATGAAAGGAGAATACATGTGGCAGAAATGCGAATGTTAAGATGGATGTGTGGGGTAACACGAATGGATAATATACGAAATGAGTATATTAGAGGAAGTTTGAGAGTAGACCCGGTGGTAGAGGTCAGGAGTAAAAGGTTAGGTATGGGCATGTTATGAGGGATGAATCGCATGTAACAAGGAGAACGTTAGTTATGAATGTGGAGGTAGACCTAGAAAGAGATGGATGGATTGCGTGAAAGGTGACATGATCAAGAAGGGAGTGATGACTGAGATGTCGGATGACAGAGTTATTTGGAAGACGAAATTTGGGAGTAGGTTAAGGTGGGGGGAGAAGATGAATGTAAACAATAAAATATTTTTATAATATTATGCCGCATGGGAACAACTAATTACTATACATTTAGACATATTTTATCGATTCTACGATAGTGATAATTGAAAGTCACCTTGTCTATGGCAGATGTAACTTTATTCGTCGAATGACTTAAGTATAAGTTATGTTAAGTATTTATGCGTTTGTGTCATTAACGAATAAAACATCTCTATCATTAAGGCCGACGTCCTGTAAGTTGGCGTGTCCGCGCGCGACTACTCGCTTCGGGAAGTTGGTTGTTATTTCAAACTCCTCAGGCGCCTGCGGGTGGCTGAACACGAAATCGTATAAATCCTGTAAAAAGAACAATTTTTAATTGAATTATCCAACAATGAGTATAAAATGCAATACTATAAAAAACACAAATTGCACCGAGCTTGAATCGCATTTGTTCCATTTAGCAGGCGTTTTAAAAGTATCCGTGGGAATGGAATCCTTTCCTCCCTTATAAGGAAAGGATGGGAAAGGAAAGTGGATTTGACAGTGAACGGGAAATATTCTCTTTATGCGCGTCTCGTCTTTCGTTGACTAACGGTAGGTAATACATTTGCAATCGCGGATTCCTATGGAGAGTGCTTACTCGTTTAGCAACTTATGTTATACTAGCTGTTGCTAGCGACTACGCCCGCGTGAAATTAAAAAAAAAACATAGCCTATGTTACTCACAGATAAATTACCTTTCTAATAGTGAAAGAATTTTTTAAATCGACCCAGTACTTTTTACGTGAATCAAATACATACAAAAATACAAATCTTTTCTCTTTATAATATTAGTATAGATAAATTGCTGCAGCCTGCTGTGTCAAAATTGTCACGTTTGACACAGCAGGCTGCGGCAGCTGCTGCAGCTAGACCAGTGTGTGTGTGTGTGTGTGTTACCTGCGTGGTGTGTGCGAGCGTGAAGCGGCGGGTGAGGCGCTCGCCGCCCGGCAGCCGGATGAGCAGCGCCACCGTGCCCGCGCCCGGCTGCGGCTCCACCGCCAGCCGCGCCGCCATCGCCGCGCGCGCCTCCACCAACTGACAC